>CM021103.1:602026022-602455957 GCA_007115665.2 Sequoiadendron giganteum | reverse complement strand
CACTACCAATACACGGTCAATGTGAGAATTGGATATCATGTGTGGAGGCATGGATCGAGTGTTTTTAGGAAAAGGAGATGGATTGGTTGAGAGTTTGGAACCTTTGACTCTCCAAACTCGGGAAGATGAGCAATAATGAGTTGCTATGGAAGTGTGCATGGAATTAGGACTAACTGCCTAATACACTTTATATGTTGCTTGAGAAGCTTTCTTTTTCCTTTGTGGACATCTTTGTTGGACATTTTTCCCTTTTTTATTTTTCCCCATAGTTCCTTTGATTGGTGGAGTTTGATAGGGATAATCATTCTTTATATTCTTTGGTATCCACTTGTATTTGATTTTTCCTTCATGCTTTGCTAATTTTTCTCTGATAGCATTCTTCGTGCTTTGATTCAAAACCTTATTTTGATGTTGGTGCCAATTCATGGATGGGGTGACGGGTGGATGAAGATTCATGGCATGGCTAGTTGTAGTATTGACATTGGTTTCATCATAAGGATTCTTCATGCCCCCTTATGTTGATATTTGCTTGAGATGAAGTTGGCCCCAATTTTGTGGAAGTATCATTGATATGTTTGTATCCCTTGGTTTTCGAATAACCAAGGACTTGATGCTTAGGATTGCCAATAATCTACACCAGTTCCAAGATCCTTTTCCTTGATAATTGATTTGCTCAAAAATTTTATTTGCAATAGGATATGGTTTATCTTGGAAGTAGGGTGCTAATCCCTCTATGCTTTGCTGTGGATCTTCAAAGGTGCTAGTTGCTTTATTGATGAGGTAGCTTTCCCTAAGAAAGGTGAGTGATCCAACTTTATAAGTGATAGGATCCTCTATATGTGGGATGAATTCCTGATTGATATCTTTAACTTGATCTTGTGAGATATCAGATTGTAATGCTTCTTCAAGAAGTATTGATGATTCACTATCCACATAAAATTCTTCCTCATTATCCATTCTTGATATGCTTTCACATGATCTTTTTGATTCACCACTTCTATAGAATCCTTCTTCATGACCCATTTTTGACATGTCTCTAGATTTCTCTATATTTTGATCATGTGTACAAATGTTAAGAGTAGTAAACTCTTGTTCCTTGGTAATGATATCAAGAGTATGAGACTCTTGTTTTGAATGAAGATCATCTATAGGTCCATTCAAAGAAAGCATCTCATGGGTATATGGAGGATTATGTGCTATATGAATATGATCCTTATTTGTGACATCTTGTATGAATAGGAGAGTTTCCATTACCTCATTGTAGTATCTTGGATATACAAATTCTTGATCTTGGTTAATGTTGGAATTGCTTTCAACATGCTTTGGATCAAGTTCTTGACATGGGTCAATTTCAAAGAATGGATTGATTTCTTGGATATATTCATTAGGCATAGGATTTTTTTCAAATGTCATGAGGTCAAAGGATGTCCATATGTTTTGGAAAGGATCATTACTAGACCTTGGTGAAAGATGTTGATCATGCTTTGGAGTAAATTCTTGAGATATGTCCTCTAACTCATTAGGTGATGTAGAGATATTGTCAACATGATCATTGATAGATGGATTTTGGATTATGTCAATATGATCAAATAACATCAACACTCCTTGAAATATATCTTTGTAGGAGGGGTCTTGATCATGACTAAAAAATGACTCTTGATGTATGTTGATTTTATCATTAGATGAGGTGGAAACATCTTCAAGGTGTTCATCAATAGATAGGTCTTGATTATTGTTTTCAACAATTGTGGTGGGAGTCTATTGCAAGCTTTGTTGAGCGAGTAATGCTTGTGTTTGTTGTTGAGCCAAAAATTCTTGTTGTCGGTCTTGTTGTTGTTGTGCCAACAAAGTTTTTTGTTGGTCTCCTTATTGTGCTACTTGCTGATGGACTTGTTCAGGGATTTCTTGCAATAGTGCCCAAAATTGTGCTTGCGCCTACCGAGCTACATGTTGGGCTTGAGCTTGAGCCTGTGCTTGTTGGGCTACTTGAGCCGCTTGCATAACTTGTGCGGCTTGTTGGGCTTGGAGTGCCTTTTGGCAGGCAGATTGTTGAGCGGCTTGCAACATGATGGAGAATGAATTGGCCATGTTGTGTTTTGGCAGTGGTGGTGGTGGATTGGGAATAGTGTTGATTGTTAGGGTTGCTTTAATGGTTGCCATCAGTTGTTGCGATATCGATGGAAAAATGGGAGGATTTTTTATGATGCTTTGGTTTATGATTGGAGTGTTGCTCATATTCGATTGATTGACAAGTTGTTAAAGGGGGAAGGCTTATGCCTTGATGTTTTGGTTGATATATTTGTAAGTTTTGAATTTGATTTAAATCTACCAAAGGAAAAGGTGTTCCAAAATTTAGATTGGGCATACTCACATTTGTACCATTGATGTTTGGAGGAGATAATGATCCCATGTATGGATTATACAAATGCAAGTTTTGAAAATCAATTGACATTGTAAGGCTTGGATAGTTTGGTTCAATTGGATTATTCATGATGGATGAATTAAGTTTATATTCCATGTTCCTCTTGTGTTTTGACCTTGTTTACCTCCAAGGGGTTTAGGACCAAATATGAGATGAAGGATGAAATGGGTGAATGATACGGGTGTTTGAATTTTTAGGAACTTTGGATCAATGCTAGAATTTTAGGACTTGTTTTGATTTGAGTTTGATTGATGATAGTTTGACTAAGTGTGTTAAGTCAAACAAAGATGATTATGCACTTGTAAACTCTAGGAAGTTGTGTTATCCTAGATAAAACGTGTACACAAGATGATAATTTGGCTAGGTGTGTTAAGCCAAACAATGTGATGTTGAAATTATAAACCTTAGGAAGTTGTGTTATCCTAGAGGTAAATTCGCTCAAGAGGATTGATAATTTGATTAGGTGCATTAAGTCAAACAAGATGATGATGATTTTTCCTAAAATTCTAGCATAAGTGATGTTTTCAAAGTTCCAAAAGTTGTTGGTGAAATAGAATTTTGATAAATGTTTGGATGGATGAGGTGTTTGATTTGATCTTAGATGAACCTACGAGGACCTTTTTACTAAACCAAGATATTGAAGAATATGCTTTTCCCTAATAGTAGTTCAAACCAAAAGACCAATGTTTGCATGAAAACCCAATGACCCAAAAGAGACCAAGCGTATGTGTGGTTCAATTGTCTGTTATCTTGCTTAGGTTCGGTTATTTTTACCACAAACACTTTCTTGATTATGCTTTTCAAACTAAACGCCCAATATCCTAATTTTCTTTCATCCTACAAAGTGAATTATGTGGAAATCAAGGCAAAGGTTTCCTAGTGTTTAACCTTGGTGAAAATAAATGATGATAAATCCAAACACTTAGGAACCTCTAAGGATATGATCCCTAGGGAAAGCAAGAGCATTTAAATTTGTCAAAGGTATTTGTTTCTTCCAAGGGGTTTAAAATTTGGAGCTATTTGTGAATGTTTTTTTTTCAATTATTTTGAGAACCAAACAATGTATTTTTCACTTCCAAGCATATTTTACAACCCTAGGATGATGAGACAATATTTCGTTGGGTTCCCACTTGGACGAATCCAGCTGCACATGTTTTGTGCAGATGACAAGATGCTTGACCACATTGGCTCCCCTCCATGACACACACTTCTCGGGTTAACCAAGAATCAATACCCATGAATCTCCCATGGCATAATTTTCATCTCTTCAATAAAACCGCATGTATAATGTGGGGTGACTTCAAAGGAAATGACCTTTTGCACCAAAAAAATAGATAAGGTTTTGGCCTCTAAAGAAAATTTTGTAGTAAGGGCATCCAGTTTAGGGGGTGCAATGATAAAATCCTTGTGAGAGATCTCCCAACCCTTAGAACAAGGGCTTTACACATCATAAAGATACTGGGGGAGAGTTATCATGCACCGCTTCCCATTGCCCATGGCTTTCACCATGAACACAAATTTATATAGTGGTTTAGAAGAGCTTGGCTTTAGCCCGTTACTGCTTGAGTCATTCCCTTGGGGTGAGTTTTTTCCCACCAGGGCAGACCTTCTAAAGGTATACAATAGTGAGTAAGTGCATTCATAGTTCGATCGACCTTCATTGAAAAACAAAGGGAGAACACTTGCAATGCCTTTTTCTCACACTAGACAAGTTTGTTCAATTTTTAGAGCCCAAATGAAATGTGGAGGCAATCTTTTTGACAACCTAATATTACCAAAATGCTTTTGATTCTCAAGATCGTTGTGAAGCACGAGAGAAGTGCATACGCATTTCAATGGTATTAGTTTGCAAAAAGGATTATGAAACAAGAAAGAAAAATGTTCATTTTAAATCCCTCAAAGCAATAATGAGTTCTTTTTAAGCACCAAAGGAAATTTGAGATTGCCTTGTTCAATTTTTTAAACCTTTAAACAAAATCTAGTATGTTGTTGCTAAGGTTCTTTTTAGCCTTTTGCAAACTTTGAAAAAAAAATGAAATTTGTTTGTTCTTTTTAAACCCAAAGAAAATTTAGTGTTTCCTAAAGAATAAAGTAAACAAATCCTTAGAAAGGGATTATAAGTTCTCCCAAAAGTGTTTAAAAACACTTGATACAATGAGATTTCAACATTTTTTTAGATTTTTCCATTTTTGGTAATTTTGCATGGATGACTTTGAGAGTAATATTTTTTACCAAAAAATTTCTAAAACTAAGATAGGATGAATTGCTAACTAAAATTTGAAATTGGAAACATGGGTTTTGAGTTATTAACAAAAACAACTTAAAAAAAACTAGAAAAAAACACTAAAATGTCATTTTGAGGGCCAAGATGAAAGTTTCAAGCCCCAAAAATGTGTCAAATTCGCCACAAAACCTATCTTTGATAGGTTTTCAATCCATATGCCACCTCATAGAGAAACCACCTATAAATTTTCAGCTAAAACCCACATCTGAGTCAAAAGTTATGACCTCGGGAAATTCTTGCATAAAAAAAAAGTTAAAAAAAACCAGAAATCTGCAGGTGTGGCATAGTTAGCAAAAGCGGCGCAGTTTGGAATAGAAGCGACACTATATAGCACCACACATTTGATTAGGAGCGGCGCTCTACAGGAACAAAGACTGTAGGTGTGGTGCAATATGGTCAAACAATGCAATTTATGAAGTGGCTGGGTTAAAAATTTTAAAAATTTTGAGGCGGGAAATAGGGTGACATATTTTGGAAGTGGAGCGGTGCAATATGGTGCCACACTGATAAAAGCAGTGTTGTATGGAGCCGCGAAGATGAAAGTGGTGCATTTAGAAATTTTAAAAATTTACAGGCAGGAAAGCATAAGTGACATTGTAAAAAATTTGTGTGGTTCGGTATAGCACTGCACCTCTAAAAGTAGTGCAGTATGGAGTTGTGGCTCTAGAAGCGGTGCAATATAGTGTCACAGAACTGTTAAGCAGCACAGTTTCCTGTGACCTACAAAAATGGGAAAAAAAATGGAATTTGAAGAAAAAAACGTGATTAAAATTCGAGATTGCCCTCCTTCTAGTGCCAAAATGTGAACCCTAATTTGATACCTGCATAAACAAAACAAACAATCACAATATTAGATCAAATGCAAGGTAAAACAAGGATTCCCCATGAAATCCATTTAAAAAACTTAAAATAGGAAAATGAAGAAAAGATGAACAAAAAAAGCAATGAAATCTTAATTAAGTATGCAAACTCTTGATCCCATAGGGGAGTTGGTGCCAATTTATGTGTCGAAATTAGCCCTTTCCCAACTCCTTTGTAAGCTTTGATGATTTGATCCACTTTTTTGATGAAGAACAAGATGAGTTATTGAGAAAACCTACAACAATCTAGCTAAGATCTTGCATTGAGGATGAAGTGGAGTAGAGTAAGTTTACTCAATTTGTGGATGATAGAATGAAAGGAAGAGTCTCTCATTTATAGATTCACAAAATAGAAGAAAAAGTGAAAACAAGCAATGTGGGATCATTCAACATCCAATTGCAAAGTGTCACTTGTTAAGATGTAAATGGTTGAGGAATGAGCACATTTTGGTCAATGTGCCAAAGAGGGGGAGATTTGAAATTTGAATTTGAAAGTTGGAGGGAGAGAATAGTGGAGTTAATATCACTTGGCTCAATGCACAAGGACATGTAAGAGGCATTGAATGCCTTGTTGGAAGTACCCATCCAATTGCATTTTTGAATTCAAATTTGAGGGAATATTCCCTTTTGATGCTATATGAGGAAAAATAGATAATTAAATAAATCAAAGTAATTGATTTATTGTGCAAGTTGCATTCTCTAGAGGATTTTAGTGAGAGGGATTAACTTAATCAAGATTTTGATTAATTTAATAAAGAATTAGATGATTTGACTATTTTGACTCAAATAGATGAATTAATTTAAATCAGAATTGAGAGGAAATGATTTATTAAATAAATGATTTGATTTATTTAACTTAAAGAGGAATATGTTAGATTAAATCAAATAAGGTTTAATTTATTTAATTTAATAAGAGAACTTTAGGGATTTTAATCAAATAAAATAATTTATTTAATTAAACAGAAATGTAAGGTTAATTAAATTGAATTGATTAATTTAATCACTGGAGGAAGAAGACTTAATTAGATGAATAATGATCCATTAAATTAAGAGACAAAATATGATGAAATGCTGAAAGTATGATTCAGGAAGAAATGTTGTTAATAATTAGGATCAAGTGTGCCAGATCAAAAAATGTACATTTTCCATGTCTACAGATCCCAAATCCCCGAGTTTTGCAATACATGCAAATTACAGAAACTACAGAAATCCCCCCTTCGTAGTATGTGATTTTTTTTCTCAAAGTCTACAAAAAAAAAGAAATTAGCCCATAAATAGCCCATTTCTCGGTTTGGAGCAAAAAAGCAACATTCTAATTATGCACCAACTTCCGGGAGCCATGACTTAAGATTTGACTGTCGAATTTTCAATCATAATAATTTTTCGAGGCTGAGTATTCTGACAACATCTAATTAAGGTGCCAACTCGAGTTACAAAATAACACACAAAACCAAAGAATACTATTATATTCATAATAGGGAAATGCTTACATGGATCCCAAATTATCGACTTCTGCAATACATGCGAATTACAGAAACTACAAAAATACCCCATTTCGCAGTATGCGATCTTATTCCCCAAAAACTACCAAAAAAATCAGAAACTAGCCCATAAATAATCCTTTCTTAGTTTGGGGCTAGAAAAAATATTCTAATTATGCGCCAACTTTTGGGAGCCATAACTTAAGATCCGACCATTGGATCTTCAATCATAATACTTTTTCGAGAATGGGCATCTTGACATCATTTAATGCAGGTGCCAACCCGAATCACAAACTATCACACACAACACTAGAGAATATTATTATATTGAGAATAGTGGAATGCTTACATGCAGAGGATCCCAAATCCACGAGTTTTTCAATACATGCAAATTACAGAAACTACAAAAATCTCCCTCTTTCACAGTATGCAATATTCTTCTCCAAAAAAATAAAAAAGAAGCCCATAAATAACCTTTTTTTTGGTATGGAGCCAAAAATAAATATTCTAGTTATGCACCAACTTTCAGGAGCCATAACTTAAGATTCGACCTTCAGATCTTCAATCATAATACATTTTTGGGACTGAGCATCTTGACACATTCTGATGAGGGTGTGAATCCGAGTCACAAAATATCACACACAAAACCAGAGAATATTATTATATTTAGAATAGTGAAATGCTTACCTGTAGAGGATCCAAAATCCTCAAGTTCTACAATACACACAAATTACAGAAACTATAGAAATTCTCCCTTCCACAGTATGCGATCTTATTCCCCAAAAGCTACCAAAAATAAAATAAAATCTAGCCCATAAATAGCCCCTTTATCTCGGTTTGGAGCCAAAAACAACATTCTTATTATGCACCAACTTCTAGGAGCCATAACTTAAGATATGACTGTCGGATTTTTAATCATAATACATTTTTGGGATTGAGCATCCTAACACTATCTAATGAGGGTGCCAACCTGAGTCACAAAATATCACACACAAAACTAGAGAATATTATTATATTCAGAATAGTGAAATGCTTACATGGAGAGGATCCCAAATACTCAAGTTCTCCAATACATGAAAATTACAGAAACTACAGACATCCCCCCTTTGACAGTATGCAATTTTATTCCCCAAAAACTATGCAAAAAAAATTAGAAACTAGTCCATAAATAGCCCCTTTTTTCGATTTTGGAGCCAAAAAACAACATTGTAATTATGCACCAACTTCTGAGAGCCATAACTTAAGATCCGACTATCGGATTTTCAATCATAATACTTTTTCAGGACTGAGCATCCTGACACCATCTATTGAGGGTCCCAACCCGAGTCAAAAAATATCACATACAAAACTAGAGAATATTATTATATTGAGAATAGTGAAATGCTTACATACAAAGGATTCCAAATCCTCGAGTTCTGCAATACATGCAAATTATAGAAACTATAGAAATCCCCTCTTTCATAGTATGCGATTTTATTCCCCAAAAACTACCCAAAAAAATAAAAAACTAGCCCATAAATAACTTTTTCTCGGTTTCGAGCCAAAAAACAACATTCTAATTATGAACCAACTTCTGGGAGCCATAAGTTAAGATCCGACCATCGAATCTTCAATCACAATACATTTTCAGGATTGAGCATCCTTACACCATCTGATGAGGGTGTCAACTCGAGTCACAAAATATCACACACAAAACCAGAGAATATTATTATATTCAAAATGGTAAAATGCTTGCATGCAGAGGATCCCAAAATCTTCGAGTTCTATAATACATGTAAATTATAAAAACTACAGAAATTCCCCTTTCGCAGTATGTGATCTTCTTCCCAAAAAACTACCAAAAAAATCAGAAACTAGCCCATAAATAACCCCTTTCTTGGTTTTGAGCCAAACAAAAACATTCTAATTATGCACCAACTTCTGAGAGCCATAACATATATTCAGATCTTCAATCATAATATCTTTTCAGGACTGAGCATTCAGACACCATCTGATGAGGGTGCCAACCTGAGTCACAAAATATCACACACAAAACTAGAAAATATTATTATATTCAGAATAGTGAAATGCTTACATGCAGAGGATACTAAATCGCTGAGTTTTGTAATACATGCAAATTACAAAAACTACAAAATCTGTCATTTGCAATATGCAATGTTCTTCTCCATAAACTACCCAAAAAAAAAGAAAAACTAGCCCATAAATAACCCTTTTCTTGGTTTGGAGGCAAAAAAAAAATTCTAATTATGCACCAACTTCCGGGAGACATAACTTAAGATCCAACCATCAGATCTTCAAACATAATACCTTTTTGGAACTGCGCATCCTAACATCATCTGATGAGGTTGCCAACCTGAGTCACAAAATATCACACACAAAACTAGAGAATATTATTATATTCTGAATAGTGAAATTCTTACATGTAGAGGATCTCAAATCACCGAATTGTACAATACATGTAAATTATAGAAACTAAAGAACTCCCCCCTTTTGTAGTTTGTAATATTTTCCCCCCAAAACTACAAAAAAATAAATTAGAAAATAGCTCATAAATAGCCCTTTCTTGGTCTGGAGCCAAAAACCAACATTTTAATTATGCACCAACTTTTGGGAGCCACAACTTAAGATCCGGCCGTTGGATCTTCAATCATAATACTTTTTCGAGATTGAACGTCTTGACACCATCTAATGAAGGTGCCAACCCGAGTCACAAAATATCACATATTAAAAGTAAGAGAATATTATTATATTCAAAATAGTAAAATTTTTACATGTAGAGGATCCCAAATCCCCGAGTTTTGCAATACATGCAAATTACAAAAGCTACCAAAATCCCCAATTTCATAGTATGCAATCTTCTTCCCCATAAGCTATGAAAAAAATAATTAGAAACTAGCCCATAAATAACATTCTAATTATGCACCAACTTCCGGGAGCCATAACTTAAGATCTGACTGTCAGATTTTCAATCATAATACATTTTTGGGACTGAGCACCTTAACACCATTTGATGAAGGTGCCAACCCGAGTCACAAAATATCACACACAAAATTAGAGACTATTATTATATTTAGAATAGTGAAATTCTAACATGGAAAGGATCTCAAATCTCCAAGTTCTGCAATACATGCAAATTACAGAAACTACAAAAATCCCCTCTTTCATAGTATGCGATCTTATTCCCTAAAAACTAAAAAAAAAATTTAGAAACTAACCCATAAATAACCCCTTTCTTGGTTTGGAGCCGAAAAACAACATTATAATTATGCACCAACTTCCAGGAGTCATAATTTAAGATCCAACCATCAGATCTTCAATCATAATACCTTTTTGGAACTGAACATTTTGACATCATCTGATGAGGGTGCCAACCCAAGTCACAAAATATAACACACAAAACTAGATAATATTATTATATTTAGAATAGTGAAATATCTACATGCAGAGGATCCCAAATCTTTGAGTTTTGCAATACATGAAAAGTACAAAAAGTATAAAAATCCCCCATTTTATAGTATGCAACTTTCTTCCCCAAATCTACCAAAATAAAAAAAAATTAAACCATAAATAACCCATTTCTCAGATAGGAGCCAAAAAACAACATTCTAATTATGCACCAACTTCTAGAAGTCATAAGTTAAGATCCAACCATCGAATCTTCACTTATAATACATTTTTAGAACTGAACATCCTGGCACCATCTGATGAGGGTGTCAACCCGAGTCATAAAATATCACACACAAAACCAGAGAATATTATTATATTAAGAATAGTGAAATGCTTACATGTAGAGGATCCCAAATCCTCGAGTTCCTGCAATACATGCAAATTACAAAAACTACAGAAATCCCCTTTTCGCAGTATGCGATCTTCTTCCCCAAAAACTACAATACAAAATCAGAAACTAGCCCATAAATAACCTTTTTTCTCTGTTTGGAGCCAAAAAACAACATTCTAATTATGCACTAACTTCCGAGAGACATAACTTAAGATCAGATCATCAGATCTTCAATCATAATACTTTTTCGGGATTGAGCATCCTAACACCATCTGATGAGGGTGCCAACCCAAGTCATAAAATATCACACACAAAACTAGAGAATATTATTATATTCAGAATAGTGAAATGCTTACATGCAAAGGATCCAAAATCCCTGAGTTCTTCAATACATGCAAATTTCATGAAATACGGAAATCCCCCCTTTCATAGTATGTGTTCTTCCCCAAAAACTACCCAAAAAAATTTGCAACTATTCCATAAATAACCTTTTCTCGGTTTTGAGTGAAGAAACAACATTCTAATTATGCACCAACTTCTGGGAGCCACAACTTAAGATCCAATCATCGAATATTCAATCATAATATCTTTTCGGGACTGAGCATCTTGGCACCATCTGATGAGGGTGCCAACCTGAGTCAAAAAATATCACACACAAAACCAGAGAATATTATTATATTCAGAATAGTAAAATGCTTACATGCAGACGATCCCAAATCCTTGAGTTCTGTAGTACATGCAAATTATAAAAACTACATAAATTTCCCCTTTTGCAGTATGCGATCTTTTTCCCCAAACACTATAAAAAAAAATTCAAAAATGAGCCCATAACTAGCCCTTTCTCAGTTTGGAGCCAAAAAAACAACATTCTAAATATGCACCAACTTCCGGGAGCCATAACTTAAGATTCAGCTGTCAGATTTTCAATTATAATACTTTTTTGGGACCGAGCATCCTGACACTATCTGATGAGGGTGCCAACCTGAGTTACAGAATATCACACACAAAACTAGAGAATATTATTATATTGAGAATAGTCAAATTCTTACATGCAGAGGATTCCAAATCCTCAAGTTTTGCAATACATGCAAATTACATAAACTACATAAATCCCCTCTTTCACAGTATGCGATTTTATTGCCTAAAAACTACCCAAAAATATAAGAACCTAGCCCATAAATAACTTTTTCTCGATTTCGAGCCAAAAAACAACATTCTAATTATGCACCAACTTCTGAGAGCCATAACCTAGGATCTAACCATCGGATCTTCAATCATAATAAATTTTTGAGACTGAGCATCTTGACACCATCTGATGAGGGTGTCAACTTGAGTCACAAAATATCACAAAATCAGAGAATATTATAATATTCAGAATAGTGAAATGCTTACATGCAGAGGATCCCAAAATCTTCGAGTTCTATAATACATGTAAATTACAGAAACTACTGAAATTCCCCTTTTACAGTATGCGATCTTCTTCCCAAAAAACAAAAAAAAAAATTTAGAAACTAGCCCATAAATAACCCCTTTCTCATTTTGGAGCCAAAAAACATTCTAATTATTCACCAACTTCTAGGAGCCATAACTTACGATTGGATCTTCAATCATAATACATTTTCAAAAAGATCTTGCAAATATGAACTTCTAAAAATCGGGGCATAAAGGCCAACCACTCTTGTTTTCCGCCAATTTTCGGACCCATTCGGAGCCTCTAAGTACCTCAAAATTGACTTCGAATATTTTATAGGGCAAAAATCAGAAACTAAAACTTGAATAACTTTCAAACCGAGAATGATCTCAACCTGATTTTTTTTTCAATGTGCTTATTTTTATGTCCCGAAGCTTCCCTTAAATTTCCACCTCCTCACATCTTCAAATTCACATCTGCTAAAAATAGTTGTTGAGAAGAAAAAGAAAAAGAAATAGTTCAGAAAGTTGAGAATTCTTCTTCGATGAAAAGGGTGTCTAGAAATGCAAAAACATCTACAAAAAGTTAAATGAAATTAAAGATATTTTTGGGTAATGTAGGATTTCCTTTACACCACCGAATGCTCTTGCATCACCATCAATGTTGATTCCATTCCCTCCCTGGAAATCACTAATACAAGCGCCCGACCAAGGATAGGTGGATGTTCGACCAACCTTAAAGTAAAGGAGCCTACCAAGTTTTGCACACTGTGCTTTGATGGGTCCAAGTCCAAGCAAGGAGCGAGAGCTGAGTTTGAACTTATCAACCCCACAAGTAAGACCTACTTCACTGCTTAGGCTTTAATTTTATTGTACAAATAATTTAGTGGAGTATGAAGTGTTAGTCCATAGTGTTTTGATGGCCCTAAGGAAGAAGTTCAAAATGTTGCAAGTATTTGGTGACTCAGAGCTAGTAGTAAAACAAGTTAGGAAGGCATACTTCTGCCATGACATAAGGCTAGAAAATTACATGCATAGGGTATGGGATCTCTTAGAGAGCTTAGATGCATTCAATATTTAGTTGATCCCTCACTCCCAAAATCATACCATCAATGCCTTAGCTCAGGCAACTAACACCCTACAACCTTTGTCATTGTCTGGCCTCAAAAGGTCCACTATTGAGCTTACTTCCACCCCGTCTATACCGAACAATATTACCAACTTTCAAGTGTTCAATGATGATATGAAAATATTGGATTTCATCACCAATTTTGATGTGTTTGCAACTCAAATAATTAATGATGATGAGCCTGAAAAGGCTAATTAGATATAGAAGTCATTAACCTCAAGAACAACACAATTCCTAGGGGTATGGTCTAACTTGAATGAATATCTGATTTAGATCATATCAGAGATTAGGATCAACAAGCAAAGAGGGATTCCATCAATAATCAGTGTGACACTCACAACCTTAGAACAACTGAGGAAATTAAGAATGTGTTCATTGGAAGAGTATGCATGCCCTAAGAGAAGGAAGGGATCCTTGATGCTTTATGAAATTATCATGACGTAAGTGCTTGGAGCTATGAGGATCTAAAGAAGTATGACACATCGATCATCACACACCATTCCTTATAAGCCAGACGTGAGACCCTTTCGACAATGACATCATCCCATGAATGCATTGTTGTAACCTATTATTTACAAAGAAGTTAAAAATTTGTTGTCTACCCAAATTATATTTCTAGTTAGGCACTCCACGTGGGTGGCTAATTTGGTCCCGATGAGAAAGAAGAATGTAGAAATCATATTGTGTGTAGATTTCCATAACTTGAATAGAGCTTCAGAGAAATACAATTATCTAGTGCCCTCATTGGATGAAGTAATTCAAATAGTCATTGGTTCTCAAATGGTGTCCTTCTTAGATGGATATTTTGGGTACAATCAGGTAATTATGTAATATGAGGATAGACACAAGACAACTTTCACCACCAAGTGGGGAACCTTTGCATATAGAAGGATGATGTTTGGAATCATCAACAATGGCACCACTTTCCATTGTGCAATGGATATCACCTTTAAAGATTTGATTGGTAAGTGAATTATCATCTACATGGATGATCTCACAATGTTTTCAAAGAAGCAAGGCTATCATGTTGCTGATCTATACAAGGTCTTTCAGAAGTGTAGGGAATTTTGAATTTCCTTGAATCCAAAGAAGTGCATCTTTGGGGTTACCAAAGGCAAGTTACTCAGGCATGTGATTTCAGAGAAAGGAATCTCAATAGGCCCTGAGTGTATTCAAGAAATCTTGAAAATTCAGCTATCGGGTAGCAAGAAAGAATTGGAATCTTTATTTGGAAAGACAAATTTCATCAATAAATTTATCACTAGCTTTGCTAAGATATTCAAGACACTAAAGTCCATGTTGAAGCAAGATGCTAAGGTCATGTGGATGTCGGAGGCGAAGAAGGACTTTCAGGAAATCAAGAAAGCAATTATCGATGCACCCCTACTAGTCAACCCAGATTACCTGTAGCCATTCTACATCTACTCATTTGCTTCAAACCATTCTTATGCAAACATATTGACTCAAAAGGATGATGAAGGAAGTGAGCACTCTATTGCCTTTATGAGTGCTTCACAGGGATAACTTTAAGAAACCCCCCCTCGGCGAAGGTGTAAAATCCTGGCGAATCTCTCCTTTTATTTGAAAAAATATATTAATTTTCCTGGCGAATCTTATGCACAATATTAAATTTTTTCTAAAATCCTAGAGAATCTTAATAAATAATTGGTAAAAATAATAATCATAGTGGCGAATCCTAGTGAATCTTTGCACACTCCTATCACAATACAGGCAGGGTCAAGGGCCAGATCTTCCCCCATTCCTAACAAAATTCAATACCATCATCCTAACAATGCTTCATCGACGAAACTCCCATCACAATCCTATGGTGCATTGAGGGAACTATGGGCATTGCGGAAACATTATCTGGTGTCCCATTGATAGAATGAAGGATGGCTGCAAGTTCATTGCACACCCTAATACACATGTGCCTTTTTAAAGGCTTGTTGAGGCCCAAAATTTGTTTTGGGCCACACGATTAGATTTAATCATGTGGCCCAGAACAAATTTTGGGCCTCAACAAACCTTTTAAAAGGCACATGTGTATTAGGGCCTGGAATCAACCTACAAACGTTCGATTAAAAAACTAATCTATGGAAATAGATAAAAGAAAATATTCCTCAAATTAAATAGTAATTTATTATTAGTGGCGATATTGCCCCAAAATTAATCAGAGGAATATAATATTACTGGTGAATATAATTAAATTTTTTAGTAACTGTATAAAATACTGGTGAATTAGTTTTGATGATGCATCGTTTACATGGCGAATTAATCGAGACAAAATTATTTTTTCATAAAAACCTGGCGATTTAGTCTTCATTTCAGCTTGTACTATTAGCCATTTTTGGAGCTCCTGATTTCTATTATTAGCCAATTGGCGAATATTCGCCACTAAAGTTTTCCCTAGTGCTTCATTAAAAAATTGTCGAACTAAGGTACCACAATGTGGAAAAGAAAGCATATTCTCTGGTTAGTGGAGTCAAGAAATTGAGGCATTACATTTTATGGAACAAGGTGTTTGTCATAGTTCTTGAATCGACCATAAAAATGTTACTGATACATAATGAGTTAGGAAAAATAAGAGTAAGATGGGTCACATTGCTACAAGAATATGATATGGATATTCAACCAACAAAATTAGTAAGGGAGCAAGCCCTCACTCATATAATAGTTGAAACACTACTTGAGGTTGGACATGAGCTCACGATCCAACAATATCAACTTGAAGATGTCTCCCCTTGAGAATGGTATGATGACATCATCTACTATCTATTGCACAACAAGTTCTCGTCTTGCCTGCAAGGAGTCCAAAAGTGTTCCCTTAAGCTAAATAGCAAAAAATACATGCTACAAAGCTCTATATTATACAAGAGGAATCATGAAGGGATCTACCTCAGATGCCTTAGAAAAGAAGAGGTAGCACAAGTATTGAAAGAATTTCATGAAAAATTTGGTATCGGTCATGGATCTTGTCCCTCCACTACTCATCAAATCTTGTGGGTCGAGCATTATTGGCCAACATTATTCAAGGATGCACATAGTCATGTTTGAACTTGCCATGTGTGTCAAACCGCTACAACTAGAGAATGAAATGTTGCTCTCCCACTCCAACTAGTTTAGGAGGTAAGTTTGTTCACTCAATGAGGCCTTAACTTCATTGGTCTGATAAGACCACCATCATCTAAAGGACACAGGTACATCTTAACTGCCTTTGATTATTGTACTAGATGGAAAAGAGCTATTGCATGTAGGTAATTTACAACCAAAGTAGTCATTAATTTTCTTGAAAGTTTTATTTTGAATCGCTTTGGTTGCCCTTATGCCCTTGTTTGTGATAATGGCCCTACCTTCTCCTCGCTCAAATTTGATAGTTAGGTCTTTGATTATGGTATTTCCCTTAAGTTTTCATCAAACTAACATCCTCAAGGAAATGGGCTAGCCAAATGCACAAACAAGAAATTGATCACCTTGATTAAGAAGCTACTTGACAAGAACCCAAAATACTGGAATACCCAGCTGTGTTTTTCCCTTTGGGCTGATCGCAGATGTTGTAAAGCTTCCATGGGTGATTCCACATTTTATTTGGTTTATGAACTAGAACCCATCTTTCTCGTCCACCTAAATATTCCCACCTTCCAGTTTATTTAACACTTATTATGAGGAGGGAGATCGTCGAGAAGCTTTCCTGGCTGAATTATTACATTTAGAAGAGGTTCGTGATAAAGCACTTGTATTTTTTTCCAAACATCAGGGTGTAGTTAAAAGATGGTTCGGCCAATGAGCCAAATTTAAGGCCTTCAATTTTTTTGATTTGGTCTTATGTTGGGACATGGCCAATGAAAGCAAAAGAGGACATGATAAATTCGACAAGCTTTGGCTTGGCCCCTTTCAAATCTCTAAAATTTTAGGAGATAATTATTTTTGCCTCAAGACACTAACTTTTGAAGATGTCCCATTGCCTATGAATGGGTAGCACCTCAAGCATTACTTCCTTGCTTGAGGTTTCCTCAGGTAGCCTTTGTAAATACTTGTATAAAGGTTACTTTAGGTTTCCTTTTCTTCACTATTGTGCTTGCACTTTCATTTTCAAATTTTTCTTATTTCCTAGTTGTTTTGTCTTGCTGAGGGTATTCCTTTGTTTCTAGTGTGATGGCCATGCTTGGTTTAATAGACGTCTCACTTTGCTACCTACTCTTTGTGTTTTTTAAATAAATATTCACTCTCAAATAGGGATCTCTAGTTGCTTCTATGGGGTGGTTTCCTAATGTGAACTCTAACTTGACCTAGAACATGAACCTTGATTGAGTCCTTTCACAATCATCTTAGATCATGCACGAAACACACATTAAATTATTTTTGAAGAATTGTACAATGGTCATTATGACAACCCAACAAGTGAAAAACCTTAAGTCTTCTCTACTGACCACTATCATTCCAAACCCATGGTAAGATTTGATGCTTATGTAGTTGAGCAAAAAAAGGGCACTGAAAATAAAATATTTGAAGAGAAAATAATAAGAGAAATGAAAGTGAGGCAACTATGTGGATATGCGAACAAATCTATCGGGGCTATGGATGCCCGACCGAAAGAAGAGAAATGTTTGTGGGGTCATAGTGACAACTTCGTCAGGGCTATAGATGCCTAATTGGGAGTAGAGCAATGCCAAAGTTACTTCTGGGGTTAGGCAATCTATGTAGCTTTTTTTTCCCGATTAATAGTTGTTGTTATAGTTTCTAAAAAAAGGTAATGAATTCACTGAACACACACACTTCTGACATGTTCCTATGATCTGATTCAATTAAGTATCTTTGTTCTCCTTCGAGCTCCTTAGTTCACTTATGGAAACCGACTCCTGGCCTACAAAACCAAAGATTTTGGGTTCTAAATGAGTCTTTATCCATAGAATGCTCAAGAGCGTTCTCCTTAGAAAAGTCACATTTTTTTGTGCCTATAGCACACACGCCCGTTTGGAATAGGGACCCTCTCTTTGTTCACTTTCGCTAGGTCATTTTTTCCTCCATCTTTTTTTGCATGCCCCCTGTTTTGAGTCCCAAGTGGTCAATGAGTCCTAAAGCTACCATATTAAGTTGATCATGTTTCATCACTCTTGAAATTTTCATGTCTTCTTCCTTCGTGGAGTTCCTTTGGCAATTTTCCTTAAGTCCTCAAAATTGCCATCTTTTGCCTGATGTGGGTCCACCCTTGTAGGTTTCCCTCTACGGAATTATGTTTCTCTTTCGTTGTTCCCATGGCGGCCTAGTTGGCTCATCCTCCCACACTATGGGACCCACATCCTTTGTTGTTGTTCCCTTTGGTGGTCTACCAAATGATGAGTTTTGGGATGCCATCCACCTCTCATGATCTGCCTTTCCTACCACGAACGATTTTGAAACTCGTGCTCACCATCCCTACTGATCGTCATATTAGAATTAACTTCAAGCATTTAATGATGAATATCCTATAAATAACAAGGTTGACATGCCATTTTTACCGACATTCCTTCTAAACCTATCAGAGCTTTGCCTTTCATCACCCCCTTTGTGCCCACGTGATCTCGTTGTTGTTCATACGTTACAACCATCAGATTCTTCATAAGTTCTTGTAGGATATTCAAATAGGTTTTCTGCCACTTCCCTAGTCATGTGTTTTTTTATTTATTTTTGCAAAATTATTAAAATCTTCAGAAGAAAAACCTTGAAACCAGCTAGAATACTGAATTCTGCACAAAACCCACTTTTTAAAATTTGAAAACCACCTTAAAATTGGTTGTTTCGAGCCATGCAAAACCTAACACCTTAACTGCCATTTTTGACTAGGCCCTTCATGGCCTTGCAGTCCATAGGTCACCCATTTTTGTTGCCTTGTATTTTTGAACAACGAACTTCAAAATAAAATGACAATCATCCTTGTTAGGTCCGCACATGCAGTAGATGCCACCTCCTCACCATCACCACTCAACCAAATAGAATCCTAAGTTAATTGGGGATCCTCATGACCCCTACGGGTCTTTGAGTGCATGTTTCCACATGCAGATGGCCTCCTTTCTCTTGCTATTTCTCAATGGTTGTTCGACCCTGGCCTTCCGCCTAGTGTGTTCTGCAAGACCCCTATTCATTACTCCAAAGTTTGATCGTAGGACATTCGGCGCAATTTTTTGACTCTGCTTCAACGTCATTTCAATGAACATCCCAAATGGGGAAAGCCTTGCCTCTCTCTTCCTTACAGACCTCGCTTCCTTTGTCATTGTCCCCAATCACCTAGAATTTCCATAAGGCTAACTAGTGCCTTGTCCTCTATCATAATTTTGGTTTCTATCAAAATACTGCCCTCTTTCGAAGTTTTGTCCTCTATTAAAGTTCTTGTTCTCTCTACTATAATTGGACTATATTTTCTTCTGAGTAGCTTGAATTTGGCTATTCTAATTTCTCAAATAAGTCACCTCCATATTTAATTTTTTCACCTGTTCAAATAACTGATCCAACCATTCCTTATCTAGACCATTAGGTGATGCTGAATTCGTATTACTAGGAGGATATCTAGGTATTCCTCTAGAACTAGCAACCTAGTTCAAAAATTTTGAATTCTACAATTATGTAGGGAAAATAGCTTGTTGTTGCGGATTGATTGGTTGATTAGCCATTTTTTGAGGATGAGAGGTCATAGGTTGAGCTTGATTTATTGGGGGACCTAGATGAGGGACCAAAGGAAATGAAGGTATTGGATTCATTATAGGAGCATGATTAGTCAAAGCCTAGTTAAGGGCTTGGACTTTTCTAGGGCGAGCAATAGGCCATAAGGATGGTAGAGGTCCTGATAAATGTTGCCTCAAATCTGTGTTGATCTTAATAGGTTCAGCATATGCAACGAGCAAAGTAGTTGGGGGATTAGTCCTTTGCTTAAGGAAGGTGGTTGTAAGGTTGCCCAAGGCATCAAAGTAAACCTCTAGGGCAGTGTCTTCATTTCCAGCATAAGGTTTCTGGAGTTTGGTGTAAGCTCGATGAAACCTATTATTGAATGACCCTATTGGCTCTTTAATCTCCCTTTTCACTCCAATAAACTGTAGGTATAGCTCATTGGGACTAATGGGAATCTTAAACTTCTGCAAAAATGAAGTCTCTAGTTTAGTCCAATTATGGATGGAAGCAATAGGTAAGTGATTATACCAATAAAATGCCTCTTCCGAAAGGGAATAAGGGAAAAGTCTACATGCCACATCCTCATGGTTTATTCCTCTATCCCTTAGACAGGTCTGGATAATCCTAATATGCTTTTTTGCTGTCCTATTGGGGTCATGAGTATGGAACTTAGAGTAGAAATGCTCAAGGTTCTTGGGCATGACATTGTAACTATTAAAGATCAATGGAGATGGGTTGTTGGAAAGGAAAGCCATTGGTGGAGGTGGGGGTGGTAATGGCTGATTTATGATTGGTTGTGGCTGCAGAATGGGGATTTCCTCAGAATTAGATGAAGATGATGGAAGTGGGTGAGTGGATGATGTTTCTTCCCCTCTCCTGGCCCTTCTTGACCTAGTAGGGGCCTACAATTCTTGAAATTCCTCTTCTCCTGGAGTAGATCTAGTTCTTCTTCTAAGCCTTTCAAGAGAAAGGGAATTTAGAAAATGCTTCAACTTTCTTATTTAAGTCCCTCCTTCTAGCACCAATCTATTGATGGTGTTTTCTGCATAGCAACAAGTCAGACATAATATTATATCCTATCTCTCTTGAAAGGTAGATCTCTATGGGAAAAGAGATAACCCCAAGGTCTCTAATGTCAAGTCTTGGCAATGCAACATAACAACCCAAAGATAATGTGAAAATGCTGGTAATCACAAAGGGATCTTACTATGATCAAATACTGGATTTTGAATTTACCAAATCTAAACAATAAATTGATACTTGAAATCCTCAATTGAGCATAGATAATAAAGAAAATAACAAAAGATAAAGGTTTCAGAGATAATTCTAAGAATAATTCTAACCCTAACACTGACAATGCCAAAAGATAAGATGCTCAAAATGGATCGATCTCTCATTAAATACTTTATGTTTGACCCAAATAAATCTACAATCTCACAGGAATAGTGCAATATTCTAAGGTATTTAATATTTTCAACTCATAAACATTCATTCAAAACAATCCTATTGCAACTGAAATGAAAAAACATTCGTAATTGAACTAAGCACAAATTTAAGTCCAGACTAACTTTGCAAAGCAACTAATGATCAGCTAACTATAAAAAGTATGGACTATAGATCGCTGAAAACATTCCAAACATGAAACCCTAAGCATCACCAAACTATCTAAAAAAGAACTTAAGCAATTTTTAAGATAGAACAACAAGAACCCTACCCGATAAAACTTAACACAAGAGAGATACCAGATCACAATATCCTTTCTTACATTAGATCACCCAAAATGGAAACAATTCTAACCTTCTGTTACAATACTTTCTTGAAAGTAAACCCTGATCCCCTCAAATGTGAAATCTTCTAACTTGCCATTGTTCTATTTTGTCTTCTATTTTATATCCTTTTACAAATGAGACAACATGCCCAATTTATAAAGAATCCCCAAGATATGTTAGCCCAAATAAGGTTTTACAATAATAAAAAATGCCACACAAGAGGTCGGCCTCAATAGATATTAGAATATAACATGAAATTTGCAATTTGCACCAATTTGATCCAAGTCAGCTTGGGGTCTCAAAAATTTGGCCTAATGCATGTGGATAATAGGAATCACAAACTTTGATGTAGCCCTATATAACTACTTCCCATCCTTGTCTTTAGCTTGATCCTCTTTACCATGCACTGCCAACAATACTCTCTCCAACTCAACAATAGGTGGCACAGGAAAAACCCTAACTCTTCTTTCAAGAGACTTAATGTCATCTCTTTCCTGCCTTACTGTGATATCCCAATCGACCCTATTTGTCAAGTAATTTTCAATAACTACAATGTAGGTTACAGCATCATCTAGCTGATGTTTAGTGACTAGACCTTCATTGGCTGGAGAATAGACATCTCTCCACCATTTCTTCAGTTGTTCTAAATTAAAATTCTTTGGAGCGAACTTCTTCCTCCCTATCATAATTTCAAAGAATGAGATACACTTATCATTAATACCAATCAAAGTGTCCTCAATCTTCCTTCTTTGTTTGTGAATATTCTTCAAGGCCCTTTGCCTCATCTATAAGATCAAAAACCATTCCCAAGGTTGAGAAACCCTTGGAAAAGGAAGAATTCCAATCTCTACCAATTTATCCTCAGTAAACTCCATGATTGTTTTTACTTTCTGCAATAGGAGATCAATGTCTTCTTTGTCTTGAGCCAACATAGTTTTCAACAAGTCCACTAACCTCATGGTATCCCCTGTAGTTGACAATATATCTTTGATGGCACCATCTCCCTTGGTCTGGACTCCCAACAACCAACCAACTGTGGCATGTGTAGTTCCTTTCATTCTTTCCAATTCAGAGATTGTCTCCTAGGGCAAGAAACCTACAGCAGAGGAGGAAGAGTCAATAGAATGCAAGGGTTTCCTCAACTCTTGCAAGTAATTTTTCAATTTCTCATTATGTTTCCAACTCATGCCTGGTTTGTACTTCTTTCTTCAATTTGCCCACAATTATAGCACTAGAGCCCTCATACTCCTCAATGTCCCACTCCATAGAAGCTTGCCCTAAGTCGATGGTCTGCACATGATAATCCTTTGCAGCCACATTATCCCTATCCCTATCTAGAGTAGGGGTAGCATTGTGAGCCACCCTATTGTTTGATCCATCCCTCTCAATCCTAGACACAACCCTAGCCTTCTTCTTGGTTTTCCCCTTTTCAATATTGGCCATTATGTCATCCCAATTGGGAGGAGCATCGTCCACTATCACCAATTTACTCTTTAATTCTCTATCCAACCAACCTGGAATAGTGGATTCAGTTGGCACCTTATCTTGTTTCTCCTATTCCTATTGAACACTAGGTGCATCTTTGTCATCACTTGGTACATTAGGGCTTTCCCTAGTTGAATCCTCTTTGTCTAAAGACTGATCCTCTACAACCTGTACCGGTGAAGGGATCCTAGCTGGTATCTCCTCCTGTTGAGGGGATTTGTTCAATTTCTCTTCTGTAGGTGAATCCACATAGGCTACCAAGGGAGACTGAATTACCTTATCTATTTCTGCCTTAGCATGGTAGAGGTCTCCTACCTGAAATTACTCTTCACCCAAGTCCTTAGGATCCTCATCTTTCCTTGGAACTTCTTGCACATTGTCAGTATCTTGAGGAGGGGGAATGTTCTCTTGTTCAATGATAGGAGCAATCAAAGGAGCATCCTGTTTTTCTTCAACTTCCTTCAGAGAAGGAGTCCTTGATCTCCTCATGTATACCTATGTCTTGTCCCCTAAACTCTCTATCTCTACCATAGGTGGCTCAGCTTCCTTTTCTGACTTGGAAGTTTCTTTTTCCTTCTATGTCAGCCTCACAAGTCTTCTTCTCTTGGTTAATGGAGAAGTGGTATCCAATTCCTCCTTTTCCTCTTTATCTTTCTCATCCCTTCTCCTTGAGACATAACTTCTATTTTTGGCAATAGGCTTTCTCTGCTTGCTCACATCTGCTACCTCTTTAGTTTGAACTTCTCTAACTTTAATCTTGAAGGGAGAGTCCACCTTGGCCTTTCCTTTAGGATCCTACTCATGTGACTTCTTAGAAGTAGAATGAGACTCCATGTCTCCCATCAAATCATAGGTTCATTGGACACCTTCACTTTCTAGCTCTAATATCTTGTGCTCCATCCATATTTTTTTATAGTTTATCACTAGAGCCATAATTTGCTCCAAATCTATCTTCTCTTCCTCCAACCAATCAGTCTCTCCAACTGGTTTGTATTTCATAGCCTCAAAGATATGAACCTGGATCAAATTTCCATCCTCCTCTACTTGGTCAGGAATGGATTTTATGTTGTACAACCACACTAAGTCCACTGGCAACCTAGAGAATTTCTTCTTCCTCACATTAAATTCATTGCCAATGTTAGCCCAATAATCTTCAATGTTATCTTTGTGGCTGTATTCCTTGCTGGCCTTCTTTTGTACCTCTACAGTAATATCAAACCTTGCTCTCTTAGAATGAAAATAGAGACCAAAAGTACTCGTTTCCTCTTCAAAAGCATGAGCAAACTAGATGGAAGAGAAAACCTTATTTGTTCCAATCTTCAAGGGGAAATCATTCCCAAACCCTATTTTATGTTTATCCCCCTTCACAATCACATGAAAGCCACAAATCTACCTAGTGACCTCCAATAGTATGATGTGATCAGTTGGGTACCTTGGGAGTCTATAGGGAGCCCTTTGGCAACAATCAATCCTAATGTAGGAGAAGGTGGGGAACTGGATGAACCATGGCCCATACCTCCTTATTAGTTCCTTGGCTTTGTCTAAAATTATCACATGCTTTGCTCCCTATAGCAACCTAGTAATGTACATTGTAAAAGCATAATTTTCTCTTCTGTAGCTACCTCCTGCAAGGTGCAGCTATGGATACACCTCATAGATTGCATCCTGTTTGAATACAACTCTAGTGCTCAACCCCTTGTATTGGTCTGCAAGACATTGCACATCTACTCATGTATAACTGCACTTATGGCACCTACCTAGTGGTAATCTATACCCAATTCCATCTAAGCAATGACATTAAACATCTAGCTTTCAAGAACTCCTGCACTCTTTAGCCCTACCAACCTATTGAGGAGAGTGATAACATTATAGTATTCCCTTTTGAACTTAAGTCTAAATAGTTGTTTTGGAAACTTAGAGAAGTGGGACTTGGGCTTCTCCAACCAAGAATTGATCACCTGCTGAGATTTAACTACATTATCCTCATAATATTTCTTTGTTGTATCCATATCAAAGGCCACCACATGTGACCTATCAGGCATATCAAAAGTCCTAGGAATGGATACAGGATCAAAGCTCGACACAATTCTCCCCTAGGAACATTTAAGCACTAACTCATAGCATTGTACTATGGAGGGGAAACCAACTACATGTGCTAACCCAGATTCTAGAGTTCTTCTAGCTAGTAAAGGGAGGTTCGGGGCTTCCATCCCAGCTTTGAACTCTTCGTAATCCCACATACCCATGTTGGTATCAATGATCCCTGACCAGAAAGAAGTCAATATGCTCTCAGGAATCTTACTCTTTATGTCCATTTTCACCTTTTCTGCATCAGAGATATCAGATTTTGGATCCATTGCCTTTCCCTTGCCATTCCCAGCAACATCTTGTCCTGATCTCGCCTACAAACAAGTAAAACAACCACCATGAGGTCCAATACAAATTCCAACATCAATCATTTCAAAGTTCGGTGTTTAGCGTCCTCCGCAGAATTCAGACTGGAGAGGAATTCTAGGGAAATCCAGACCAGGCGGAATCCAACGAGATAAACATACGAATACCACAATATCCATCAATCAATCAGTACAATAAAGGAATAACTTGAAACCACTTAGCATAAGTTCATTTAATCATCAAAATGCATTATCAAAAATAAAATTCCTCCTGTAACAATCCAATTATTCATTTCCACAAAATTTCAGAAGAATCCACTAGAGACAGAAATCCCCAAAAACAACAATGGTTTCAGTAATCCGAGAAAATAAAGGAAGCGCAGAACATCTGGGAAAATCTCGACAGAGCAGATTTTAGCGAAATCAAGACAAATTCATCGTGAAAGAAAGAATTCGGAAAAACAGTCAAGCAACGGACACCGGGAAAATCTGGAGGGAGCGAAATTCTGTGAGGTAAGAAAAAGTCCGCATAAATAGAAAATTATGAAGAAAGAAGGAGAAATAGGAAGACTAAGGGAAATCCAACAAGGGGAAAATTCCACAAAGGCAACGAAAACCCGAGCATCTATTTTTTCCTCATCCTCACCTTAAAATAGGTCAAACGATATGAACCAAGAGCTTGCAGCTTGACAATGACTTAACCTAGACTTCTAATGGATGAACCATGAATTGAAACTCACCTCTCAACAATTTGAAAGGGATTGACTATTCCCTAGGTCAAGAACCTTGAGAACCTCTGCCATGAAAGCACATAAACGCTCAGGTGCGACCTGCTTGCAAAAAAAAAAGGATAGGAAGTTTGTGGCAAAGGCAAGCAAGCCCTGAAAACAACAAAAAAAGACCATCAAAGAAAATATTCAGTATAATCAACCAGATGGAAAAGCAAAACATGGAAACCCTAGATGCCCAGACATGGCGCGCACACACAAGATAAATATGGAGCAATGAATAACATGAAAGGGCACAAAAAAACACTAAAACCAGAAGAGGATGAGGGCATATCCACATACCATGAGAGTAGGAGAAACTAAAACCTGGGATGCCAGTAAACAACCTCCAAGCGCGAGCAAAATACAAGTAATGCCCTAGAAATTTGAATGTAGGACTCAAAATATCCTCAAATGCAAAAATCTAGTGACACTCCTCAAGCTCCAACACTCCAAGCTCAAATGACAAGAAATTAACCAAACTCAAATAAAAAATCACTTCACAAAACTCAATATAAAATTGCCCCAAAATTTTGTGCAATCGCCATTAATGCGATCAAAAAGACGACCGAGAACAAAATCTAGAAATCCGATAGAGCCACGGACTTTGAAAAAATCCAGACATGATGGAATTCCCTAGACTCGAACAGAAAGGCAGCCATTTCCAAATGCCAAAGGGAAATCGGGAAAGTTTGGATAGGGCAGATTTTCTCGAACTCAGGGAAAAACCCGAACTTCACCCAAAACTTAAGGTTTTCAATATAAATCATAAATGGGCCATTCCGACCCATAGGATGAATCATCAAAGCACATGCCCAAGCAAGAAAAATTCTAAAATAGAATGGCCAAGACACCAAAAGTAAAGAAAACAAGGGTCCCAACTTTCAGTGGGGCATGTGTGCAAAAACAACACAACAGGGGGTTTCCTCTCATTTTCAAAGAGAGAGTTGAGTTGTTGTAAAGACATGCTACTGAATTTCTAATAGAAATTATTTTATTTTGGTGGATTCTTGATTTTCCTTCATGTTTCATGATTCTTCTCCTCATAGTTGATAAATTTGTGTATATTTACTTTGTTCTTCCATGTGTTTTACATGTTCTAGTAGATTAGTAGATGTTGTTCATTGATGTTGAAGAATACTACTATGTTGATGCCCTTCCTTGTTCATGATTTTTTCTATTTATTGATGATAAATAGAAGTGTAAAGCTACTCTTGACATAAATTGATTTTTGCACTTAAACTTCATCTTTTATTCATGTTTTATTGTTAGCTGATTTGGTTAAGTGGAGCTTAGTTTAAGGAGTGATTTCCACTGTAGAATCCTCCATTATCATTATTCATTGGTAGTTGCATGTCTAGGAACTTCTTCCTCTCCCTTCCCTTTTGAAATTTCTTTGAAATAGTAATTTAGGAAAAGTTTAGGGATCATTGTAAAGCCAAATATGATGATAAAGGTGGAGTCTAGGCTGTTGTTTTGAACTTGCAACAATTGGACATAAATTCCAACATCTTGAGAAATCCATTTAAAGAGCCAATCTACCTCCAAATTAATATATGTAAGGCTGCCCTATGATTACTAGAAAATCACATGAACCAATTGAGACATTCCAAACAAGTCATGACCTAACACCCAAGAGACCTTGGGGTAGTAATTTGCAACTTGTTTTCAGATTTTTACCTTTCAAGAGTGGTGATGAAACTATGTATTACCTATGTTGAGAATTAAAAAACAACCCATCAATAGGTACCTATTCATCTAATTCCTAAAATTTACATACATCAGAGAAGAAGGCTTCTCTAATAAGCCTTACAAGTTTCCATGCTACCCCAATGGCCAAATGATTTTGTTGGAAGTCACTAGACAACTACAAAATTCTTATTCTTTGCTGAGCGATAAGTATAGTGTAGTCATTCCATATCCCATCACTTTTGGACAAGGAATTTAATCCTATTCTACCACCTAGTATGTATACTAATTAGAAAGGGAGATAGTCAAGTAAAAGCTAGAGCGCCACACAACTAGATTGAGAATTGACCCATACGGTAAGATGAAGAAACAAGTGGTGAAGCAGTACACTCATCAGACACACCTTGAGGACTTCTTGTTAAATTTTCAAGATAAGAAAGAAGTAAGGATGAGATACTACATGTGGATGATGAATTAGTTCATTAAATTAATCAATTTTTTTCATGTGCCTAACTAGGTCATCGAATAAGAGGACACTAGTCTTGTTTCGAGATATGATGCCATGGCCAACTTTCCACTACTATTGATAGATTGGAATGAGGGAGAGGTCAATGAGCTTGATGCATTATCACAATAAGTTATAGAAAGAACCAAGCAATGGGTAGATTCCCAAGCTGCACAACTCAAGGAGCAAGTTGTAGTGCTAACTTGTGGCAAGCTCAGAGATGAGCTCGAAAGTCAAAATGGTAGCGAAGCTATTGCCACCTCCATTGAAGAAGCACCAAAATCCCCTCCCACCATGAGATAAAAAAATAGGAAGGATGTGCCCAAGTGCCATCCTCTAATTAAGGTATATTCACAAAAGGCCATAGAAGGGGAACCCTCCAAGAAAGCAAAGAAGACGAGAGAGTTTGCATCCAAAATTTTGACCATTGAAGAAGACCCTCAACATGAGGGAGAAGGAAAAGAACATTTTGAAAATCCATGCTCACCACCAGTCACTTTCGCTCTTGCCATTACCATTGTTGCTACTGCCACTCCACCACCTCTTTCTTCATAGGAATTGGTTGTATCATTTGCACCTACTGTGGACATCTCGGTCCACCTCTCCTCCACCCCACCAATGGATCCCATGGTAGTGCTTGATTCTTCCTTTGACACAACTTCCCCACCATCAACATCCTCGATGCCTCCAGTTCCCATCCTTTCTACTCTGATGATGGAAATTTCTATTACCATGCCCCAACTCACCTTGTTGGAAGCCTTTGCAAAATACATGTAAGGTGTACCTTCTAAAATCTTGGGGATGATCATGAACCCCATCATCCAAACCCTAATGGCTCAAATTGCTACTGGTTTTCTTGTTCCTCCACCCCTGATAGAGCCACCAAAGATGGAGGACATGACAAGGATATCAGATGAAATGGAGAAACACCAGAGGGAATCTAGCAAGAGCATAATAGAAGAGGCCGAAGATCCCTACTTTGAACACCCAAAGGATAGGCTAACAATCAATTTGGACAAAGTAGTGACTAATTATGAAGAGTCACAATATTCAGAGGAGGACATTGAAGCTCTCAACATAAAATACACAATTGAGACCTCATATTAGGAATTAGAAGAGGGGTTTTCCCAATAGCTTTAAGATATAGGTGAAGAGGTCAAACCAAAGAGGCAACCCTTTGAAGAAAAGGAAGACAATGAATTGAATGTGGAGATACTTCAAGAGCCTTTGAAAATAGGCCAAGATAAGGGCCTTATCCCAGAAGAAGAGGTTCCCTCTGAAGAGAAAGAAATAGAGAAAGAAGAAGGAAATCTAGAGGATGGACCAACAAAGAGCCCTGAGATTGAGCACTGAACGCTTGAACAAGAGGAAAAAATAATCCCTTGAGAAGAAGATGTTATGAAAGAAAAAGTAGTTTCCATTGAGATAGATATGGAAAAGGCTATTCAAATTGAGAATTTTGACGAAGAAGAAAGGAACGAGTAAGAGGCCCCGAAACATGAAGAAAAATAGCTCCAAGAAGAGGAAGGTGATCAAGAGTCACCTAGGGGAGAGACTTAGATGCATGATTGGCTAGAAAATAAATTGCAAAAGAAGGCCCCTTCTCTCATGGATCCTACGGCTAGGCTCGAGGCCATATTGGCTTGAGCACAAACAAAGATAAAGAAAGAGAAGAAGCCAAGAGTCTACTCTCACATTACAATTGATGCTTTCAGATCAAGAAGAGTGCAATTTTCCACCCCAGTGACAAACAAGGAGGCTAGTGTCAACTACACTATTTGCACCATCAACTTGGGTACTACTACGAGGGAGCAAAATATTGACGAGTTCCAAGGATCAGTAGCCACGATAGTTGAACAAACAAACAAAGACCAATCCTATAAGGAGGAACTGAAGGCACAAGTGGCATACCTCAATGCCTATATCTAGCAATGGACATCCCTAGATGAAAAAACCTCGACTACATCCTCTAAACCTCTACTCCTCTCTCAGGAAGAACATAGGAAGAACTCAGTAAGATGGAGAAAATGAAGAATTGGACTAAGGCTACCGTAGATTGGTTCAAATGGGTGCTCTACAATGGTGATATGGGCATAAACCATGCTGCGTAAATGACCAATAAGTTCCAGGAGGTGTAGAAATAGATAGAAGACACAAAAAATCTATCATCACTTCAATGAGTTATATAGGATCACTTATCCTAAGCTCGAGCCTATTCTCAAGATGCTCGAAAAGACATGGGAAAATAAGTTGGCTCTTGTAGAGAATGATAATTGGCTTGTAGAAACATGGAAAATGGGCCTAGATCATAGAATAGACATCCTTGAAAGAGTATTACATGAATTTGAGCTTGACCTTGAATGAGCCAAAGAGCACATGATGGATAGTGAGGAGTAATTGCAGTTGATGATAGATTATGAGACGCTAGCCCTCGAGCTCAATTTAGAGAAGATTAGGCCACACTTTAACAAGAAAATGGAGAAAGGAGTAGATGATGGACTCATGCCAGACTTCATGGATTTCACTACTAGAGCCTTTGTTTAGTCAGAGCAAGTGGCCAAAGCCACACCCAAATGCACTCAAAATCAAGAGCAGATCACGAGTAGGTAAAATAAGTTATCTTGCCAAGTGCTCCAGTCCAATATTATGGAATGTGAAAAGATTCAAGATTTGATTGGTAAATTTGTGGAGTATGCTACCCAATAGAGGAATGAAAGAAATTTTGTGATTGATGATGATTTTTTAACAGTGTAGATGAAAAGGAAGGTAGTCCACTAAAAGACAAAACTGCTACAACTATAGTACCAAGGCAACCACTACAGGGAAAAATAGGAATAAGACAAAGTTTTATTTTATATTCCTATATATTTGGGGGTAGGTGAAACCCTAATGTAAAATGAATCTTGGAAATTCATTTCAGTTTTTGAAAAATATAAATAAGGGTCCCTCCTCTCATTTTAAAGAGAGAGTTGAGTTCTAAAGACATGCTACATAAATTTTGATAGAATCTCATTGCTTTTGGTGGATTCTTGTGTTTCTACCATCTTGCATGATTCTTCTCCTCATATTTGAAAGATTTAGTTACATTTAACTTATTGTTCTAAGTGTTTTCAAATAGTTCTAGTAATTTAGTTAATGTTGTCCATTGATCTTGAAGAATGTTATTATGTTGATGCTTTCCTTGCTTAAGATTTTTGTTGTTTATTGATGATGAATATTAGTGTAAATCTAGTTTGAAAATTAAATATTTGTTGCACTTAAATTTCATATTTTATTCATGCTTTATGGTGAATGAATAGTTGAAAATCTACAGACCTTAGAAGATAGCACTCGTTTCATGATATTGTATGATCTGGTTAAGTGGGACTCAGTTACAGGAATTTTGTCCAATATAGAATCCTCCATTATAACTATTCATCAATAGTTGTAGGTCTAGGAATTTTTCCATCCCTCTTTCCTTTTGACCTTTCTTTGAAATAGAAATTTAAACAAGATTCCAACATCATTGTAAAGCCAAATCTGATGTTCAAAGTGGATTTTTAGATTGATGTTTGAATCTGCAACAAGTACATTTCATTTCTAGAATCATAGGAAACCCCATTTGAAGACCCAATTCTCTCCAACTTAGTGAACCATAAATGCCCTTTGTGATTACCAGCAAATTGCATCAATCAACTGATCTATTTTTTCATGTCATGACCTAACACCTAAGAGACCTTGGGATATTTTTCTTAACTAGTGGAAGGAAGTTGGCTTTCAAGAGAGGTAGTATACTTGTGTGTTTCCTATGTTGAGAAAGTGCAAAAACACCCATCAACAAAACTGGTACAAGAGGGAGGGTCTTTCCTTTGCTAAACTACTTTGAATTGGTTCTTTCTCCCCATAGAGGTTCCAAAAAGTACTAAGATCTACACAAAAAAAAGGGGAGTTCCAAGAGCTACCACCCCCTACCAAAGCTAAGAGAGCCAAAAGAGTGAAACAATCTACCTCTGACACTTCCAACTAGCCTGCTTCACCTCCATCCTCACCTTCTCCTTCCATCCATTCACTCTCACCTTCTCCTTCACCCTTGGTAGATCCTTCCTCCTCCCAAACACTCCAAATTTCCTTCCATACCTCCATCTCTCATAGCCAAGGAATTGCCCCTTTCCAGACACCTCCCTTCCAAGGCGTCCTAGGTGCTGCTACTGCCCCTTTGCAGCCTCAAGTCATTCAGGCACACCCTCCTCCACCTCTACCTCCCATGGAATAGTTGGGTAACAACCCATCTCCTATATCATTCAACATTTATCTTGAAATGCCAAAGAATCTAGAGAGCTTTTCTACTAAGTTCCATCCCAAGGATCCACAAAGGACAACAAAAGAGCAAATAAAGATGTTTCAAACAACCTTGAATGATATGCAAATTGAACATGAAGACATGGCTTGTCATCGTTTTCCTTATTCATTGGGGGATGTGGCCTTCTACTGGAACATTCATTTTCCAACATGAACTATAACCACTTGGAACCTATTAAAGAATACATTCTTGCAAAAATTCAAGATCCTAGTTAGCCCCTCCGAGTTGTATCAGCAATTCATGGCCATTCGAAGGGAAGTCAATGAACCAATTAGCTCCTTCAATGATAGATTTCACTGAGCTTATATGAGGTTGAAGATGCCCTATGTGGTCAATGAATATTCCGCTTGCTTGGGATACTATGCATTTGTGGAAAAACTCACTTCTGCATTGGTAAAGAGGATGCATCTGCCATTGGCTCGGTTGATGGATGCCTATGCAGTAGTAGTCACAACAAAAAATGATTTAGGACAACACATTGCAGTTCCACTACCAATTTTGGGGTAGACTTCCTATCCAAATCAAATTCAAAGGATTACTCAAGCTTTGGAACATCAAACACCCTTGATGAATCAAATTTCATAGCTATCGATAGTACCTCAACTAAGGTAGCCATTGAACTAGGTGCCTCCCATACCTCAATACCTGTAGTCACAATAACAAGAATCTTACACCCAACAACCTCAAGTGCCTGCATACCTCCAAAACTCCAAGTTCCCACTCAATCATAAAAATCAACTAGTAGTGCAGTCGGTCTTCCTTCAGAATTTAACTTCACAACCAAGTAACACAAAAAAGGATCACATCGACAAGTTGACAAAACTAGTCAAGAATATGTTGATAGAAATGACACACTTTATAAATTAGAATAATCAATTGTAGGTGTCTCAAAGAAGCATCCAAGCTAACCTCAACTATGAGAATCGTGACAACTGTGAGGCAAGTTCTTATTCCAGATACAACTATGAAAGAGGGAAAAATTTGGGACAAAAATTTGAAAGAAGGCCATGGCATAGAAAAAATCATACATGGAATACAAGGCCAAACAATGGTGGTTTCTCCATGCCTCTTGACCAATCAAGCAACAGTGACAAGATGACAAGTGGGGTATACTTAGCAGAGGCCGCCCTATCCGAATGGTGCCACATACACAAAAAAGTAGGCATTCTAAGTTAGATTTCTTAGAGTTTCAAACAACCACCAAGATCTTCCATGTAGAGGCCAAAAATTCCATTGATGGTTTAGGGTGTAGGGACATAGTTTCTTTTGGGCTATATGATTCGTCGGTACTAGTGGTCAATCAAGTTCCTTTCTTGAAAGGTGAAAGAAATGTACCTGGGAAGGAGACTGCTACCTCAAAGGATGAAGAAAACAAAAAGGTAATTAATGAAATCCCTTTATCTGAGCTCTTCAATTCTATAGATAATGGTCTAGTAGATGAGGAAGATCTGTGTGAGGATGAATTATAAATGTTCCATCAAAGGGAAACCCCATATGATTTGAGGAATAGACAAGTAGGAGGACCGTTTACAACTTCTACTCCACCTAACATCTTTATTACTCCTCCTGACCCAAATCCTAGCAACAACCCAAGATACCCCCATGTGCCCACACAATACTTCAACAAGAATAGACAATCAGTCAGACCCAAAGCCAAACCACTATCTCTTCTTAGAGAAATTCTTTTGAGGTTGAAATAGAACAAATGGGGGAGTACATAGCAAAATAATTCAAGAAGGTCAAGCCAATATTTTTTTCCTTTGAGTTTCTCAGAGGCCCAAAAATTAGGAATTCTTTCTTTCGGATTATCAATGGGACTCCTTCATCCAAACCAACCCAAGAGATGCCTGCTAAAAGGGTTTCCTTTGAAGAGACACAAAATGAGCATGTTATCTGATAGATCTTTGGAAATAAAATAAATCTCCCTTCAAATCAACACGAAAATAAATATCTGGCTAAAGAAAAGGATCAATCCCAAACCCAAAATAAGTAAATGATAAAGACAAGGGTCAGGTAGCCCAAGTTAATGTTTGAGGAGGGTTGTTCCAAGGGAAGTTGGAGACTCCTACCTTTCCGACCACAATTAATTTTTTTGGTAAAAATCTACATAATTGCTTGCTTGGCTTGGGAGCCTTCTCCAACATAATGCCTTTGGCAGTGTGCAAATCTCTACTGATAGTCTCAACCCCCTTCTAATGGAAGGTAACCCTTCTTGACAAAGCGGAGATCAACATAGTTGGAGAAATTAACAAAATACCTATGAAAATTTTTGTTGATCCGAGAGTGCAACATACAATAGATATCGAGGTTGTTGATATCCCTGAAAACTATAGCATTATTTTAGGAAAGGATTTCACTCAGGCACTAAACTGATATGTTGCCACTGACTATTTCCATTTGTGGCTGTCATGGAGAGGGTTGCCCAACCAGATCGAAATTTATCGAGAGCCCCACATGAAATTCATGATTACAAAATACAATAACACAAATGAGGTACTATTTTCTGAAATGGAATTGGGAAATTACTGTCTTGTGCCATATCTAGATGAACAAGAGTGTTACGAGGAATAAATGGCTAAGGAGATCCTCCTTGTGCTATGCATTTCACCCACCAACTTGACTTGTGTGCCTAAAAGCATGAAGGCACTAATTGAATCAAATGATGAAGAATCCTATGAGGATGGTAATCTTGGATTGTTGGATGGTTTCCAATATTTCATGGATAAATGCATGCAAGATTAGCTCATCGTAGGTGCATTTTAGGTGCTTCTATTGCCCAATTGTTGTCGGGTACACAATGTTGACTATTTAGAATTTGAATGTTGCTTGTGCCAAAAAAAATTGATCATATCAAAGGATAATTCAACCCGAAGGATGAACCTCAAATTGTGTAACAAGATCAAAGCCATGCCAAACCCATACATTCATCCAAGAATGAAAAATAAATGTACTTCCAAGAAAAGAAGCATGCTTAGTGGGCTCCAGGATTAAGGATTCATCAAATTTTTGGATGTTGTGCTTTGATGGATCTAAGTCCAAGCAAGGAGCCACAACCAGTTTCAAATTGAGTAGCCCTATAGGTAAGATGTACTTTTCTACTCATAGAATTTAATTATACTACACCAATGATGTATTAGAGTATGAGGCATTAGTTCTTGGTCTCTTAATGTAATTAAGAAAGAAAGTCAAAATGCTTCAAGTCTTTGGGGACTCTGAGCTAGTAATGAAACAAGTAAGAAAATTTTACTCCTGCCATGATAGAGGGTTGGAAAATTATAGGTATAGAGTATGGGATCTCATAGAAAGCCTAGATACATTTAACATCCATTTGATCCCTCACTCCAAAAACCATACTGTTGATGCCTTAGCCCAGGTGGCTAGTACCTTTCAACCGCTCTCCCTCATTGGCCTAAAGAAGTTCACTATTGAAGATACTTCCACACTAGCCATGCTAGATAATGTAGCCAATTTTCAAGTGTTCAATGATGACAAGCATATCCTGGATTTCATCACAAGCTTTGATGTGTTTTCCACCTAGATAACTAATGAAGCAGAGCCCGAGGAGATTGAATCAGACCTAGAGGGAGTCATCAACCTAAAAAAAAATATGATACCCTGAAGTATGGTCCAACTAGAAAGGATATTTGACTTAGATCAAATAAGGGATAAGGACAAACAAACAAAAAAGGATTCCATTAATAACCAGTGTGATGCTCACAACCTAGGGATGCCTAAAGAAGTCAAGAATGTGTTCAATGGTAAACTATTAATGAAAAAAAGAGACAAGGGATTGTTGATGCCCTGCACACCTATCATGATGTGTTTTCTTGGAGTGATGAAGACTTGAAAACATATGACACCTGGATTATAACTCATACCATCCCTCTTAGGCCATATGTTAGACCCTTTAAGAAACATCAACATCCAATCAATGCATTACTAGAGCCCATCATTTAGCAAGTATATAATTTTTTGTATGCTAGGATCATATTCCTAGTTAAGCACTCCACGTGGGTGGAATACTTGGTTCCAGTAAGGAAGAAGAATGAAAATCAGGTTGTGTGTGGATTTTTGAAACTTGAATAGAGCCTTAGAGAAAGACAACTATCTAGTGACCTCATTGGATAATGTATTGTAGATAGTCAATGGATCTCAAATGATGTCCTTCTTGGATGGGTACTTAGGATATGACCAAGTGATGGTGTAGTATGAGGACAAACAAAAAACCGCATTCACCACAAAATGGGGAATTTTTGCATACAAAAGAATGTTGTTTGGATTAATCAATGTTGGTGTGACCTTCCAGCATGCGATGGATATTACCTTCAAGGGTCTGATTGGCAGGTCTATAATTATGTACATGGACGATCGTACAATTTTTTTGAAGAATAGAGGAGATAATGTCTTTGATCTATGTAAAGTTTTATAGAAGTGTAGAGAATTTGGTATTTCTTTGAATCCAAAGAAGTGCATCTTCAGAGTTACAGAGTGAAAGTTTTTGGGGCATGTCCTCTTAGAAAAAGGAATCTTGATAGATCCTAAACACATCCAAGCAATAATGAAAATTCAATTTCTAGGAAGTAAGAAGGAATTAAAGTCTTTCTTTTTGATAATAAACTTTGTGCGAAAGTTCATCACGGGTTTTGTTGAATTAGTCAAGCCGCTTAATGCTATGCTAAAATCGGATGCCAAAGTCAAATGGATGCTAGAAGCCAAGAAATATTTTGAAGAAATTAAGAAAGTGATTGTTGACACAATAGTGCTAGTCAGCCCAGACTACTTGAAGTTTTTCTACATCTATTTATTTTCTTCAAACCACTCTTGTGCCAGTATATTGACTTAGAAATATGATAAAGGGAATGAGAATCCGATTGACTTCATGAGTGCCCCGTTGAAGGATGCGGAGTTAAGGTACCACAATATTGAGAAGAAATTGTATGCCTATGTTAGAGGAGTTAAAAATTTATGGCACTACATCCTGTGGAATAAGGTGTTCATGATTGTACATGGGCCAAAAATTAAGACTTTGTTGATGCAGAATGAGTTGGGAGAAAGAAGAGAAAAATGGGTTACTTTGCTACAATAATATGACATGAAGATTCAACCCATGAAGCTAGTCTAAGGGTAGGCCTTCACTCGAATGATAGTTGAAGAAATATTCAAAGTTGGACTCGAGCTCATCGTGCATTAGTACTAGCTAGAGGATTTTTCTCCTAGAGAATGGTATGATGATATTGTAGTGTTCTTTAATCAACTTAATAACTAGGAGCATGAATTTATCTACTCAGGGATTGGAAATCACAACTGGTAGTCATACCCTACTAAAGAACCTCATTTAATCATCAACCCAGGGACGTAAACTTGAAATGGGTCAACACAATATATGCACTAATCACTCTTCCAGACATACATGATTCCTATAATGCTTTACACTGGAATTTAAATTACTGGAAACAACTTTACTGAATAACTTGCTTGGAAATGAAAACTTGAAAGATAAAACTATTCTACATCTAGTGGCTGCAGGAACAGTTGACAGCTCTGTGTTTCTGCTAGTTGTAGGAATAGTCACATTAACTTCTATGAAAGAAAATATAGGTATTCTAACTTTCAGAATAAAAGTATGAACAGTTCCCTAAGTGGCCCCCCTTAGGTAATGCCAAAAGTAAGCAACAAATTAGGCGAAAAACTTCAAAAGCTTTATTGATTCAATGCAAACAAGTACATAACACAATCTCTTGACTGAATTCCTGAAACTGAAAAATGTGTTACAATACCAACTTCTTCTAGTCCATTCTCTAAAGGAGAATGGGATATTTATTAAAAACTGATTCTAACTACTAACCAACCTTTCCCTCATAAAATGGGAGGCATTTATTACATCTAACTAACTTAAGCAAGGAGATGAATGACAATGGAAGAACTAAGTCAAATCGGTTTAACAGTCTTAAAGTGCCATCATCCCGGATTCCTGCAACTCCAAGACATCTGGTTTGGATTTCTGGAACACTCTCCCTACATAGCGGATGAGTTGAAACCATCTCCCATCTTTTGCTGTTGAACTAGTCTTCATGGATTTGGTCTTCTATTCTTCACGTGGAAATTGAATTCCCTTCCTCCAATCGTGGTACCTGCAAAATATCTTGCCATCTTTTGTTGAGGAAGAAGGTTAGCTCAACACGTTCATCTTTTAAGACAATCCATTACTTTTATTCATTCATTCATTAAGTATTAAACTAAGGCAAACATTGTTTCAAATATGGTTGCAGGAAGTTTTGGTAGTAGAGGTTGCAGGAAGGTTTTATGATCAGAAAAATCCATAAAGTATTTATCAGACTAATAAAACATCAAAGGTAATAACCATGGGACTTTTTATCATAATATACTCATCATATTTAAGTCATAAAAAGGTCTATATCCTATCCCATAATCAGACTGAATGTTTTTTTTAGCATAATAAAAACATAAAAGTATTTATAAAGTATGATCAAAATGTGCCAAATACTTGGCTCATCACTCCCATCAACCACTACTTGCTGGACCCTTCAACAAGTCTAGCATTCCTTCTCCTAGCAAACTCTCTCAGATCTACACTCAGCTGCTGCCCACATTCGCCATTCTGGAAACTCCAGAAGTGAGCTCTCATTGCCTCCAGTCTTTGCCATCTATTATCTTTAGAACTTCTGTTATAAGTGTTGTTGTCCCCTTGTATAGCCAATAATGGCCATAGAAGAATAGGCAGCTGCATAACTAATGGAAACCAATTCTCCCTCTTTGTTCTGGCATTCCTCATGTACCTCTCTGCCCTTCTGGTTGCTGCATACAAGGTGTTGGGAGTATGTGGTTCTGCTTTCTTTAATTGAAATGAAAGATGCTCCCATCTATTCTAAATGTGCAGGGTTGCAGCAATAAAATCACTGTTTATGATTTGGGAATATTGAGAAAATACCTCTTGTCTTAGAGGCTCAATCAGTGGCCTGGCTCTTTCATCTCTCCATAATTTCTTTCCATCAAAGTAAATACCCATTCCATTTCTAGATTCATTTCTCACAGACAATGGCATATTTACTCTATCATGCCTATGGCTATTAAATTTTTCCCCTTTGCTTATTTCATTGGTGATCCACAAGATCAGAACTCTGATATGAATATCACCGACATAACATAAGGGATTCCATTCTTTATCCTGGGATACAGCCAAATTGTGCAGATAAAACTCACACAGGAGGTTCCTGATATGCAAAGGTGAGTCCCTATATGCTTCATAAAATTCCTTAGCGGTATTTAAAGAAGGATTCTTACCTTTCCAGACTCTAATTAGCTGAAAGTTCAAATACAGCTCCTTGAGATACATTGCGTAGATGGGTGAGGGTGCTCAACATTGCATCAACTATGGAATGAGCTCTACCACCTGGTTGAGAGTGTCATTCAAGTTAGCAATTTGTAGATTCTTGTTCTAGATTATCCTTTGTAGTCTCTCAATTTCCAGTGCAGAAGAAGTCTGTTGTTGCTGAAGCTCTTCAAAACGTGCCATTCTTGCATAAAATTTTGTGACATGGAGTGGTGGTCTATGATTATAGCATACTGCAGGTGTCTCCTGTACTTCTTCAAGTACATCCAACTTTTCTTGTTCTTCTTCTTCTCCAATTACTTCTGTATTATGTGATTCTTCAAGGTTATCCTGTCCCAAATCACCGTCCTATTGCTGACCTTCTTGTAGCTGCTCTTCTTCAGATGGAAACACAACAGGTTCTTACTTCTTCTTATCACATTCCATACCTTCCTATAGCTGCTCTGCAATGGTAGCCAGCTCATCCAGGCCAGCCCCTTCAGGTGTACTCACAACCTCTTCGATAATAGGTTCTTCTTCTCTCAGTTTAGGATTGGAAGGATCTGAAGGTGGTGTGGCAGGAGTAGTATTAAATGATTAGCAGGCTACCTAGTTCTGGAGCCTAGAGCTCCTTCTTATGGAAGGAGGAACTGTTTTATGCCTTTTGGAAGGTTTTTCTATAGGAACATAGAAGTCTCTCTTTTGCTTTCTTTTTACAGGCTCAGGGGTTGCTACAGCAGATGATTTTCCTTTCCTATCCTTGGGAGACGGTTCAAGAATTTTGTTAGAACCTTGTGCTGGCTACATGGGAGTTCTTTCAGAAAGCAGAACATCATCCTATGAATCAGATGATTCATGAGGAGGAGACATAGTAGCAGAGGTCTGGCCTATGGACTAGGAGGTTCATTGCTTAAAGGTAATAGGTTCACCCCTAGGTCCTACATTTTGAATTTTAGGGTTGAATTGGATAGTGAATTCCTCCCAGGTCATTTTTGATGCGTCATGAATGAATTTTTAAACAAGCAACTTAATAAGACAATGGTGAGATACAAAGTTAACCCTACCCTTTCTAAATTCAGAAGCATTGTTGGATAGCAAGTTGTAAAGGAAGTCAGGAACATTCATCAATAGTCCATGGCATAAATGAGACAAAATTTTGAAATGATGAGAATGTAGGACTAAAAATCTACGTTCACAGGTTATGTGATGATGTACCCTACCTGTTACACCCAATTTTGCGGCAGACTCATTCTTTGTGCACCTTGCTTATCCACCCGTAGAGGAGGTTCATTTGGCTGAAGTGAACTCAGCCCTGACGCTTCTTGCATCTCTTCCTTTGGGAAATGGTTCTTCGACTTGAGGTAATCCTGTGATCTCAACAATTCTGTTAATTGACACATTGACTGTCATGCCTTTAACTTTTGCTTCCCCATCCTAAAATATCCTCATGAATTCCTCCGCAATGTCTATATTGAAAGTCCTGAGCTTCAGGAAGTAGTTGAGCCACCCATATTGTCTGAATAGTGGCACATGCAACACATCCTATAACAACATGCTTGGTCTATAGGCTCATGCCGAATCGGTTGACCTCCCATTTGCTTGGCTTTTCGTAATTAAATGCGTTAAGCAATGCTCACCTAGTTTTTTTTTTCAACTAAACTTCCTATAGCCCAACTAATGAACCTTCTGCAATTCTTCAGTACCCTGCCCTTCCCCTTAACCGAAAATTTTGAACTACTCTTCAAAAGTGACAGAAAAATAGGGAAAATAATATAATCATGCAATCTTTTGGAGGGAGAGAGTAATCATGGATAATCGAAATACATTTAGGTTCATTTTGCTGGAAGGAAAGACTATTTGATCATTAATTACAGTTTCCAAATATTGGGGGTTCATGACAACAGATGGGACAAGAATTTGGTAGTGATGTGGCAGAAGTTATGTTATAAAGAAACGTGCTCAATCGTGCAGATGAGCCGAAGGAAATGGCAACCATATAGGAAATTTGTTTGCGCTAATTAATACTAAATTAAATGCAATAAATAAAGTAACTTAAACAATCTTAAAGTGAAGTGGAGCATACCTAGAGAGAATCGCTGTAATTATCTGATGTGACCTCCTTCTTCATTGCAATACGTGACACAGAGAAACGTGGATGATATGGGAATGACAGGTGGATGATGTGGAAGAGAGAGAGTGAGTATGGATTGTGGATGATGTGAATGAATGGAATGGGGATCTTAATAGATAACCCCTTTATTATGATTTGGTATGCACTTTTATGCATGGCCTGGGAATTTGAGCCTAGGCTCAATTCCTTTGGCTGCAGGATCATTGCTATCGTTCTCAATTTCAAACTATCTCAAAAATGTTTCCTTGTCAATGGGTTTAGAATAGAGCTTTAGGCAATGGCCATTGACTAATAGCTTGAATCGGACCTCATCAATGGTCCTTAATTGAACAACACCATTGGTGAATACCTCTTCTATCTCATATGGACCCAACCATCTAGTTTGTAGTTTTCCTAGACTGTCCTTATACCGTGAGTCATAAAGTAGAGCCCAATCTCCTACTTTGAATTTCTTTTCTTTGATGTATTTATCATGCCACCTTATGCATTGGTTTTGTATCATCTTAGTGTGCTGTAGGGCATTCTTTCAAAGCTCATCTAAAGAATTGAGCTACATGACTCTATCCCTTTGTGCATTTATTAAATCCATGTCCATCTCTAATGCTATTCTTAGAGTCTTATGTTCGAATTCAATTGGCATCATAACTGTTTTATCATACACCATTTCAAAAGGTGTATATCTTGTAGCAATCTTCCAGGTAGTGCGGTAGGCCCATATAGCTTCTGGTAACCTTGCGGCCCAGTCCTTTCTATGCAAATCTATAGTTTTAGTTAGAATGGCCTCTATGTCCCTATTTGTGACTTCAACCTGGCCATTAGCTTGGGGATGATAAGGAGTTGATTTCCTGTGACGTATATTATATTCATTTACTAAGGCTATGATAAGTGTAGAAGTGAATTGTGCTCCTTGATCTATCACTATTTCCCTAGGGACACCAAACCTGGTGAATATTTTCTCATACAGGAATTCAACCACTTTATTATCCCTAGCATGCTTCATAGGTTTAGCTTCTACTCATTTTGTCACATAATCTCTACATACAAGGATGTAGGACTTAGCATTGGAAGGTGGATCAATTGGTCCTACAAAATCCAGTCCCCATTTGTCAAAGGGTGCAACAAAAACTTGTGGAAATAGAGGCATCTCATCAGAGTGAGTTGGTCTTCCCATCCTTTGGCATCTATCACATCTCCTAGTATATTTGGCTGCAGCTCTATGAAGAGTTGGTCAATAGTAACCAGTATTTAAAATTTTCATTGTTGTTCTTTTGGCAGCAAAATGTCCACCACATGGCTCATCATGGATTGCATGCAATATATCATGAGTGTCTTCCTCTTGTACACATCTCCTCATAACTTGATCTGGCCCTATATAAAACATGCAATCCATAATCTAAGAAAAGTTAAAACTTTTCTCTTCCAATAATCTCTTTTCCTTAGGGGAGAATTGAGGAGGAGTTCTTCCTGCAGCCAAATAATTTGTTATATCGTCATACCATGGGTGAATAAACTTGATTGCAAACAGGTGCTCATCAAGAAAGGAGTCTTCAATAAGTGCAGAGTCATCTTGCCTTTGAATTCTAGAAAGGAAATTAACAACCACATTGGCTTTACCTGGCTTGTCCACAATTGTAATGTTAAATTCCTGCATTAGCAACAACCATCTTGCCAGTCTCCCAGCTATTGAGCTTTTGTTCATGAGATGCCAGATTGCTGGATGATCAGTGTGGACAAATATCTGATAACCTGTGATATAATGCCTAAATTTATTGAGGGCATAGATGATTGCTAACATCTTTTTTTCTGTAATAGTGTAGTTTAGCTCAGCCCCCTACAAAATTTTGCTTATGTAGTAGAGTGCATGTTCTGTTGAACCACCCTTCTGTCCTAACACAGCTCCACTGGCATAATCTGATGCATCTGCATGAATATGAAATGGAAGTTACCAATCAGGTCCTTTCAAAACAAGTGCCTGTGTAAGGGCAACTTTTAAATCAATGAATGTTTTTTCACATTCTTTGGTCCAAGAAAAATCTGCATCCTTCTTCAGCAGACTATATAAGGGGCCTGTTGTTTGGCTGAAGTCTTTGATGAATCTTCTATAGTATCCAACATAGCCTAGAAAGCTTCTTAATTCTTTCTACTTAGTAGGAAAGGGTAGATTAGAGATGACTTGAATCTCAACAGGATCAACCTATATTCCTGCAGTAAAAATAAAGTGATCAAGCACTATTCCCTCTTGCATCATCATGAAGCACTTTTGACTATTCAGCTATAGATTATGATCTTCACATCTTTGTAGTACTTTTTTCAAGTTGGCCTGAGCTTCCTCAAATGTTGCACCATAAATAGTAAAGTCATCCATGTATATTTCCATGCAATCATATGACATGTCTGAGAAGATACTTATGACTACCCTCTGGAAAGTTGCAGGTGCATTACAGAGACCAAAAGACAAAACTGAGTAGGCAAACGCTCCCCAAGGGCATGTAAAAGTAGTTTTTTCTTGATCCTCAAGAGCAATCTTGATTTGATTGTACCCGTTGAAGCCATCTAAGAATGAGAAGTACTTTTTTCCAGCTAAATTATCTAGAACTTGATCAATGAATGGAAGAGGAAAGTAATCTTTCTTTATTGTGAAGTTAAGCTCTCTGTAATCTACACATACTCTCCATTTCCCTCCTTTCTTAGGAAAAATAACCAATGGCACTGACTATTCGAGATTGGGTAGATAAAGCCAGCGGTTAATATTTTCTGTAATTCTTCTTTAACAATCTCTCTTAAGGCTGGATTGATTATTCTTTGAGGCTACCTGAAAGGCCGGAACTCATTGTTAATGAATATGCAATGTGTGTAGACTTTAGGGTCTAAACCCTTCATGTCACCATATTCCCAAGAAAAAGCTGACTTATGACTGGTAAGCATTTTGACCATAGATTCTTGTAGCTCTCCGGTGAGGTTTTTATTAACACTCAAGGTTTTTCCTGTGGCTACCTCAACTTGAGAGGTTAAATCAACCATAGATACTTCAGTCAGAAATGAAATTTCTACCTCGTGGGGCGGCAAGGTGTGTAAGCAGTCAGTTGCTGCAAGATGATGGGCTGATGTAGACGGAGGAAGAATGGTCTGCAAGGAGCATGGATTTTTTTCACAATGAAAGTATTCGGTACCATAGTTATTCAGCAGGATATTGGATAGTATTTTTTGTTCTTCTTGTTGTGCAACAAAAGGCTTTCTGGTAATCATCATTAAATTGGCCACAGAATTCACTCCCTGCTCTTCTTCCAAATCTAGCCAAACAGTCTCTCCAGACTCAAGTTGGGGCTGGGCTGGAGAATAGAGGGTAAGCTTCTTTGTGCTATACCCATCAGATATTGTCATGTTACCCAACCTACAACTAATGCAAGCATCAACAGTAGCCAACCAAGGCCTTCCTAGTATGATAGGGTATCCCCCCAATGATTCCTTTGGAGATAAGACCATAAAGTCAGTAGGATACTCCCAGGAATCCAAGGTGACTACCAGGTCTTCAACTACCCCATCAGGTTTGACAGTTGAGCTATCAGTAGGCTACAATATTGTAGGTGTAGCCCTTAGGTCAGAAATACTAAGTTTTACAACTAGGTCCTTTCTCATGACATTGATAGCTGCACCAAGATCCACTAAAGCATTCTTAATTTGCAACCCATTAATATTGATCTCCACCACAAGACTGCTTGGGTCTAAATATTTTGGGAATGTAAGCTTCCCTAGCATTAAGTCAAAGAGTTGACCTATGACATGGACAGTTTGAGGGTCTTTTTTTTTCCTCCCCGGTTTCTTCAAACATGCCTCTTGATAGCTTTGCTATAGATAGGTACTTCTTTGATTGCTTGGAACAGGGGAATTTTCACACATATATGCTTTAGCTGGTCGAGGATGTCAAAGGTAGGTTCCTCTTGTTTTTTTACATTTTCACCTTCCAACCTTTGTGGGAAAGGAGGGGACACTTTATTAGATCCCTTAGGTAATGATGGAATCTGAACTGACTCATTTGGTTGGGCTAGGTCATTGGTATCTTCTTCTTGGTCAGTCTCCTCAAATGGAAATTCTGAGATTATGGGAGGAGATGTTGTGGGCAGCACAGTTCCTAAACGTAAATTGATATTATTCAGGTTGAGAGCATAGGCAGGCTGATGATTAGGATCAGCAAAATAGACTTGTTGTTGCTGTTGCTGCTAGTTATTTGGATTGGGTGCGGCCTGAGCAGGTTGTTGGGTTGGCTTTGGATTCTGACCTTGATTAGCTGTAGGAGGTGGCATATTGGATTGCTGTTGTGGTTGCTGCAGGAAACCAGTGGGTGGATTTGACCATTGTTGGCCTCCTCTCCATTGGTTAGACTACTGCCAATTCCCTTGTGGAGGCTACCACTGATTTTGTTGGCGTGATTGCCAATTCCCTTGTGAGGATTTCCAATAGTTTTGCTAGGAATTTGGCCAAGGGTTATTCCACTAAGGTTGGGAGTATGGCCCATAGTTTGGAGGGTACTGGTTTTGCCATTGACTATTATATGAACCAAAATTTTGCAAAGGGTCTTGAGGCATACCTTGTCTTGGGGCCCATGGCCTGCACTGAGCAACAAAGAACACTTCCTCTTCTCCTTCAATGGTTTTGAACTCAGTAGGGAGATGTTGCACCTCCAAATTGGCCACTGCTTTGCATCGGCAGTCTTTCTTTCTTTGTCAGTAGTGGGGGCAACATTCAGCTAACATTGCCTTAGCTTCTTCTTTCTTCCTTCTAGCTTGCATAGTATCTAGTTGAGTAGCTACATCATTGATGATATCCTACTTGAAGTCGGACAAGAGATTAGTAATCTCCCCTTTAGATACTCTAGAGCCACTTCCTTTTATGGAAGAGGGTCTAAATCCCCTTCCCTTCTTTACAGCTGCTCTGGAGTAATTGAGACAGATTTTCTTGAGATCATCCCAATCGCTTTGGGTGACATCATCTCTTGCCATAAGGTCAAGGGCCGCCATGTGAGTATCACTAACTCCTCTTAAGAAGATAAGTTTTTGAGATTCCTCATTTAGCTCATGATGAGTATTCTTCTGCACACTAAACAAGAACCTTGACACATAATCCTCCAAGGTTTCATCCTCCTTTTGTGACATTTTGAAGATGTCATCTCCTCTCATATCATTTCCTCTACAATATTCTTTATATTTACCCAAGAGTAGAGTCTTCATTTTATCCCAAGTGTTAGCTACATTGGCTCCCAATCCCACGAACCATCTCAAGGCTGCCTCTTTTAGAGTAGAGGGAAACAATTTCAGCTTGTGTGCTGAGGTTGTATAGTCATAGCTTCTGCAAAGGATGTTAAATTCAAACAAGAAGGTATGAGGGTCCTCAGTAATAAGTTAATAGAACTTTGGCAGTAGTGAGGCATGGATGTTCTTGAGGTTATTATTGTCATGTAGGTCAGGGATTGGGAATGGAAAAATAGGGTTTGCCATTCTTGGTTGTGTCCTTGGATTAGCTCCTAGTTGATGAACTACAAGAGCAAGGGAATTATTTGATTTTGTCTCTTCGGATAGGTTGATGCTTAGTTCAGAGGAAGAAGATGAGGTAACTAAGTATTGGCCAGCATCCAAATATGGGTCATCTTGGAATAGGTTCGATTCAATTTCTTCAATATCTATGCTCCCAAGAAGGAATCTTCCAAATTGGCCTCTTCTTCTATGCATACAACAAAAGTGAACTAACTATAGAGATGTTGGAATGCAGGATTCTAAACTAAAAATACTAAGAATGAAATCTTAAACTCTTTACTAGCATGCCTATAATAGGTCCTTAGTTTGACACCATCCTTGGCAATGGCGCTAAAAATGTAGTGCTATTTAATCAACTTAACAACTAGGAGCATGAATTTCTCTACTCAGGGATTGGACATCACAACTAGCAGTCATAGCCTACTAAAGAACCTCATTTAATCATCAACCCAAGGACATAAACATGAAATGGGTTAGCATAATATATGCACTAATCACTCTTCTAGACATACATGATTCCTATAATGCTTTACACTGGAATTTAAATTACTGGAAACAACTTTACTGAATAAATTGCTTGGAAATGAAAACTTGAAAGATTAAACTATTCTGCATCTAGTGGTTGCAGGAACAGTTGACAGCTCTGTGTTTTTGCCAGCTGCAGGAATAGTCACATTAACTTCTATGAAAGAAAATACAACTATTCTAACTTGCAGAATAGAAGTATGGACAGTTCCCTAAGTGGGACCCCTTAGGTAATGCCAAAAGTAAGCAACAAATTAGGCGAAAAACTTCAAAACCTTTATTGATTCAATGCAAACAAGTACATAGCACAATCTCTTGACTAAATTCCTGAAACTAAAAAATGTGTTACAATACCAACTTCTTCCAGCCCATTCTCTGAAGGAGAATGAGCTATTTATTGAAAACTGATTCTAACTACTAACAAACCTTTCCCTTATAAAATAGGAGGCATTTATTACATCTAACTAACTTAAGCAAGGAGATGAATGACAATGGAAGAACTAAGTCAAATCGGTTTAACAGTCTTAAAGCGCCATCATCCTGTATTCATGCAACTCCAAGACACCTGGCTTGGATTTCTGGAACACTCTCCCTGCATGGCAGATGAGTTGAAACCATCTCCCCATCTTTTGCTATTGAACCAGTCTTCATGGATTTGGTCTTCTATTCTTCACATGGAAATTGAATTCCCTTCCTCCAATCATGGTACCTGCAAAATATCTCACCATCTTTTCCTGAGGAAGAAGGTTAGCTCAACACGTTCATATTTTAAGACAATCCATTACTTTTATTCATTCATTCATTAAGTATTAAACTAAGGCAAACATTGTTTCAGATATGGCTGCAGGAAGTTTTGGTAGTAGAGGCTGTAGGAAGGTTTTATGAACACAAAAAGCGATAAAGTATTTATCAGACTAATAAAACATCAAAGGTAATAACCATGGGACTTTTTATCATAATATACTCATCATATTTAAGTCATAAAAAGGTCTATATCCTATCCCATAATCAGACTGAATGTTTGTTTTAGCATAACAAAAACAAAAAAGTATTTATAAAGTATGATCAAAATGTGCCAAAGACTTGGCTCATCAGATATCATCTACTATCTATTGAATCACAAGTGCCTGTCCTAGTTTCAGGGAGTACAAAGATGTTCCCTAAGGCCAAAGAGTAGTAGCTATATGCTACAAGGATCTACTCTATACAAGAAAAATTATGAGGGAATCTATCTTAGATTCCTTGGTAAGGAAGAAGCAGTGCAAGTAATGAAAGAAATCAATGAAAAATTTGGCACTGGCCATGGATTTAAACCTTCAAACCCTCATCAAATCTCATGGGTTGGGTACTATTGGCCGACGATGTTTAAATATGCACACAACCATGTCAAAACCTACCAAACTTGGTAAACCACTACTACTAGAGAAAGGAATGTTTCTCTCCCACTCCAACCAGTCATTGAGGTGAGACATTTTTTCTCAATGGGGCCTTAAGTTTGTTGGTTAGGTAAGCCCACCATACTTTTCATGCCATAGGTACATTCTAGCCACCTTTGATTACTATACTAGACAAACTAAACAAATATCATGTAAAACAATGCACTACTAAGGTGGTAACTGATTTCTTAATTTTTATTAGTTTGAATCGCTTTGGTTGCCCCTATTTTCTCATGTGTGATAATGGCACCACCTTTTTCTCTCTTAAATTTGCATGTTGGGCCTTCGATTACAATAGATCACTTAAATTTTTGTTCAAATATTATCTACAAGACAACAACCTAGCTCAGTCAACAAACAAAAAATTGATCTGTGATCAAGAACCTGCTTGAAAAGAACCGTAAAGACTAGCACAACTAGTTGGGCTTTGCCCTCTTGGTGGATAACACTCAACATAAGGTTGCACCAAGGAATTCCCCTTTTCATCTCATCTATGGCATAGAGCCTATTTTTCGTCTACACCTCAAATATCCCCATGCTCCAATTTCTTAATATGTACTATGAAGAGGGAGAGCACCAAGAAGCCCGCCTAGCCGAGTTACTACATTTAGAAGAAGTTTATGATATGGCACTTGAATTTTTTTTCAAACACCAATGCATATTTAAAAGATGGTTTGAGCATCGAGCCAAATTAAAGTCCTTTAGAATTGTTGATTTTGTCCTTTTTTGGGACAAGACTCATGAAAAGAAAGGGGGACATGACAAATTTGACAAGCTCTAGCTTGGACCCTTTCATATTTTAGAAATTTTAGGAGATAATTCCTTTCACCTCAAAACGCTCATAGGAGAGGATGACCCATTGCCTATCAAAAGAAAACATCTCAAGCATTATTTCCTTGCTTGAGCTTTTAAAGCTCACCTTTGTAAATAGTTGTATATAGGTTAGTTCCTTCTGCTTTGTTGTTGCACTTTTTCCTTTGCTTCTTCTTTTGCTTGTTTCTTGAATATTTTTTTTTTGTTGAGGGTGTCTTTGTTCTTGATGTGGTGGCCATTCTCAGCTTGATGAATGGCTCACTTTTTTTCCTTCTCTTGATTTTTCTTCAAATAAATCTTCACTCTTAATCATTGGTCTTTGACTGCCTCCATAGAGTTGGTTCCCTTATTTGAACTTTGACTTGACCTAGGAAGGAAACCTTGTTTGAATCATTTTACATTTATCTCGGATCACACACGAGAACACACTTTAATTTTTTTACAAGGAGTTGTACAATAGCCATCAGGAGGGGTAGGCAAGTGAAAAAATATTAAGTCTACTCTAGTGACTAGTGTGATTCCAAATCCACTGTAAGCTTTAGTGCTTATGTAGTTGAGAAAAAAGAGGAAAGAGTACCAAAAGAAAATATGAATAAAAGGAAAAGAAAGAAAGAAAGGTTAAAATATATTATTGTGTGGGTGTGTAAATAACTCTATCTGGGCTATGGATTCCCAACTAGAAATAGATAAATTTTCATGGAATCACAATGATAACTTCATTGGGGCTATGGATGTCTGACTGGAAATGAGTGATATCTAGGTTACTTTTGGGGTTAGACAACTTATGTAGCTTTCCTTGCTTGATCAACAGTTGTTTGTATAGTCTCTGAGGAAGAGGAATGAATTCACTATGCACACACTTCTGAGGTATTACTAAGACTTGATTCAACTAAGGATCTCGTCCTTCTTTGAGTTCCTAGTTTAGTTAAGGAAATTGGCTTCTGGTATGTGAAATCGGAGATTTTGGATTGTGAAAGAGTCTTTATTCTCAAAATTCTCTGGAGCGTTCTCCTAGTGGAGTCACCATTTGTTGTGCCTATAGCACACACACCTCGTTCAAAACAGGGACCCTCTCTTTTCACCTTCATTGGGTCACTCTTTTTTCCTTTGCCTCATTTTGTGTACCATAATGTTTGAGGATCGAAGTGGTCACAAACCCTAAAATTCATTATCTTCAATTGACCAAGTTCACCACCCCAAAATTTCATACGTCTTTGGCTTCTACAGGTTTCCTTTGGCAGCTTTCCTTTGCCTTTTTAGGCTAGCGTCCTTCGCCTTTTGTGAGTTAGTAGTGCAAGTGGCTCCTTATGGGTTTTTTTGTTGTTTTCTCCACTCTAACAAGAGCCGAATCAAGGAATCCACCCACATGGCAGGCTCAACATCTTCCATTGTCGACCCCCTTTTATAAAATCTAGCGACACTATCTTGTCTTTTGTCTGCCTTGCGGACCTCGCCATTCCCACCTCTGCTGCATCAAAACCCACACTCATCTGCCTCAACTACCACTATACTTTCCATAAATGTGGATCATTAATGCACAAAATCCTATAATATGGTCTTTCAACCTGTCATTTTCACTTCACCAGTTGGGAATTCGTCAGAGCTCTATCCTACCATTGTTTCCCTCGCACCCACACAATCTATTAGATGTTTTGAGCTTGATTGTCATTGATTTATTTGTGAGTTCTAGGTATGCTTTCCACCACCCCAATTGAAACGAACTTCAATTTAAGTTTTTCAAAATCACTAAAATCTTAAGGAAAACTACAAATCTTTATAAATGGCTAGATGACCTAAAGATTTCACACAAACCCACATGACTAAAAGCCCTAAAAATTAATAAATTCATCCTCTAAGGGCCTTATGAGACCTTACCTTCATGTGGCCATTCTTAACCAGGTTTGTGAGTCCTTTGCATCCTACGCCCTCCTCATCACCGTCGAAGCAGTGAACCAAACACTTCAACTAAAAACCCTTGGGGGTCCAAATCTATGGGCCACCACATGTGGGCAACCCTTGTATCACCACCACTTTAGAATGACCATCATGTGCCTCCCTCCCATGTTATGGGTTCTATTGAGACCTCGACCATTGAATCAAATGAATGAAACCTAAGTCCTCATGTGGGTCATTACTCACAGACACCCGTTCGCTCTTCACTGTCATGGTTGAACACCTAACATTAAACGATGAATCCTTAGCTACCTCCCGCATCATGAGGCCTGCTTGCCTCCTTACCATTTGATCTTCACAAACCAAAATTCCAAGTGAAAGCCATTTGCATCTTGGTCTTTGTGGGTTGCCATCTCTGGACCACCCTGTTGATGTTGTTGTTCCCGAAATGGCCAAGGAGGTTTGTCCTCCCATAGTTCAGGTTTTGACCTCGCTGTATCTCTTAGACCTCAATGCAAGAAATAAATATGTTCTAAACATGCTTTGGGCATATCCTTGCAGGTTGTCATCCCATGATCGTCGTCCTGCAATTTCCATTCTCAATGATCATTCCTCACCATTCTTTGTCATGGAAGAAGTCACATTGTCATCTACCATTCGACATGAAATGGTCATTGCCAAACTTTCCTACAAGATTTGTGGGGTAGACCACCATGTGTGGGCCACTGTGCCATGGTCACCATCCCCAGAACGTCCATCTCCTAGCGAACTTCTACAACTCCCCACCCATAATCTTCCAGATGGCCAAACATTAAGGAAATAGTCCAAACCTCCTAAGCCGTCTGCAGGCCCCGCATGGTGGAGTTTTGTCTATGTGTTTCTACCTCCTGGATAATGTTTCTCAATGGTGGAGCTGAAAATGGCCTTGATATTCCCTATCTCTACATGCCCTATGCCCACATGACAAAAAAAAACAATTTAATGCCCTCAGGAAACTTAGTAGCTGACTACCCAATACTCCAAATGCCTCAGAGCCTTATCGAAGGACCAATCTTAGAGGGAAAAATTTTGAGTGTGGATGGCCATCTACAGGTTGTCATGCCCTTGACACCCTTTCATTCTAAGCTAGTCCTAATGACTGCCAAACCAGAGAAACTCGCATCCCTAGGCCCACATTCCTTGAATTGATCCAAATGAGGATTAAATGATGAGTTTTAATGAATTCTATGAGCTTTTAATGATGAATTGATGGATCTAACCATAATTTGTTGGATTTAGCTAACTTATAAATGTGCTTACTATAATATTTTGTGTAGGATTTATGGATTCAACTACAAGACCATCAAGAGCGTTTGTAGAGAAATAGAAAGGAAAGAATCCTTCTAAAGCACCGAGGGGAAAAGAAGACAAAGATCAGATGAAGTACCAATTCCAAGGGGTGGAAATCACTTCCAAGGTCACCTCAGACTAGGGCCCAATATCAGAAAGCAAACTTGGGAACGTGAACATGGATGAATTTAGGTAGAGGGTGATAGTCAACCCAGAAATGGAAAACACCTTGAAGAACAAAAAATGTGGCCTCGCTAAGGCAATTGATTTTTGTCCCACAATCATTGCTTTAGAGTTGGTGATGGCATGCTAGGAATGTTATCACAATAATAGAAAGATCATAGATCATGAGGGTAGGGTGTTTGTAGATTCTTCTACTAGGTCTATTGGCCATGCATTCCACATTTCTACATTCGATAAAATGGAAGAAAAAGCGAAGGAAGTTGTTGAAAGTATGTGGAAGATAGATACCTTAGCATACAAAAATTTGATCAACCAACATTGGTTGAAAGAGAAGAGGGTTAGTGAAACCAAAGTAGTGTAAGGGATTTTTAAAAGCAACTTTCATGAGGAGTAACGTGACTTGGCTACTCTTCTCAATAGGGTAATGGGCCTCCACAATACTTCTTATTTCCAAGAATGGATGTTATATTTCATAGAGAAGGTCATCCAAGGCAAAACCAAGTTTCATTGGGCAAAGATTATTAGCAAAAAAATTCATATCCAGTTGATGGCTATGAAAAAGGCTTCCCACTTCTATATAAATTCATACTTGGTGTAATTTATTTCTAACACATTCCTCTACAAAAGCCTCATTTTCATGCACAATCTGGATCCTAGCAACAATCTTAAAATGTATGATAGCTAAACTCAGTTGGAATATAGGAATTTGAAGAAAGATTATAGAAGGGTGAATGATGCCTTCATTGGGCATATCATTAGGGTTCTCAAGGGAGACTTAGAAAGGAGAGTCTCACATAGCACCAAGGAATTCATCCAAAGGTTCAGGTACCTATTCATCTAATTCTTGAAATTTACATGCATCAGAGTAGAAGGCTTCTCTGATAAGCCTTACAAGTTTCCACACTACCCTAATGACTGAATGATTGTACTAGAAGTCACTAGAAAACTAAAAAATGCTCATGCTTTGTTGAGAAATAAGCATAGGTCAGCCATTCCATATCCCCTCACTTTTGGACAAGGAGTGTACTCCTATCATGTCACCTAGTGTGCAAACTACTCAGAAAGGGAGATAGTCGAGTATAATCTAGAGCTCCACGTAACTAGACCAATAATTGACCCATATGGTAAGATGAAGAAGCAAGCGGGGAAGCATTATTCTCATCAGCTACACCTTGAGGACTTCTAGGCCAATTTTCAAGATGAAAAATAAGTAAGGATGAGATTCTACATGTAGATGATGGCTCATTTTGTGAAATCAATCAATTTGTTTCCTATGCCCGACCAGGTCGTGGAAGAAGAGAACACCATTCTTGATCTGATTGTTGGGAAAACAAGGATAGACAACTAAGAGGGGGGTGAATCAGTTGTTACCAAAATCAAACTTGTAAAAAATTAATCAACCTTAAATCTCAGATATGATAAATAATAGTGTAAGCATAAATTAATAACACATCAAAGACACATGAACACCAATATTTTATACATGGAAACCCTATTAAGGGAAAAAGCATGGTGGATGTTAGTCCAAAAGATTATACCATGTTAGAAGTATAATGAAAAATGAAAAACGAATGCACTTGCATTCAGGTGCACTACCTAGAGCACACTCATCAAAGGGAAGGCTCACTACTTTAAATACAATAATTAGATTAAATCTATCTAATGAAGTTGAACTGAGAAAATAGCTTCTACAAAATCCTAATTACAGTTCCAATTAGGTGCACAAAAAATTCTACACACTCTTCCACACTCTGCTCTTCTCTTGAATGATTTGAACTTTATTCACACATGTAAACCTCTTGCACACATTGAGAATTGACTCTAAATGAGGAAAAAAAATTTATATATACCCGTTGCACATATTTACATCCACTATTCAGTCGGCCTGAAATAAAGAATAAATTACAATTGTCGGCCTCAATACATGAATAAATTTCAATGTGCACCAAAACAAGTCGGTCCCAACATAGTGAGGACTCAATTAAAAAAAAAACACCTTCAAACATGCCAAACAATAAAATATTAATCTTCATGGATTTGCAACACGCTAACACCATCATGTCAACCAAGAACACGAAAACTCAAGCACAAATTGGGAAAATATCTAATCATGAACACTTCGATTAATGTGGACATAATAAAAGGATAGATTAGGATCTGGACTCATCCATGAATGCCATAGGTACATGTGCAACACATGAAATTACCAGAATTTCATCTACTTCATCCAAGAACACCATCTACAAAAATTGAATAACTGTAGAAAAAAAAATCTTCATAACTTCCACAAATCTTGATGCAAACCTCTGAAACTTTGAGAAAACATACTAGCAAGCTTCAGCAGCAAACCCTTTGAATCACACCTTCAGATATTAAATGCACATAACTTTCCAACATTTTGACCTTCACAGCTTCATTGGTTGCAAGCAATATTATTTTTACAATTTTCTCAATATCCTCGACATATACAGCCTTAAGCATTATTAATGCTAATAGTATTGACATCAATGACAACCAAATATCAACAATGCGACCACAACATCCAAAAATTTCCCCCTTTGGCATTGATGACAACACATGATGTGAACAATAATGCCACCAACCCAAGTAACTCTTCTCCGACAATCTCCCCCTGAGATTGTGCATTATTTCCTGTTTCCTTCTTCTCCCATATTTTTCACATTTCTCCTCTCTCACCCTTTGAAATCAATCAAAAAGGTACACATTCTTTGATCACAAGTTTGAATCATCTAACTACTCCCCTTGAGTAGCAACCACCACAACATCAATCCAGAATAGGATATGACTATGAATTCATGGACTTATACAAAGACTTGCATCTTAGTTATGATCAAGAGGGGAAATCACCCTAAAATTCCTCTGAGGTACTCAAAATTATCCTTAGGCAATGGCCTATTAAAGATGTCTACAATTTTCTCCTTCATAGGTATATACTCCAACCTAACTTCTTTGTCACTCACTTTATCTCTTAGCAAGTGATATTTTATGGATATATGCTTTGTCTTTGAATGTAGCACTGGATTCTTGGAAATATTAATGTCACTTGAATTGTCACAAAATATGGCAATGGGTTCTTCATACTCAATTTTGAAATATCTCAATATTTGCTTCATCCACAGTACTTGGATACAACTATTTGCAACAAAAATATATTCTACCTCAACAATAGACAATGAAACTAAATTTTTCCTTTTGCTTAGCCAAGATACCAATTTCTTCCCTAAGAAGAATGCACCACCACTAGTACTCCTCCTGTCATCCACATCTCTTGCCCAATCAACATCAGTGAAAGAATTCGAGATAAGATCATCATCCATAGGATACCAAAGACCAAGATCAATTGTCCCTTTCAGGTATCTAAAAATTATTTTCACAACAATTACATGAGATTCTTTAGGATCAACTTGAAATCTAGCAACCATGCATACAAGATTCATTATATCTGGCCTGGTCTGAGTCAAATAGAGTAATCCACCAATAATTGACCTGTATCTTGTCTGATTTGCTTTAGGAGAATCATCATTCTATGTAAGTTTGCATCCGGTTGTCATAGGTGTACCAACTAGCTTTGAATTTTCCATGCCAAACTTTTTCAGTAACTCTTTCACATACTTAGACTGAGATATGAAAATTTCGTCATCTAACTGAGTGATTTGCAATCCTATAAAGAATTTCAACTTTCCTATCATTGACATTTCAAAATCACTTTTCATTTCATTAAAAAAATTCATAAACAAATCATCATCACCTTCAAAAATAATGTCATCAACAAAGACTTCAATGATCAATTCTTTATTCTGATCCAGCTTGAAATACAGATTGTTGTCAACAGTACCTTTATTGAATCCAAGCTTCAATAAGTATTTATCCAATCCAACATACCAAGCTCTATGAGCTTGCTTAAGTCCATATAGAGCTTTCTTCAATCGGCAGACCATGTCTTTTTCATCAGTTAATTGAAATCCATCTAGTTGTTCAACATAGACTTCTTCTTCTAGCTCACCATTCAAAAATGTTGACTTTACATCCATCTGATAGACTTTATAATTCTTGAAAGTAGCATAAGAAAGAAATAATATAATCACTTCAATTCTAGCAACAGGGGTAAAATTTTCTTCAAAATCAATACCTTCCATCTGTGAGTACCCTTTGCAAACCAATCTTTCTTTGTTTCTAACCACTTCACCTTGCTCATTCATCTTATTTTAGAACACCCACTTGGTTCCAATCACATTTTTATTTTGAGGTCTAGGAACAAGATCCCATGTATCATTATTCTCTATTGCATTAGTTAATCTTTCATGGATTCAATCTAGTGTTCATCTTTGCATGCTTCATTGATATTTCTAGGCTCAAATTTGGAAATTAGGCAATACTCTTCCAAAATTCTTCTTCTAGTTTTCACACCTTTTCTCTTGTCTCCTATGATCTGATTGTTAGAGTGATTTCTCCTTACATATTTTAGAGTTTTAGGATTTTCTCTAACTTCTTGTTCTTGTGTTCTTTCTTTTACACTTCTTCTAGTCTTTGCCTCTTGATTCCCTTGGTTCACCAGAACAATATGAAGTTGATTATGTGTCTAAACATCATTGGTAGTATTATCATTTTGATCATCTGAATTATATCCACTATATCTAGATGGTCTAGCAATATCTTCATCAACTTTGACATTTTCACTTTCAACCATTTTCTTTAACCTCTTATGAAAGCACCGCTAAGCTTTACTTTTAGTAGAGTAACCCAAAAAGATTCCTTCATCACTTCTAGCATCAAACTTGCCTATATCATCATCTCTCATGATGTAACATTTTTTTCCAAATATTTTGAAATACTTGACAGCAGGCTTATAACCAAATGATAGCTCAAAATGTGTCTTATCAAAATTACTATTGACATATACCCTATTAATAGTATACACAATAGTACTTACAACATCTCTCTAGTAGAAATGAGGAAAATTTTCTTCCAACATCATGGTTCTAGCAGTGTCTAGAATGGTTTTCTTATTTCTTTCAACAACTCCATTTTGTTGAGGGGTTCGGGGAGAAGATATCTGTCTTTGGATTCCATGCTCTTCACAAAAAAAATTGAATTCTTGGGAAGTGAATTCACCACCTCTGTTTGATCTTAGACATTTTATCTTCTGACCTATCTCATTCTCTGGTAGCTTTGAAACTTTTGAACTTTTATAATCTTCAATTTTTTCTCTTAAGAAAGCAACCCTTATCATTTTGGAATAATCATCAATGAGCAACATAAAATACCTTTCACCTTGTAGAATTACCACCAAAAGAAATAGTACCTTTGTGATGAATCACACCAGAAGTGTTGTCTCCAAATCTTACAACACCACCATCATAGTCTTCCAAGCTTACACAATTTCTTTTGTCACTAGTCATATGATGTGAGCATCCACTGTCAATTACTGACTCATCCTTTTATTCATTTTTTTCTGCAAGAGTTTTCTCAACATTCACATTACTAGTAGATTTAGTGGACACCTGACCATTTTCTTTGATAGCAATAAATACCCATTCATCTTCATTTCCAGTTTCTTTATCATATTCTTCGTGAATTACACCTTCTTTAGCATAATAACATTTCCTTTGAAATCTAGTCTTCTCAGGTTTTGTACTTAGAAACTCTTTTAGGACATCTAGATGCAAAATGACCTATTTTATTGCGAAAAAAAATTTAATAGGTAACTTTCCTTTGTACTTACCATGATCTCTAGCTTCTCTTTTCACAATCAATGCTTCCAATTCTTCTAATTCTCTTTCTTCATCTTCAATATTTTTCATCTCATCTTCATATTTGTCTATCCTTTTGGAACTCTCACCTAGATTGTATCTCTTTTGGATTTTTTCGGATACTGAAGCTTTGGATGCAGATTTAGTCTTAGGAGAAGATTCACCAAATTCACTTAACTCAAAGGTAGCAAGTTTTCCAATCAACATGTCTCTTGTAATATTTTTCACTGAACTGAGTTCATCAATAGCATGTGTTCTTTTTTTGTAGGAGGGAGGCACAAATCTAAGTATCTTAGCCACAACTTCTTCATCATCCAAGGTTCCACCGATACATCTAATGTTCATCACTAGTTCATTTATCTTTTGAGAAAAATAAAGGATATTCTCATCTTCACTCATCTTCAAGTCTTCCCACTTGCCTTTTAGACTTTGTAGCTTAACACTTTTCACTAGCACATCTCCTTCATACAATGTTTCCAGCTTTTTCCAGATCTAGTACATAGTCTTCAATCCTAACATATTTGTCATCTCTGAATTTGTTAAAGCACTCAATAATGCTTCAATAGACTTATTATTGGCTTCTACTTGCTTCATATCATCTTCAGAGGATACACCATTATGAGGAATAGTATAAGCACTTTGTATCATCTTCTAGAAAGGTTCTCCAATGCACTTCAAATGACACTCTGTTTTGACTTTCCATAAGGAGAAGTTTGTACCATCAAATCTAGGACCATCCTTCTTGTATGATGCTATCTCAAATCAACTCAAGCTATTATTATTCTTCAGAGGAACTAGCTCTAATACCAATTATTGGAAAAACAAGGATAGACAATTGAGAGGGGAGGTGAATCAGTTATTACCAAAATGAAACTTGTACAACATTAATCAACCTTAAATCTCAAATCTGATAAATAACAATTTTAGCATAAATTAATAACAGATTAGAGATGCATGGACACCAAGATTTTATTTGTGGAAACCCTTTTAGGGAAAAACCCACAATGGATGTTAGTGCACAAGATTATACCTTGTTAGAAGTATAATGAAGAATGAAAAAGGAATGCACTTTCATTCAAGTGCACTGCCTAGAGCACACTGCTCAAAGGGAAGGCTCACTGCCTTATATAAAATAATCAAACTAAATCCATCTTATGAAGTTGAACTAAGAAAATAATTTCTACAAAAGCCTGATTATAGTTCCAGTTAGGTGCACAAAAAATTCTACACACTCTTCCACACTCAACTCAAACTTCTTCACACTCTCCTCTGATCTTGAATGATTTGACCTTTATTTTCCCATGTGCACCTCTTGCACACATTGAGCATTGCCTCTAAATGAGGAAAAAAAACACTTTTATATCCACTACATGAATTTACATCCACTATTCAGTCGAGCTCAAATAAAGAATAAATTACAACTGTGGGCCTTAATACATGAATAAATTTCAATTTGCACCAACAAAAGTTGGTAAAATAATAGTGAGTACCCAAACAAACACCTTAAAACATGCAAAAAAATGAAATATTAATCTTCATGGATCCGCAACACACTAACACCATCATGTCGGGCAAGAACATGAAAACTCGAGCACACATCAGAAAAATATTTGATCATGAACACTCTGATCAATGAAGACGTACAAAAAGGATGGAATATGATCTATAATCATCCATGAAAATCATAGGTACATGCACAACACATGAAATTACTAGAATTTCATCCACTTCATCCCAGAACACCATCTATACAAACTGAATAATTGTAGGAACATAGATCTTCATAACTTCCACAAATCTTGATGCAAACCTATGAAAATTTTAATCAACATACTAGAAAGCTTCAGAAAAAAACCATTTGAAGCGCACCTTTATATCTTTAATGTACATAAATTTCCAACATTCTGACCTTCACAACTTCACTGGCTAGCAACAATATTATTTTTATAGATTTCTCAATATCCTTGACATATACAACCTTAAGTATCATTAATGTTAATAGTGTTGACATCAATGACAACCACATATCAACAATGCAACCACAAAATGATTTCATGGCCAACTTTTCATTATTGCTGATAGATTGGAATGAGGGAGAGGTCAATGAACTTGATGCAATATCATAACTGGTTATAGACAAAACCACGCAATGGGTAGATGCCCAAGTTGCATAGCTCAAGGTGCAAGGTGTAGCACTAACTTATGGCGAGCTCGAAGATGAGCTTGAAAGTGAAACTAAGATTGGAGCTACTGCCACCTCCACCAATGAATCACCAAAATCCCCTCCTTCCATTAGATCAAGAAAGAGGAAGGATAATCTTGAGCACCATCCTAAGCATAAGGTCTATTCATGAAAGGCCACAGAAGGGGAACCCTCCAAGAAAGCATAGAAGATGGGAGGGTTTGCAATTGAAATGCTGACCATTGAACAAGACCCTCAACATGAGGGAGAAGAAGAAGAAAAAGTCAAAAATCCGCACTCACGATCAGTCACCTCTGCTCCTACCACTACCATTTCCATTGTTTCCACTCCACCATCTCTCGCTTCAATAAAATTGTCTGTCTCATCTCTGCCTACTGTGGACATCTTAGTCAACCTCTCCTCCACTCCACAAAAAAATCTCGTGGTAGTTCTTGATTCTTCCTCTACCACAACTTCCTCACCATTGACTTCCTCGCTGCCTCCTCCACTTCCCATATTTTCTACTTTTATGTCAAAAAATTCTATTACTATGCCCCAACTCACCTTACCCGAAGCCATTGGAAAATACATATAGGGTGTACCTTCCAAAATCTCAGGGATGATCATGAACCCCACCAACCAATCCCTAATGGCTCAGATTGTTGTTGGTTCACCTATTCCTTTGCACTTGATAGAGACACCAAAGATGGATTCCACGATGAGGATATCAAAAGAAATAGAGAAACACTAGAGGGAAGCTATCGAGAGCATAATGGAAGAGTCTGAAGATCCCTACTTTGAACACCCAAAGTGTGGGATGACTATCAATTTGGACAAAGTAGTGAATAATGATGAAGAGTCACAATCTTTAGAGGAGTACATTGAAGCTCTCAATGCAAAATAAATAATTGAGACCTTGGATTAGGAATTAGAAGATAGGATGTCCCAGCAGCTTGAAGATATAGATGAAGAGGTCAAACTAGAGAGGCTAATGAGGCCCAATGAAGACCTTTTAATTACTAAGTTTCTAAATTTTTAATACTTTATATTTTGGCTTTAGAACTCATAATGTTTTCCTTTATGTATCCATTTATGAACTTAATGAGATATACAGACTTATAATGTGAATGATCAATATGAATTCTTATTTCTTTAAAATAAATGATTAATGTGGTGATTAACATATGAATGTTTCATGATAAGTACACCTTAATTATGCAACTAGATTGATATTTATTTCTCAGTCGAATGCTAACTGTTTCATGTTTAAAAGTGATGAACAACTAACTTGTTTGTGACTCATCCTCAAATGAGTTATTTCCCCATTTATTTCCTTTTGACTCATCATTTTGGATGAGGGATCTATAACCCACAACCACAGTTCCAACAACACACATCCAATTTTGAAATCTAGAATTCAATGCCAACTAAAGACAATTACGAGGATCTGCACAATTATGTTCCTGCATGCCAGGATATCTCTTAGACTAGGATCAAGTTAATCTCCCACTTGTCTTTTATTTTTGAAATATAAGGGGGATATTTATATCCAACCCCAACATAGTTGGAAGGTAGATTGTATTAGTTTTTGAACTTTCTCATGTAGTTTATTTTCCTGTTTTAAGTTAGAATAATTTTTCTACTTCGCCCCTATCTGAGCACATTCTATGGAAATAAAAAGGGAGTTGATCTCAGCTCTGCATTAGATTTTTCCAGAAGTAGAGTAATCCGCTTTCTCAAGGAGGGTGACCCTGTTATTTGTTAAGTTTATTTGTTACTACTATGTTCTATTTTTTGTACTATTTTAAGTTATAATCATTTCATTTGTTATGTGTTAGAAATAATCTTAGATCAAAGTTACATTCTACTACTATTTTAGCATTTTTATGTTAAAATCAAATTTCCTTATGCTTTCTATAGTTTATTTCTTAGTTAAAAGTCACTTGTAGGTCTGAAATAGTTTAAATCATCATTTTAATGGATTATGTACAAAGAGGGACAATTACTTGTCAATTTAGTAAAGTGTGAGGAATGGAATAGTTTATTTCTACAGCAATTAATTAAGTCTTAAATATATTTCAATGTTTAGTAGAGTAGACAAAGTTAACCTTCCATTCTTGCATAAACTAAATTGTCCTTAAATGAAACCTCTTCATTTAAATTCCATTTTGAATATTATTTAGAATAGATCAGAAAATAGAAAGATAGTGTAGAACCACTTCTGATTAAATAGGTTGTGAACCCCTAAACCTACAATTGTACAAGAACAACAAAAAAATCAATGTGTTAGATCAAATGCAAACAAGAATGAAGCATTCCCCATGAAATCCATCTACCAAAACATACACTAGGAATATGAAGAACAAAATATGAAAAGCATGTAAATCCTAATTAAGTGAATAAAATTATGATCCCATGAGGGAATTGGTGCCAATTGAATTTTGAAATTGGCCCTTTCCCAACTCCTAAATTGCGATGTTGATGATTGTATATTGATCAAATCTCTATGATGTGATTTGAGCATAACCTAGCTAAGAATTGTGAAAATGATGAAGTATGGAGTGAGTGCACAAAATTGGCTCTCAATGTTAAGAAAGTAACTTTGCATGAATTGTGGATGTTGAATGAGGAGAGAAGTCTCCAATTTATAGATTTGAATTTGGAAGAAATGGCAAGATTTGAGCAATGTGGGACTAAATTTCACCCAATGGTTGAATGCCACTTGTCACCATGTGAATGGTTGATGGTTGTGCACATTTTGGCCAAAGTGCCAATAAATGCAATTAGGTGGAATTTAAATTTGTAGAAATGACATGTGAGAGGGAAAAGGGAATGAAATAAATGCCACTTGGCTCAATGCACAAGGACATGTAAGAGGAGATAATTCCTTGTTGGATGTACAAGTCCACTTGGACTTTTTGAATTCAAACTTGAGGGAATATTCCCTTTTCATGCCATGTGAGGGAAAATAGACATTTAATAAAATGAATTAAATCTATTTTCATGTGCAACTTGCATTCTCTAGAGGATTTTAGTGATAGGGATTAACTTAATCAACAATTTGATTAATTTAATGAGAGATTAGATGATTTGACAATTTTGACTTAAATTGATGAATCGATTTAAATTAGAATTGAGAGGAAATGATTAATTAAATAAATGATTTTGATATATTTAACTAAATGGGAAAATGTTAGATTAAATCAAATAAGGTTTAATTTAATAAGAGGACTTTAGAAACTTTAATTAAATAAAATGATTTATTCAATTAAACAAAAATATAAGTTTAATTAAATTAAATTGATTAATTTAATCACTAGAGGGGAAAGACTTAATCAGATAAATAATGATTTATTAAATTAAGGGACAAAATATGATGAAATGTTGAGAGTGTGATTTAGGAGGAAATGTCATTAGTAATCAGGATCAAGTGTGTCGAACCGAACTTGTACATTTTCCATGTCTACACAGGTATAGTAACAAAACACTCCTAATAGAGTAAAAATGACTTCAAAACGCTCCTAATCAAGCTGAAACCAACAAAACCTCCCCAAAACCGACCCAAATCTTACCAAAAATAGGTTTAGCAACCCCTGGGTTGAAATTCAAGAGATTAAATGAGTAGGAATTGTGATAGAATCGACTTCCTACCATAATTTTTTGTGTTTTTGTCGGGGAAGATCTGGCTTCAAAATAAAATATAAGCCTTAAGTGTCAGTAAGAATCTCTTTGTTAGTTGATGAATAGGCAAAGTGATCAGTTTGGAAGATTTTTAGGAAGAGATTTAGAGGTTCCTCGGGAAGGATCCCAGTCTAGTACTATGAGTTCATCCTCCACTAGGACAGTTTCCACCAAGTTAAAAAATATGGGAGATAGAGATGACGAGGAGGAGGTTCCTAACATAACTTTTTCCTATCCCATTTCCATACATGTATAGGAAAATGAACTACTAATGAAGAATATCTTAGCCTCGGTTTTGCCTTCATTTCATGGGAAAACTTTGGAAGATCCTAATTAGTTTTTATTTGAGTTCAAATTGTTATGTTAGACTTATGATTATACATTTGACAATCAAAAATTGAAATTATTTCCATCCACTCTTAAGGAATTAGCTTTATGATGGTTTATGGGATTGAATGCAAATTCAATAAACACTTGGGATGAAATGGAAACAGTTTTCCTAAATAAATATCAAGATTATTGTAGAGTCAAGGATAGGAAGGAAGAACTATTTAAAATGAAGTTATTGGAAGATGACATTCTAGAGGACTATGTAGATAGGTATCAATCTATTCTGCAAAGGTGTGGAGATTGATTAGATCAAGAAATTAGTAAATCTATCTTTCTAAAAGGCATTGATGACAATTGCAGAGACGCCCTGAATTTGATAGGAAGCGAGGATATTAATAAATAGACCTTTGAGGAAATTATTGAGATTTGTAGGAATTACTCCAGAACAGGACTAGGTTATATTGAGGATATCAAACCCATAAGAAAACCTCAAAGAAGAATCAACCCTACACTCAAAGACTTTGTAAAATTAGAGATAGAAAAATTACTCCAGGTAGGATTTATCTATCCTATTTCGGATAGGAAATGGGTTTCTCCATTAGAGATTGTACCGAAGAAAAATGGGAAATGGAGGGTGTGTGTGGACTATGGAGAACTAAATAAGGCTGTAAAGAGGGATTATTCTCCTTTACCCTTCATAGATTAGGTATTGGACAATTTATCTGGGAGTAGTTATTTTTCCTTTCTTGATTGGTTTAGTGGATACAACCAGATTCAGGTAGCTTTAGAGAATCAAGATAAAATGACATTTACATGTCCATGGGGTACCTTCGCTTGTAGGATTTCACCTTTTCGATTATGTAATGCTCCTGCAACCTTTCAACGTGTTGCCCTTGCTATTTTTGCAGACCTAAGAACATGTGTGGAAGTTTATATGGATGATTTCATGGTCCATGGAAAAACTTATGAGGAGTCTTTGGAAAGTCTAGACAAAGTCCTAAATATATATGGATACTATTTTTCCTTTCTTGATCAGTTTAGTGGCTAGAACAAGATTCAGGTAGCTTTAGAGAATCAAGATAAAATGACATTTACATGTCCATGGGGTACCTTCGCTTATAGGATTTCACCTTTTGGATTATGTAATGCTCCTGCAACCTTTCAACGTGTTGTGCTTGCTATTTTTGGAGACCTAAAAACATGTGTGGAAGTTTATATGGATGATTTCATGGTCCATGGAAAAACCTATCAGGAGTCTTTGGAAAGTTTGGACAAAGTCCTAAATATATGTAAAGAACATAGTATGTATTTAAACCATGAGAAGAGTTTGCTAATGATGATGAAAGGAATTGTCTTGGGTCACCACGTATGAAAAGAAGAAATTAAAGTAGACCCGAAGAAAGTAGAAATAATTTTACAAATACCCATACCTCAGAGTCAAACGGATGTAATGATTTGTTTACGACACTTTGCTTGTTACATAAGGTTTATAAAGGGATTCAATAAAATTATGGGTCCACTATTTTATTTTTTGAAGAAAGACTCTAAATTTTTGTGGACTTCATCATGTTAGTAGTCATTTGATCAAATAAATAAAGCTTTAACAACTTCACTTGCTATCGTTGGTCTAGTTTGGGGTGAACCATTTCACGTTAATGCAGATACCTCCAACTTTGAAATTGGAGCAGTCCTTGGAAAGAAAGATGAATCTGGAGTGATGCATGCTATATATTATGTAAGGAAAAACCTCAATCCATAAAAAACTAAATTACACTACTATTGTGAAGGAATTCTTAGCGGTTGTGTTTTCTATAAATAAATTTTGACATTATATCAATGGATATACGACTTTTGTGCATACTAACCATGTAGATACACATTATCTTATGAATATAGTTTTTGTGGGAGGACGTACAATTAGATGGTTTTTATTACTATAGGATTTTGATATAACCATTGTTGATAAGCTAGGTAGGGATCATGTTGTAGCTAACTTCTTGTCAAGAATGGTTTTGCAGGGTAATAATGAGCTTGTGGAAGATGTGTTTCTCGATGAACATCTATTTGCAATATCTATTCATTCACCATGGTTTTTTGATATTGCATATTACTTAGTAGCTGAGAAATGTCCTTATTTTTTAGAAAAACAAAAAAAAGGTTGATTAGAGAAAGCTACTAGTTTGAATGTATTATTGGTTGTTTGTTTAAAATTTTCCCAAATCATGTAATTCAGAGATGTGTGTAGGAAACCAATGTATATGATATATTGAGAGCATGTCATGATGAATCAAGAGCAATATATTCCTCCATAATAAGAACAATGCATAAAATATTGGGAGTAGGATATTTCTAGCCTACTATGACCAAAGATACATCTCATTACATTAGACATTGTGATTAGTTTCAAAGAATGGGGAGACCTACAAGATACAAAAATATGCCACTATAAACAAAAGAGTCACTTGAGCCATTTGAAAAATGGGGTATTGATTTTGTTGGCCCAATAGATCCTCCATCAAGGGGGAATCATTACATACTTTTTTGTATTGATTATGTTACAAAATGGGTGGAAGTCAAAGTATTGCCAACTGCTAAGGAAGAGAAAGTTGCAGTTTTCATATACAAGAATATTATACAAAGATATGGAGCACCTAAAGCACTTGTGTCAAATCAAGGGCCACAATTCATGTTTTTGATGCTTCAAAAATTTCTAACTAGATATTAAGTTCAACACAGGAACTCATCACCCTACCATCCTCAAGAAAATGGAAAGGTAGAGGTGACTAATAGAGAACTAGATAATATTCTCACACAAAGTCTCATCTAGAAAGAATGACTGGTTTGATAGGTTAACCAAAGTTTTATGGGCATATAATACAAAATGGAAGACAACTATTGGATTTTTACCATATGAGCTAGTTTATGGAAAAACGCATATCTTTCCTATTGAGTTTGAGCTAGAAACACTTAAAATAGATTTAAATGTGGGGATAGATCTTATTGAAGCACAAAAGAATAGAATAATGCAGTTGAATAAGTTGGATGAAATGAGAACTAAATATTTGCACCAAATTGAAATAATTCAGGGTATGTCCAGGATCATGATGGGCCAGCAAGTGGCGATATGTAAGCCATATGATGGCCCATGTGGCTGACGAATTTTCTTTTACCTAAAATTGATGAAATGAAAAGGGTTTTTAGAGGAGATTCTCAGATTTCCACCAATATAAATTATGCTTTACTTTGAATTTAATAAATAATTATTATTCATTTTCTATTACAATTATGAATAAAGTCCTGATTGATAAGTTGATTGAAAAACATCTATAACTTTCAAACGATATCACATTTTTTGAATCCGAAACATGCATCACATTCTATGCTTTGCATACTATAGGATTTAAAATAAAAAAATGAATTTAATAAATTTTTGACCAAGTTAAGGTGGTTAGACAAACGAGCTTTTATATTTTTTAAAAGTTGTAATAAAAAATTCATAATTAATTATTTACTTGGAAAAAAATGAAAAAAAAAAATGCATCACATTGGGACATGAGTCCTCTACTTATATCTAAAATATTATAAAAAAAATATTATCATTTTATTATGGTTAGGGTGGTCAGACAGACACCTACTTCTTATTTTTTCCCTGAAATTTAAATACTACTGCATTGAAATTTCAAATTTTCACCAAATAGATTTAAAAAATAAAAATACAGGTCTAGTGGTTTAGAAACTACATTCAATTTTCTACAAATTCTATTTTTACACTTTTTTGAAATAATATAGATAACTTATTAAATTTTTTATGTCAAGTTATCTATCTCTGATTTTCTATCTTTTTATTGCCACTTAAGGGCCTGCTTTTTCCATGATGATCCTGCACATACCCTTCAAGGTGAAAGGAAACAATGGCATGATAAAATATCCATGATAAGCAATTTACTATAGGTGATTGGGCATTGTTGTTTGATTCAAGGTTTCAGGAATTTAAAGGGAAATTATTTGATAGTAGAATTGTTCAGTTAATACCTATAGATGGAGAGAGAAAAATAATGTTGGTAAATGGGAATAGGCTTAAGCTTTATCATAAACCAGCATCGAAGGAGGAGTTTGTGATAAAGCTTCAAAGGATCAAAATAGGTCAAAAAACCCTAATTTTGAAGTTTAAATAGACCTTGAGGGGTCACTTTCAATGCATTTGCAATCTTAGCCCTTAGAAAAATTCACACTTTTAGCTCTGAGTCTTTGTCAAAATGGCACAACAAAAACTTCCTAGGCACATGTCAGAGAGAGTACGAGTGCACCAGCGACCAGTCCACGTAGGACCCGTGGTATGTACCCTTATCTGACTTTTAATTCTATCATTTTACATGCATTAAATAGGGTTTTAAGCGTCATTTAATTTGAGCGACGCTATATAACATCGCAAAAAATGTTTTATCATGGTCGCACAGTCTTGTATTGGACCACATATGCAAATAGCACTGTGCGTCTCAGTTTGGATATTAGGGCTTTGGCGGTCAAAGTCCATCGCATGTAAATATTGAACAACGTGGTGTAGTTAGGGAACTAGGGTTCACCGCAAATACGCGAATGGCACCGCGTGAGTCACTTTGTAACTGAGCAATGCACAAAATTAGTCGTAGCGTCACAGTTTGCAACTTTCTAATCTTTACTGCACCCGCAAACAACACCACATTTGCTGTTTTGGATGCAAAAATTAGCGCGAGATGCAAAAAATTTATCTTTTTCTTGATGCGATGGTTTCCCTTGTGTAGGAGGAGCTTGGTGTGCTTCACTCACGGGAGCATAGATGGCCCGTGCTTAGCAGATTGTAGGGTATGCATGAATTGCTTTAGGAGCATCTTGGTGCTCTTGGTCTTTGGTATGTTGCAAATGTCCCTCTTGTTCGGGTGCACTTAGGCATGATGACAGCCTTGGCCGAGCGGTGGCACAGCGAGACCTCTTCCTTCCACCTTCCTACCGACGAGGCCACTATTACCCTCGAGGATGTTTGGCACATCCTCCAATTACCTATTCATTGGGCTAGAGTCATCTATGATCTAGATGCTGACATAGATGCTTGCTATGGGGTAATGGAACTCGATGAGATTGAGTTTTTTGATGGGAAAATCGATTTAGAGAGATACCATGGTAGTGTACCTATTTATAGATTGATTATTGTTGCTATCATCTCATACCTTGTGGCACCTGATCAGCGGGGCCGATATTTTAGTCCAAGATGGGGACTGACATAGGATTAGATGGTTCACCACAGGGTGTGCTTTGCTTGGGGACCAGTATTACTAGCGTCCCTATACAAGGATCTTCATGAGTTCGCATATCTGGACAATAGGTCCCTTGGTGTTGGAGTTACCTTATTACATATCTAGGGATGGGAGCATATCCTAGTGATTCACCTAGATGTTACACCAATTATCCTTGAGATAGATGATCCTATTGTTTGGCGGTACGATGGGGCATAGATTCATTTCACCCACACTGGCACAGGTGGTCTAGCACACTGGCAGATAGTTCTCGATGAGATGAGAGAGTTCTTTTGGAGACCTTGGATTGGAATTGACCCATGGTACGATGATGTAGATCAGTTTTTTTATGCCAGACAAGACAGGTGGATGCGGGGTCGAGAGCACATCATGATTGAGAGATATCTTCCAGATAGGGTAACCCGACAGTTTGGAGAGGTACAGGATAGGCCTGATGATCACTACGTGGCGATCTTCACCTATATGACTAGAGAGATAACATGGGGCCAACCCATTGCATCAACATAGGCATTATCTTCTTTTAGATAGTTGGTGTCCTGACCGTGGCCTTATGATTAGGGGTCGATAGATGTAGGGGTCACTCCTGCATATAAAGCCTAGTTCAAGCCTCCTCTTAGACTGATAATTTCTAGTGTAGTGATTTCATGATGCAGGCCTAGAGGTAGGACAACTAGCAGAGGTAGAGGACGGGGCAGAGGAGGAGGTGAACCACCTACTCATCAAACACCTCCTTGGGATTCAACACAACAGTAGCCTTCCCGAGTAGGGTGGAAGGATGGTCAGTGGAAGGTAGTCCCTCAACAACAGCCAACAATGTAGCCAACCACGTAGCCAAATCATAGAGGTGCACTAATCCAACGGTTGGAGGGTCAGATCCAGGTTTTGACAGTAGAGTAGGATGAGGCTAGGCAACAAGTTGCAGTAGTTACATCTGAGAGGGACTAGGCAAGATCTGAGAGGGATCAGGAAATTGGTCAGTGGTGACAGTTAGAGAGCACAACTTCCTCATCCTAGGGCCGATCAGTTGATTTGCGGGCATACAAAGAGGTTGTCAGGGAGGTTGAGTATTATCGACAACATTATAGGCAGGTAGTGCCACTAGCAGAAAGAGTGCCAGACTTCTCCCAGCAGACAGGGGCGTAGCCGCCAGAGGATCATGGTGATAGGCAGGTGGGAGAGGGTGAGGGGCACAACCAATAGGTCTAGCCCTTAATCACAAACAATTTTCCATTTTTGATTTACGGGCTATATTATTGTCCCTATTGTACCATGTTTATTGATGTACACTTGATCCAATTTTGTATCATAACAATATGTTTTTTGATGATATATATGAGATGATTTGCCTTTATGATATGTATGAATGCATTCTAATTTTCATGTGATGCTATGAGATGTTCCTATTTCTTATGTTTATGTGATATGATGTATGTTTCTAATGGATGCACTTCTTTTTGTATCTTTTTCATGCATCTTAGTAATGATCCTATGATTGTAATGTATGGTAATGATGGTGCAATGGATGAAAATAGTAATGAATGCTAATGATTATGTATGATGTAATTATTTATTAAGATGCTTAGAATAACAAATTTATATTATTCCTCATAACTTAAGACAATGATATGATGCAATATGCTCTTTATGCTAATGATCTGGTGGATGATGCAGAGTGTATGTATTGGCGATGTTCTGATTACTATCATGATACCATGTTAGTATGAAAAGAAGATAGAAGAACTTAGAATCAATGAGTTAGTTAGGATGATGATGATTTGTTTTTTCAAGAGTCGGGATTTTCAAAGGGCCAATTACATTATTTTTGATAACACACATGGGTACGATGCGTCAAGGTATAAAGAACTAGGATGGTGTGGTACTGAGTGTGATAGAATTTAAATTGACAATCAGATAGAAGTATTCTTGTTCATACTTAGCATGCATACTTCATTTAGGACATAGTTCAGACATTCTAAACATCTCAGGCCAAAACATAGGAGAGCAATATTTCCTATGTGGTCAACAAGATATCCAAAACATCCTCTCCACAAACCAAACAAAGTATATGTGACTAATTTATTTTACAAGTGTATCCCACAAACATAGTAGATAAAAGAGACAGTGATCTTTGCCCCATTCCTTTCTCTCTAAACCTATTTTTTTTAGGCATCATCAAGAGGTCCTTGGAATGAGCACAAAATAAGATAAGCCAATAAAAGACCTGTGTATGTTAGAATGTGTAAATCAAAATGAATCTAATCTAATACACCAATGAAACATTAGATTAAATAAACTAAATTAAAGAAAGAAAAATGCAAACTCTAAACACAAGCAACTTCTTCAAATTCATCCCATTGTCCTCTATCTCCAAGGATTCATTTTAAGATGTTGGCTCTCAGTTATTTTAAATAGTAGCTTGTATAATGACAACTTGAGAGAATGAGATTAATGAAAATGCATATGCATGACTAAAAGATTAAGCTATGAAATTGAAATGCTATGATGCTAGAATATAACTATAGTAACTGCATATGAAATCTAAGATTCGAGAGGTTCTTTTCAACTCATAAGAGGGATGTATTTATAGATTTTTGAAGGCAAGAATTCAATTGGCCAAGATCAACGGTTGAGTTCAAACCTATTAAGATGAACGGTGAGGGATCGAGAATTCGAAAAAAGAAGATGGAATTTTGAAAGACAGATGGAAAATGAAGAGACAAATGGAAGATGTGTCCATAATTAAAATAGATAATATTTAATTATGTGTGGCAAAAATATGAAAAGGTCTTTTAATTAAATATTAATATTTAATTATGTGAGAAGAGTGAAGAATTTAGAAAGTGTTTTAATTAAATATTGAAAGTATTTAATTAAATGTGAAATGAAGAATATCATTTAAATTTAGAATTTAAATTTGTGATAATTAATATAAATAAATTGTGAAATCTATTTAATTAATTAAGAGGAAGATAGTTTTAATTAAATAAAATTATTTATTTAATTAAATTAGAAGAATTGGAAAAATGAACAACATAAATAATTAATTAAATTTATTTATATGTAGATGACTTAAGAATATTAATTAAATAATTCATATTTAATTAATTAACAGGTCTGGTTAACCGTGACCATTGTTAGATGTGTATATTTTGCCCCTCTTTGAAGTGATGTGTTTTATCCATTGCTTCAAAGAATTTGCCCCTGATTTTGAAAAATTTACTGATGATGCTATATGCCCCATCGAGAGATGAATCAGATAAAGATGATTTTTGGAAATTTTTACTGATTTGTTATCTGATTCATTTACCAATAAAGATGATTTGATGAAAACCCCTATTGAAAGATTGATATGAAGATGAAGAACTTTGATTTTGCACCGATTGATGATGCTTTTTGATTGATAAATTTTCTTCCATGCGATATGAAAAACAAATAGTAGATGAAATTGATTGATAAATTTGCTTCCATGCGATATGAAAAACAAATAGTAGATCTGATTGACAAATTTTCTTCCATGCAATATGAAAAACAAATAGTAATTTTGATTGATAAATTTGCTTCCACGCGATATGAAAAACAAATAGTAGATTTGATTGATAAATTTGCTTCCATGCGATATGAAAAACAAATAGTAGATTTGATTGATAAATTTGCTTCTATGCGATATGAAAAACAAATAGTAGATTTGATTTGATTGAAGAGGATTGATACAAGAATTTGATGAAGATGATTGATTGGTTGAATGAGTTTGATTAGAAGAAGCGATGTAATTGATTAGAAGAAATTGAAATAAATGATTGGATGATTTGATTGAGATGATGCAGATGAGATGTGATGGATATGATAATGATCATGATGAATAAAATGAGATCATAATGAATATGATAATGAAATGATGATGTAAGTATGCAAGTGTAATGATAATGATAATGGAAAATGATGTGAAATGAATGTGAATGATAATGAAAATGAGATGTAACAAATGTCCAGTCATACTCAACCATTGTCTGAAAAAGATATTCAAGAATGTGGTCAACCCTCAAAAATCTATTTAAAAGTCCCTCAGAATCCAAATGAATTATGTAGTCCTAATAATGAATTATGCAATCCTAAATGAAATAATGAATCATTCTCCTTGTTGCCATTTCCTGCTATGTTTAGTTGTCATCATTGAGCCTTTTGATATGTTGAAAGTTAGTACAAACATCAAAAGGTATGTTAGCACCAATGATGACCTGAGTACTACTTTCATAATGTTTGATGTAGCAAGTTAATACAAGCATCGAGGTATAATTGAACCAAGATGACCTGAGTATTGCTTGCATAAATAGAAAAAATTTAACCATTTTCCTATGCAAATTCTGAAATGTCATCAATGATACATTGTAGAGCATGTCCCATGACCAATTTTCATCATACTAAGGATTAACTTACAGACAACAAGCAAAGAAAAATCATACTTCTTCCTTGTGATTCTAGTTCAGTACATCATTGAACCACTCCAAAGATATGATGTCATCAAATATCAAAACAAAACTTGCAACCGATTGCTTTAAGTTTTCCATTCATTGAATTCAGATTAAGATCATCAAGTTTTTTTCAGTTTCAAAGTATGACATGTCTCAAACCTGTTTTGACTAGGCTTGATTGGATATTCGATTGTTGATCTGATACTTGATAATTGACACATGTTGCTTGTTTGCTAAAAAAAAAGTTGATTTCCCCCAACGATTTTAGGATTTTGCCCCTAGTCTAGGGTGAGACATGACCATTTTATTGATGAAAGCATATGATTTATTGATTTTTCTTTGGATTTTAGGAATATTTTGATTTTTTTGAATTTTGATGTTTTTTGATTTTTTTGGATTTTGATGATTTGGATATGGACATGCATGACGATATTAGTGCTTTGTTTTGAGATTTTGTTGAAAACCAAGCTAAGGTTGATTGATCAGATTAATGGATTGATAGTTTGACTAAGTGTGTTAAGTCAAACGAGGTGATAATTGATTTGTTAATTTGGCTAAGTGTGTTAAGCCAAACAAAGATGATAATGAATTTGTAAACCCAAGGAAGTTGCATTATCCTAGAGTAAACTCATTCACAAGATGATAGTTTGACTAAGTGTGTTAAGTCAAACAAGGTGATAATTGATTCGATTCGATTGATCAAGATTGATGAAGCTTGATTTGGAACAAAATTATTTTGATGATTTGATGTGAAACTGACACGCAAGTTAGATGTGACTGATATCAATTGTTCAGGTTGATGTTCGACGAAAGATAAAGCTTGATAAGGAGCGTCTTCCTGTCAAAATATGTGATGGGCTAGTGATTTGGATCTTTTGGCTTGCAAATGCTTGACCAATTGATTTTACGTCTTCCAATGTTCAAATCACCACATAAGTTGGAGGATATTTATCAAGATTCATTCCTGAAGCAAGATGTAAATGTATGTCCCCAATGTCTAGCAATTTATGGAATGGCCATGGGTGGATTCTTGAATAGGTGTATGGATAGATACTATAAGCATGCAAAGGATGCCAAGGATTATCTTGTGACAAGATAAGGTGTTCAAACAGAGGAATACTCATTCAGATAATTCTTCAAGGCTCAGATAATGTTTGGATTGGATAGGATCAATGAATATGACCCATGTCAAGATGTTTACGATAAACAAGTGTAAAGTGTTTACCAAAATTTGTCGAGATCAAGATAATGTAAATATATGGTAATGGGCTAGATAAACGGTTCATGGATGAACGGATGATATGAATGGAATGTTGGCTTTATTATGAATGCGATAAGATGCTTTCTCCTAAATTGGTGCACGTAGATGCTCGATTCTACACATGACGCCTTTTTGTCAGGTTTTCATCATGGTACCTGTCCAAAGCGCCATCGAAATGGTTTTCGCTAGAGGATGATTTTTCTCTTTACTGTTTCCAATCCTTTTTTTTTAATAATTTTTTTTTTTGTTGTTACCAAGATGCCTGTTTGCCAGGTTTTCATCAAGGCAACAATTTTTCTCTTATTTTGATTTTTTTTGTATTTTTGCTCTTTTTGATTTTTTTTGTATTTTCTGAGAGATTTTAAGTTGATGTTGATGCTTCTGTCATAATGTGCCATCGATATCCTACTTGAAGAAGCTACTTTGACAAGATACGTGCACTTGAAAGAAAATTTTGAGAAATTCATTCTGCTTTGCTAATACCTGGGTTAACTCTGTCTTTATGCACACATTGCAATAGAATGCCTTATGAATCCTTATGATGAAGGGTCATTGCCAACACATGGTCAATGAAAGAGTTGGATATCACACGTGGAGGCATGGATGGAGTGCTTTTAGGAATAAAAGGTGGATTAGTTGAAAGTTTGGAACCTTTGACTCTCCAAACTTGTGAAGATGAGCAGTGATGAGTGGATATGGAAATGTGCATGGAATTAGGACCAATTGCTTGATACACTTTGTATGTTTCTTGAGAATCTTGCTTGAAGAAGTTGCTTTGCCTTTGTGGACATCTTTGATGGATACTTGCCCCTTTTTTATTTTTCCCCATAGTTTCTTTGACTGATGGAGTTTGATAGGGATAATCTTTCTTTGTATTTTTTGGTATCCAAGTGTATTTGATTTGTCTGATATGCTTCTTAGCTTCTTTTTCTTTAATAACATTCTTCATGCTTTGATTCAAGTCTTTCTTTTGACGTTGGTCCCAATTTGTGAATGGGGTGATGGGTGGATGAAGATTTATGACATGGTTGGTTGTAGTATTGGCATTGGTTTCATCATAAAGATTCTTCGTGCCCTCTATGTTGACATTTTCTTGAGATGAAGTTGCCCTCAATATTGTGGAGGTATTACTGATATGTTGAGATCACTTGATTGTCGAATAACCAAGGCCTTGATTCTTAGGATTTCCAATAATCTGCACTAGTTCTAGGATGCCTTGTTGATGTAGGCCTAATCCTCCACCTTGATAATTAATTTGCTGAAAAGTCCTATTTGTAATAGGATATGATTTTCCTTGGAAACAAGGTGCTAATCCTTCTCTGCTCTATGGTGGATCTTCAAAAGTGACAACTTCCTTATTGATAAGATAATTTCCCCTTACAAAGGTGAGTGATCCAAGTTTATAAGTGAGGATCTTCCATAAGTGGGATGAATGCCTGATTGGTATGTTTATCTTGATCTTGTGAGATATCAGATTTGTAGTGCTCCTTCAAGAGGTGTTGATGCTTCACTGTCCTTGTAAAAGTGTTCCTCATGATTCATTCTTGATATGCTTTCACATGATTTTTATGATTCACAACTTTTGTAGAAGCCTTCTTCATGACCCATTTCTAACATGTCTCTAGATTTCTCTATATTTTGACCATGTGTATAAATGTTAAGAGTTAGAGACACTTGTTCCTTGGTAAGAGTATGAGACTCTTGTTTTGAATGACGATCATCTATGTGTCCATCCAAAAAAAGCATATTATGGGTAGATGGAGGAGTATGTGCTATACAGATAGGATCATCATTTGTGATATCTTGTATAGATAGGAGAGTTCCCATTAGATCATTGTAGTATCTAGGAGATACGAATCCTTGATCTTGACTAATTCTAGAATTACTTTCGACATGTTTTAGATCGAGTTCTTGACATGGTTCGATTTCAAAGGATGGATTTCTTTCAAAAGGTTTTTGGACATCGTCATAAGGTGCGGGAAGTGGCTCAATATCCTCTTGATCTTTGAGTGGACTTGGATCAAATGGTGAGTTGAGGATTCTTTCACTGTTCACAACCGTGAGATTGAAGGATGTCAATATGCCTCAGGAGGGACCATTGCTAGACCTTGGTGATAGTTGTTGATCATGCTTTGAAATAAATTCTTGAGATATATCCTCTAACTCATTAGGCATTGTAGAGAAATTTTCAATATGATCATTGGTTAATGGATCATGGATTATGTCAATAGGATCAAATATCATCAACACTCCTTGAAATAGATCTTTGTAGGAGGGGTCTTGATCATAACAAAAAAATGGCTCTTGATGAATGTTGATTTGACCACTAGATGGGGTAGACATATCTTCACAGTGCTCATTGATGGATTGATTTTGATCATTGTCTTCAATAGTTATGGTGGAGAAATTGTCAATGTTTTCAACCATATGATCAAATGATGTTGATATTTCTTGAAGAGGTGTGATGAGCCCTTGATATGAGGATGATGGGATACTTTGATCTTGACTTGAAAAAGAATCATTAGATGAAGGAGATGGAGTAGTTTGATCATTAGATGGAAAGGAAGCTTTGGATAGGATGGAAGAATTGTCATGCTCTTGGGATGTGATTGAGTCATGAGAGGGTATGGATTCATAAGATGGGGTGGAGGGAGGACTTGGAAGAATATTTTGTTCTTGAGATGGAAGAGGATTATCATGGGTGAATAATGAAAGGAAGGGATCATCATATGATTCTTGAGATATGGGATCTTGATGAAAGATTGGAAGGATTTGTAGAATTTTGGTATCATGGGATGGAGTGTAGAGAATTTTTTGATCGAGATGTGTAGATTGAAATGAATCATTGGATGTAGAGGATATGATAGAAGAAAGTGATTGAATAGGATCATTGAATTGGGTGGAACAACCACGAGGTTCATTTTGAATTATGGGGGATGAAGATAAATGCATGGCATGACAAGATTGGTCAATGTTATTTGATGGCTTAGATTTGGGCTTCCCCTTTAACCTTTGCAAAAATTCAGAAACATTGAATTTGGTTGATGTTGTTTTTGGAGGAGAAAATGTCACATTCATATTTCCGTCGAAGGACTTTTTAGTTGTGCCCCCTTTTATTTCCTTGATTTTCCTTTGGAGTATTCTTACTTGTTGGGTAAGAGTACTAAGATCGTTTAAGGGAGTTTCATTCTTTTCAGGATTCTCTTTAATTTTCTCCATATTGTAGTTAGAGGGCAATTTGGCACCTTGTTTTGCAAATAAAAGAAAGTATCCTTCTTTATTTTTCTCTAAGATCTTTTCCATAGTTAAGAGAAAATGTGGATCTTGTTCATCTTCTTGGAGCATTTCTTCTATTATATCTTGATTTGAACTATTTCCATAAAGCCTATGAACAAGATTTTCTTCCCTATCACCCATGTTTTAAAGTTTTTGGATGATCTTATCTGAATTAATGTTTTGAAAACAAAACATGCAATAAGAAGACAATTGTTTTTAAAGACACAAAATATAAAACATTGAGTGTATGTTCTTGAGATTTTCATAGGTTTTGAACAAAATAAGCATTCCAAGCAGACTCACTCTTAGTTGTCAAATAGGTTATCATAGAAATCACAACCCACAGCTTAAAATCACATCGACTCACATAGCCATGTCACCCCCTAGAGGGCACCCATGTTTTTGTCTCTTCTAGGTGCGTACTCAAGGTGACGGAAGTGGATACCAAATCCCCTAAAAGAACAATCCATGGCAATTATATGGTGAGTGTCTTGGGGGCAGATTCTTCCCTCCCCTTGCACTGTGATTAAAATTATGTTTGGTTACTGACACGGTTGGCTTTCTACACTATGGTTTGTAGTCAAGGTTTCCATTCGGCACAACTATAGATAAACTCCCTTAGGAGACCTCCTAACCTTTAAAACAAAGTTTTTGGGGATGGTTATCTTTGCACACTGCCATTGAATTGCGGACTTTCCCCAAATTCTCTTTTGATTATAGTGGGTTGGAAAACCTAGCTTTGGTTGTTCCCACTTAGGTCGTTCCTCTTGGGTGAGTACTTTTTCCCACAAGAGCAGACCCTCTAAAGGATGTAATAAAGCATAAAAATTGCATGAAAATGAAAAGTTAGTCTGGTATTTTGGTCACCCAGTTAAGGGGAGAGCATAGACCTATTGCTATAGACAAAGCAAACAATGTTCTTTTTATAGCACCAAATGACAATGATTTAAACTAAGTGAAGATGTTGCTTCACAACAGGCATGGAGTTCATTTTAATTGCAAAAATAGTGTGTGGTGACTATCCTAGGATTGATAAATTCCAGATTTTAAATTTCTATTCTAGGATTGCTTTATTTTATTCCCCATATATCAATAAAATCTCTGGCTGCAGTCGCGTCAGATCCAGACAACAATTTAAGAATGAGATTATAATTGCTCCCAAAGTGTTTAAAAACACTTTTTACAATCATGTGATAATCCTTTTTCTTTCATTTTCATGTTCGATGGTCCTTTAAAATCTGCTATACTAGCTCTAAATGTTAGATGGAATCAAGAAACAAGAAGATATGAGGGTTAGATAAATGATTAAGCATAACAACCCTAAAATTTAGACCAAGTTTCATTGTGGTTTGACATTAAGTGAGAATTTGAAAATTTAAACTCTATCAAAGTTGATAAATACCTACACCATTAGATATCTTATGAAATTCTACCCCATTTCAAAAAAAAAGCTCCAAAAAAGACCAAAATATGACCAAGATATGGCCATTTTAAGATTGACTAAAAAAAATTAAAAAAATCATAAATTGTATGCGCTAAAACAGTCCATGGATGCGCCAAAAGATGCCATGTATGCGCTAAAACAGAGCCTGGATGCACCAAAAGATGCCATGCATGCACTAAAATAGAGCCTGGATGTGCGAAAACAGTTTCTGGATGCGCGAAAACAGTTTCTAGATGCGCAAAAACAGTCCCTAGATGCGCCGAAATAGTCTGTGGATGCACCGAAACAGTCTGTGGATGTGCCGAAATAGTCTGTGGATGCACCAAAAGAAATATCGTATGTGCCAAAACATGATTTTTGTCCGTCACCTGCCAAAAAATCTGCAAAAAGAAATATTAAATATGGGGCTTGGCCCCACGGTGGGCGCCAAAAATGTGTATGTTAGAATGTGTAAATCAAAATAAATCTAATCTAATACACCAATGAAACATTAGATTAAAGAAAATAAATTAAAGAAAGCAAAATGCAAAATCTAAACACAAGCAACTTCTTCAAATTCGTCCCATTGTCCTCTATCTCCAAGGATTCGTTTTAAGATGCTGGCTCTTAGTTGTTTTAAACAACAGCTTGTAGAATGGCAGCTTGAGAGAATGAGATTAATGAAAATGCATATGCATGACTAAAAGATTAAGCTATGAAATGGAAATGCTATGATGCTAGAATGTAACTATAGTAACTGCGTATGAAATCTAAGATTCAAGAGGTTCTTTTCAACTCATAAGAGGGCTGTATTTATAGATTTTTGGAGGCAAGAATTCAATTGGCCAAGATCAACGGTTGAATTCAAACCTGTTAAGATGAACGGTGAGAGATCGAGAATTTGAAAAGAAGATAAAATTTTGAGAGAGAGATGGAAAATGAAGAGACAAATGGAAGATGTGTCCATAATTAAAATAGATAATATTTAATTATGTGTGGGAAAAATATGAAAAGGTCTTTTAATTCAATATTGAAATTATTTAATTATGTGAGAAGAGTGAAGAATTTAGAAAGTGTTTTAATTAAATATTGAAAGTATTTCATTAAATGTGAAATGAAGAATATCATTTAAATTTAGAATTTAAATTTGTGATAATTAATATAAATAAATTGTGAAATCTATTTAATTAATTAAGAGGAAGATAGTTTTAATTAAATAAAATTATTTATTTAATTAAATTAGAAGAATTGGAAAAATGAACAATATAAATAAATAATTAAATTTATTTATATGTAGATGACTTAAGAATATTAATTAAATAATTCATATTTAATTAATTAACAGGTTTGGTTAATTGTGACCATTTTTAGATGTGTACAAGACCAAATAAAGCAAACCAAACAAGCTAATGTTCTTCATACCACTAGCCAAGAATAAAATACTGAGGGGTACCTGATGCTTATGTCCATTGTGGGAAGGATTCATCCTAGGACATGTTGTGATCAGGGTTTTGATGAGACTGATTGGGTGATAAGCTATTGATACTCTGAGTTGACCAACTTGCTTGCTTACTAACCTAGACTTGAGACTTTGACAATTTAGGTTTTCACTTTTGAACCTGCTAGACTTGCTTCTGACTGAGTCACGAAAAGGTGATGACGATGATTGATTTATTAGGAATGATGAAAGTTGCAGGTGAAAGTGAGATGAGATGGATGCACCATTTTGGATTTTTAAGATATTTTGAAGCTATTTTTGGTATTTTCGAGATGTTTTACAAATGTTTTTAGTATTTTTGAGAATTATGATGAAAGGACTGACTAAAAGACCTATCCTAGGGGTATCGAGAGTTGATCCATAGATTAGCCTTGCCTACGTTATACACGCAGAGGCCACATAGTTCAACTGACGACATACTTGACTTAATGATGAGATAGACGAGCAAACAGATTTGCTAGTTTATTTCGATGGATGCCTAATGACTGACCTAAACTATCTCAAGGGATGATCAAAGATCAACCTTTCCTACGTTCAAGCTCAGAGACGATATAGTTCAGACAAGGTGGAAGACTGACAAGACTCAATGATGAATTTTTCAAAGAGTTTTTGAGATTTTTGACATGTTTTTGGATTTTTGATGAATTTTTTGAATGTTTTTGTATTTTCTAATGTCTTGGGAAGAGCACAAAAATATACACAAATCCAATCCAGTGCCATTTTCAAGGACATGCCCCCAAATTTGAGCGATAGACTACTTCAATAAAGGCAGGACAAATTGACCTTATGAATATGCCAAGTAGTACTATGGTGGAATATGACATGGTTATTAGCTCAGGCTAGGGTATGGATGCGAGCAGATGGCTATGTTGGAACAATCAATTTTGGAAAAAATTGAGGGTCCCATGTCAAAAAAATTCTAAATACAACAATAAAAAAACTTAGTTGAAAAAGTAGCCTGAGGAGCACATTGTGAAAAATCATAATTTTGATGCAATGCCATCTTGCAGGTGTGTTCATCTAACATATGTGAGTGTGCACATCATTTTTCAACTCCATACAATCAAATTTGACAAAGTTTCAAAGCGACATGTTCAAAGGGTTCAAAGGCTTTAGGACATCATTTGATATTTTTCGGAAATCAAAACCAGATGGGTTTCACCCAGTTTGAAGACTGCACTTCCAGAATGTTGCAAAAAGGTCAACTTTGGTGTTTGATATCTTGCAAAGGAAAAGGATTGACGAAAAACCTAGTTTCCTATATGTTCATGTGAGCTAAATGAACCGAACCCTAGGGTGGTAACTTCTAAAAATCAGATCACAATTGGTAGCATGGTTATCACACTCACACCAAGCAATGCAATAAGCACATACATGTTCATGGATTGCTAATAAATATGGAAAATCTGAGGAAGAGAAAAAATTGCATATGAGACTGCATCGAATAAAGCAACAGAGGCTTCTCAAGGGCTTTGAGATGAAAAATTATCAGATAAAATACAACCTTTACGCTGGTAATCTGTGTAGAAATGGTGGAGAGTGTGATAGGAAGATATTTCTCATATTTCTGTAGGAAGACAAAATAGAAAGCCCAGTTCCCCCGATACTCTGATACTACTTAGGCACATAATTCATTTGTGAGTGAGATAGCTTGGAGATGTTAGTATTAATACACAGAATAAAAGGGCTAAATACACTTTATAGTGATCTGGAAAAATGGATCTACACTATTTGAGGGAAGTAGAGTCATTGAACACATTTTTGAGACTGGCTGAGAAATCATCCTCTCTCTCCTTGAAGAAACATACGATTTTGATTCAAAGATAAATGTGCTTCATACATTCAAGGTGATCATCTTGCAAGTACAGGTTATGATACTTGTAACCTCCATTGAAATTCCAAAAAGCTAAGATTTCAAAATAAAGAACTTGAAAACATTGAATAAGAGAAGGTAGATATGAATGATTGTAAGAATTCGCCATGAAACCCTCTGTTGCCTGAGAATAGCAGGTCTCCCCGATGAGGTTTTCGGTAAGAGTCATGTCGATAAGCCAGCATCAAGTAATTTCATCAGTGAGAGAATTACCATCGGAAGAAGAAAAATATTGTCTCTTCGGTGGAGTGTGTCACACCGAAGGTGATACAAATGTTCAAATGAATGCTATAGATACATATGGACAAATATAAAGAAATAAATTTAAATATTGCGAGAGTAATATAAAAGAGAAGATTTATAGTATAAAGGTGGAAATATAAAATATTTTCTTCATGAAGTGAGATATTTTCACCCAAAGATAAAATATTTTAACAAAGGGAGTTATAAGGTGAATAATTATTCTACTCACAAATGTTCAAAAGGTAAGATTTATAAAATATGTATATTAAGGGGTGGAATATTTTTCACCAAAGAAATTGAAGAGCGGGTAATTGTGATTACCGAAAAAGTATTTTTTCAAATGGGTGAGAATTGCCAGCATGAGAAGCTTATTGAATAATCAAGGTTAATTTTCATGGAGGAAATTAAAAGAGACTACAAAGATTACAAAGTGGGTAATTATTTTACGTAAAGGACATCTCAGGTAAAATTTAAAGCGAGAAAATTACCAATCAAAGAATTGTGAAATGATTTTCACGGAGACACAATAATGAATATTAAAATATCTTAATTTCCTTGGGAGCAGTTAATTAAATATTTTTCCGAAGAAGAATAATATCGAAGAATTGCATCGGATAGATACGAAGGGTCGTAACCCCAGAATATGCAACGTATATATATCAGATAAAATCATTAGATTAATTAGAAGGTAGAATTAGAATAGGATAGATTGTTGTAAGCACTATAATTTCAGAATGATGGCATTCAAGGAGACTATGTTGCATGTATGAATTTTGAAGAAGATAATGAAAGACTATTGATTTAGTGGCTTCATTCTAGTATCAATTGTTTGTTGGACTCCTGCAATTATTTGATTGTCTCCAATCTGATGTTTCTTGATTGTTTAAATTGAAATATCAAGTATATATTCGATTTATTAGTGCACATTTGTTGTTTCTGTGTGATTTAATTTATTGGATTCTTTAATGAAGAATTAAATTCCTTTCAATCAATTACAGTAATTTGGGAATGTTATTTGGATCAATAAGAAGAACCAAATAATTATATTTGATATTCTACCTCAAATGGGGTTTATCAATTACATCCTTGCATGTTTATACCAGTTATAAACTCATAATTGTATGCCAAATGATTAGAGAACTTGCTAGATAGAAACCACTTGTCAAAGGCTTCCATTTGACTCCGTTTTACCCAATAAGGCACTGGTCTCCCTTATTTTCATTACATTAGTTTTTTATCTCTTTTAACATCTCTTCATTGAACATATTAATTCACATCTTGATATTGCATATACAATTCATACCAAATTAGGATCATATATTTCCACTATCAAATTGCTATTTGTGGATAGTTAGATCAAGTAGGAGACATAAATTCAAAATCTGTGTTGCTCATATAGGTGCACCCACCTAGGTTTAGCAGAGCCTCAAGAGTAGAGTGTTCAACCATGTTGGTTGGCCTTGTTAGTTGACCAATAACGTAGTGAGAGTGTGGCAGCCTCTCGTGGTTCATTCAAAAATCAGCATTTTTGAGACCCAACAAATTGGCAACTTTGCTGGGGATTACTTAGGAAGATTTCAGCCTTTCCATTTATAGAGTCAATAAGATTTTACATTTTGTTTAGACACTCTATTGGAGCAAGCCAAAAGAGATCCATTTCATTTTCCTAATTTTGGAAAAGTAGGTGGCGACTCTGTTTAACATTGATAAATAATGCATAGATATTGCGGAGCAGTAACATTTTGTCAACATGTTAGGAGTAGAAAAAAGACATCGAACAATGAAAGAACTAGAAGAAATGAAACAACAAATGTTATATTGGAAACACAAAAAAACTACAATTGAGACAACAAATGCTGCAATTGGGACTTGAATTCGATAATGAAGGTAATATGTGTTATTCACAGCAGAACATTTATACACCACAACCATTACCTCAAATGAATTATCCTCCATTTCTTGAAAAGGGATCAATGATCTACCAGAACCCATATGGTCCTCCAAATTTTATCCCAATTATCGATAAATCATTTAACTTTAGTAATGTCCAAGGCTACCCAAATCCTTACCCCTGCGATGAGACAAAACTGCTAATGCATATCCCTAAATTTCATGGAGAATTAAATGAATCAGCTTATGAGCATATGGAATGATTCTGGGATGTCATTGTCAACTTTCAAGTTTATCCAGAGGATGTCATTATGAAATGTTTTTCAAGATCTATGAGGGATAGTGCAAGGGAATGGTTTAAAAACATGCCTATGCAAAGTATATCTTCATGGGAGGATTTGAAAGAAATATTCTTGAGCCAATATGAGGACAAAGATGATGATTATTTACATAATCAAGAAGAAGATGATGATATACATACTTAAAGCCAAGACTTCATTACAAAATCAAAATGTGTAAATTCCCCCTTAGATACATTTTTTGACATAAGGAAATACGAAGGAGAGGATGGAAAATATCTATACAACAGGATGGTAGACATCTGTATGCAATTACCTCCTTGTTATAGGCCTACAAGGCCCATGTTTGTTGTGCAATTCACAAGAGCATGGAAGCCTGAGTCAGTTTATTGGTCAGAGTCATCAAAACAAGATTCCTTTGATGTAGTGAACAATTTTATTGATTCCATACTTGGGACAAAGTATATGGACTTTGTCAACAATGAATCTAATAGTTATATCATGAATGACCAAATAATGCAGCCAATGGAGGATAAATGTGCAATTGAGATTTATAATGACGATTCTCTAGATTTGGAAGATGGTGATGATATGGGTGGTAAATCATACATATTGGATGAGGACTACAATGATGAAGATGTTCTTTAAGATACACTTCATAAGGGATATATTGGTGATAAAGCAAGCAAAGGTGAATGAATTGTGCCCTCATTCTCTGACCAACACCATGATGACACAATTGATGATGAAGAAGAATTCATGGAAGAAAGCTTTTATGAGGGCCAAGATGATGAAAATATAGAAGAGGTCAATAAAGAAGCAAAACCACTTGACAAAGAATACATGACATATCGATCTATGGCAGATAAACATGAGGAAATGATTGATGAACAAAAGGATTGCATACTTGAAAATTATTTTGAATTTTTTTCAAAACCAATGTATGATCAAATAATAGAAGGATCTCAACAAACATCCTACCAAGTTGAAACAAAAGGGGATTTGATATCATGCCACAATGAAGACGAGTTTGAGGACAATCACATTAAATTTGATTCACAACAAGGAGATAGTTTTAGCTCTTATGGAGATCAAGAAGATGGAGGGATATTAGAAGATATGGAAGCAGAGACACGTTCACTCAGCAACAAGCAGGTTTCAGATTTGCTGACTCTTGAATACCAGAGGTGCGCACACAAAGAGGATTTTAAAATTTTGGTTCCACTCTATATTTTATTTGACAAGGAGAGTACTATGTGTAACAATTCATATGACTCCATGAAGATTTCTCAGAATGATGGGAAAACCTTTGAAGTTGATAAAAAATCTATATTTTTTCAAGAAGAGGTATGTGATTTAGAAGTTTTGGACTCATGTAGAGAAGACATTTATTTACATACCATGAATGCTAGAAATCCAACATCATTTGTTCCAAATGTGCATAATGATTACATGAATAAAAAATTTGTGCCAATGTCGGTTAGTGATGTTGAAAAAATAAAAAATGTTTCAAATCTAGTTACCCCAAAAGATACCGATAAGACAAAATTTTCAGACTTTTGAGGGAAGTATTTTGATGGTGAAATTTCAGATCAACCGAGGGATCATTTAGTAACATATGATAATGAGAAAGCTTATGAATGTTCCGTTGGATGTAGATACACTTTGTATCATGAAGATAACAAAGTTTTGTCATATGATGAACTGCATAAGGGTGAAATGAAAATAAGTCAAGTTGAACATAACGACTTTCTTAAAATCTTCAATAACAGTAGCATGGCAGATTACATAAATATTCTCAAGAGGAATTCAATAAAATCACAACAAAACAAGATGTATGATAGGGGAAGATACTGGCATTTATTTTTTAGTGGCCTTATACCATCAATTGGGTGAGTTTTTTTCAAAGAAGCCATATCATTTCATGACAGAATAGAATTTCAATCTCCTGCTCAGTATATAAAAACTTTTGGTTTGCTCTCCCAAAGGCCTGGATTCTTGATATACCCACCAGGGGTATACATCCCCAGACAGAGCCACTATTGGAACCATCAATTTTGGCTAAATTTGAGGGTTCCATGTCAAAAAAGTCTAAATACAACACTAAAAAAACTTAGTTCAAAAAGTAGCCTGAAGAGCACATTGTGAAAAATCATAATTTTGAATCTATTCATTTTTATGCAATGCTATCTTGCAGGTGTGTTCATCTAACATATGTGAGTGTGCACATCATTTTTCAGCTCCATACAATCAAATTTGACAAAGTTTCAAAGTGACATGTTGAAGGGTTTTTGAGAAAATCTGCTGTCAGAATAGTGAAGATTTTGTTAAAATAATCAACTTTGGGGATAAATGTTAAGCAATTGAAAGGGTTTCATGACAGAACGATTGATGTTCCAGATTCTCCCCATCTCAATGTGTGTCCATGCCAATTTTTAGAGCTTCAGGACATCATTTGATATTTTTCGGAAATCAAAATGAGATGGGTTTCACCCAGTTTGAAGACTGCACTTCCAGAATGCTGCAAAAAGGTCAACTTTGGTGTTTGATATCTTGCAAAGGAAAAGGATCGAAGAAAAACCCAGTTGCCTATATGTTCATGTGAGCTAAATGAACTGAACCCCAGGGTGGTAACTTCTAAAAATCAGATCTGATATTTTTCCAAACAAAAACAAATTTGATGAGTTTCAAGTGATTTTTGACAGTGGCAGATTTCAGAAAATGCCAAATAGGCTACTTTGACTATTGACAGTTTTCAATTCTGATAAGATCATGCCAAATTTATCTACAACCATGCTCTCCTATCATAGGTCAACATATTGGTGCATTTTTGTGGCCTTTGGAGGTTGTTTGATCAATTTCCCACATCAATTTTGGAGGCTATTTGAATAGTTTTAATCACTATGCAAAATGTCAGAAATCAAATAATGACCTATTTCAATTGAAGAGGCACTTCATATTATTGATGGACTAGTTGTGAGACATACAAGGTCTACACAATGAATGTGTTTTTAGGGTGACTTCAATAAAAAATCATAGGGGGCTATGACAAAGGTAAAATCACAATCATGGCACAAGACATTGAACTATGCTTATGACAATTAAAAGCAAAGAAAAAAATACAACGTTACGGTAAAAAATTATCAAGATTCCTATCATATGCTAGAAAGCTTCATATTAAGAATTTCACAAGTAAGTAAAAAAGGATAAGAGTAAATAATAGAAGACACACCTATAGTGTTAAGTTTCAAGGTAAAGAGAGGATTTTGAAGATAATAGGACAGCCTCTCATCTGAAGGATAATTTTTACCAAAGTAAAATAAGTCAAAAAGAAAAATAACAGTAACATATCCCAAACACCAAGAAAGCTTTAGAATATGCTCACCCTATCAAAAGGAAGGAGAGCCTTTTTGAAAAGAAAAGACAATTTTCTAATAAACAAAATTGAAGAGAAAACAAGAAGAAAATGAAACTTCTTATGCCCAGTGAAGAGGATGTGGAGACACTCAAATTGTACAAATGAATGGATTAAGCATGGCGGGAAAGGGGGAATATTTTTGCTGGAAGAAAATACTAGACAACTCGAAATCTTCAGATGAAAAGGTTCTTGTGTTAAAATTCACCCTCTTTGTAAAATCTAAAGTTTCCTCTCATACCTATAAAGTAGACCATCACAAATCTTGAAAATGCTACAAACTAGAGAACTGGTCACAATTGGTAGAATGGTTATCACACTCACACCAAGCAATGCAATAAGCACATACATGTTCATGGATTGCTAATAAATATGGAAAATCTGAGGAAGAGAAAAAATTGCATATGAGACTGCATCGAATAAAGCAACAAAGGCTTCTCAAGGGCTCTGAGATGAGAAATTATCAAATAAAATACAACCTTTATGCTGGTAATCTATGTAGAAATGGTGGAGAGGGTGATAGGAAGATATTTCTCATATTTTTGTAGGAAGACAAAATAGAAAGCCCAGTTCCCCCAATACTCTGATACTCCTTAGTCACATAATTCATTTGTGAGAGAGATATCTTGGAGATATTAGTATTAATACACAGAATAAAAGGGTTGAATACACTTTAAAGTGATTTGGAAATATGGATCTGCGCTATTTGAGGGAAGTAGAGTCATTGAACACATGTTTGAGACTAACTGAGAAATCATCCTCTCTCTCATTGAAGAAACATACAATCTTGATTCAAAGATAAATGTGCTTCATACATTTGAGGTGATCATCTTACAAGTACAGGTTATGACACTTGTAACCTCCATTGAAATTCCAAAAGGCTAAGATTTCAAAATAAAGAACTTGAAAACATTGAATAAGAGAAGGTAGATATGAATGATTGTAAGAATTCACCATCAAACCCTCGATTACACAAGAATAGAGGATTAGTGATGACAGTGGAGACATGTGTATTTTGATATATACCTTACAAATTCATCATGCCCATGTGATGCGGGTTCCAAAAGGACAATGTGGGTTTTACAGTATCGCGAAATGGACTACTGTCATCTACACATTCATTTCGTGCAAGCTCATTGGAGAAACAATATCACATCTGTAGGAAAAGGATTATGGTCCCACCAATAGCCCAACAATACTCACACTTCATCGATGAAACAAACTACTATCGAAAGGGAAATGTATAAGTCTCTCTAATGAAGCAAGTCTCCCCGATGAGGTTTTCGGTAAGAGTCTTGCTGATAAGCTAGCAGCAAGTAATTTTCTTCATGAAGTGAGATCTTTTCACCCAAACATAAAATATTTTAACAAAGGTAGTTATAAGGTGAATAATTATTCTACTCACAAATGTGCAAAAGATAAGATTTATTAAATATTTATTTTAAAGGGTGGAGTATTTTTCACCAAAGAAATTAAAGAGCGGATAATTGTGATTACCCAAAAAGTATTTTTTCAAATAGGTGAGAATTGCCAGCATGAGAAGCTTATTGAATAATCAAAGTTAATTTTCACGGAGGAAACTAAAAGAGACTGCAAAGATTACAAAGTGGTAATTATTTTACCTAAAGGACATCTCAGGTAAAATTTAAAGCAATAAAATTACCAATCAAAGAATTGTGAAATGATTTTCACAGAGACACAATAATGAAGATTAAAATATCCTAATCTGCTTGGGGGCAGTTAATTAAATATTTTTCCGAAGAAGAAGAATATCGAAGAATTGCACCAGATAGATACAAAGGGTCATAACCCTAGAATATGTAATGTATATATATCAGATAAAATCATTAGATTAATTAGAAGGTAGAATTAGAATAGGATAGATTGTTGTAAGCACTATATTTTCAGAATGATGGCATTCAAGGAGACTATGTTGCATGTATGAATTTTGAAGAAGATAATGAAAGATTGTTGATTTAGTGGCTTCATTCTGGTAATTGTTTGTTGGATTCTTGCAATTATTTGATTGTCTCCAATCTGATGTTTCTTGATTATTTAAATTGAAATATCAAGTATATATTTGATTTATCAGTGCACATTTGTGGTTTCTGTGTGATTTGATTTATTGGATTCTTTAACGAAGGATTAAATTCCTTTCAATCAATTACAATAATCTGGGAATTTTATTTGGATAAGTAAGAAGAATCAGATAATTAGATTTGATATTCTGCCTCAAATAGGGTTTATCAATTACATCCTTGCATGTTTATACTAGTTATAAACTCATAATTGTATTCCAAACGATTAGAGAACTTTCTAGATAGAAACCACTCATCAGAGGCTTCCATTTGACTCGATTTTACCCAATAAGGCATTGGTCTCCCTTATTTTCATTACATTAGTTTTTTATCTCTTTTAAAATCTCTTAATTGAACATATTAATTCACACATTATATATTGCATATATAATTCATACCAAATTAGGATCATATCTTTCCACTGTCAATATGCTATTTGTGGATAGTTAGGTCAAGTAGGAGACATAAATTCAAAATCTGCATTGCTCATATAGGTGCATCTGCCTAGGTTTAGTAGAGCATTAAGAGTAGAGGGTTCAACCATGTTGGTTGGCCTTGTTAGTTGACCAATAACATAGTGAGAGTGTGGCAACCTCTCGTGGTTCATTCAAAAACCAATGTTTTTGAGACCCAACAGGTTGGATGAATGATTAATGAAATGTGATGGAATGGATGAGTGATTCATGCAAATCTTGGTGGATGGGGAGTGATTTATTTACACTCAGCACTTGTTTGCCAGGTTTTCACCAAGGTACTTGCCCAAAGCGCCACCGAAGTGGTTTTCACTAGAGGACGATTTTTTTTCTTTACTATTTTCAATCCTTTTTTTTATTTTTATGATTTTATGATTTTTATGATTTTTTGTATTTTTATTTTTTTTGTAGTCGCCAAGATGCCTGTTTTCCAGGTTTTCATGAAGGTAACCATTTTTTCAAGACTTTTTCTAATTTTTTTTGTATTTTTTAATTCTATACCTTGCAAGTTCATAGGCATAAGTTTTTTTGAGATGGGAGTTGTTCAGAGGCTCCTGCAGAGGCTTGCCTTTTGGTGTTGCTAATTGAGATGCTCCTAATTTATAGATGGCTATCATGATGAAAGGTCCTAGCTAGTTGGGCTCGAATTTTCCTTTTCTCTCTGGATTTAGCACATTCTTTTGGCTCTCTTTCATCACAAGTTCATTGGATTGGAAGGTGTGTTTCCTTATCTTCTTGTTTTAACTGTGTTTCAGGTGATTCTGGTAGACCTGTAGATGGTTTAGGGCATCCATGCGTCGTTCATCTAGTAAATCCAGCTCATTCAGTCTTGTAACCCTATATTCCTCATATGTAATGAGGTTCTACAGTGATATTCTTAGTGATGGGAGCTCAATCTCGATTGAAAGGATGGCTTTTGATCCATAGACTAGGGAGAATGGGGTGGCGCTTGTTGGCATGTAGATTTTGGTGTGGTAGGACCATAAGGTGGGATTTAGCTACATATGCCAGTCACAACCAGAGTCATTGACTATTTTCTTAAGGATTTTTAGAATGGTTTTGTTGGTAGCTTCTGCTTGGCCATTGTGTTGTGGGTAATATGGTGTGGAAAAGCAATGTTGGATTTTGAATTTTTCACACAAGTCACAGACAACCTAATTCTTGAAAGCTGTCTCATTATCAGAGATAATGGATTGAGGGACGCCATATCGGAAAATAGGGTAGTTCAAGATGAACTTGGATATCTACTTTCCGGTGATGTAGGTCATGGAAATTGCTTCGACCCACTTTGTGAAATATTTTGTGGCAGTGATGATGAACTTGTGGTCGTTGGATGAGGTGGGTGAGATTTTACCTATGAGATTGATCCCCCATTGGGAAAAGGGCCAAAGTGTAACAATAGGATGTAATGCTTGAGCTAGTGCATGAATGAGGTCTCCATGCTATTGGCACTGTAGACACCTTTTGACAAAGTCATTTGCCTCTCTTTCCATTGTTAGCTAGTAGTACCCGATTCTCAACAACTTCTTGGCCAAGGTCATACCACTCAAGTGTGAACTGCAAGTGCCATTATGTACCTTAGTCAGAGCAGTCATGGCTTCCTTAGGTTTTAAGCAATGTAACAGGGTTCCGTCAATGCTTCTGCGAAAGAGGGTTTCCCCTAGGATGACAAAACATAAGGACCTTTTGACAAAAGTTCATTTGAGGTTCGGGGTGATATCAGTCAGGAGGACTCCTTATCTCAGATAGGTGTAAATTTCATGATACCAACGATCATCGGGACCAACAAGTTCGCATGCATATTCTGAATTTGGTACCTTGAAAGTAGGTACGAAAAGATGCTTTACCAAGAATTCATGTTTCAAGACATTGCGAGGGATATCTAGCAAGGATCCATTTGTTGCCATTGCATCAAATTCTCTATTGTTTTCCCTCAATATCTGATCAAAGGTGATATCAATGAAATATTATTTGAGGCTTTCTACCACTTTCTTGTATGGTGTGAGCTTATCATCCTTAGTTTGGTATTCACCATTGACTTGGTTAATGATAAGTTGTGAATCTCCATAAACCTTTAATGTCATTATCCGCCACTGTGCCGCAATTTTGAGACCTATGGTTAAATCCTCGTACTCTACAATTTTGTTGGTACAGAGGAATTCCAACTTGTATGATCTTGGTATGCAATCCCCTTGTGGGGTGATAAATAAGACACTGGCTCCCAATCCATGTGTGTGGGAACCATCGAAGTATAGTTTCCAATGATCAGCTATACTAAAATTAAAGATGGAATCATCTGGAAATTATGATATGAGCGGGTTCTCTACATAGATGGGAGCTTTTGCCAACTAGTCCGCAATAAGCTGTCCTTTGATTTCCTTTCGCTCCATATACTCAATTTCATACTATGATAGTATCATGACCCATTTATCCATCCTTCCTATGAGAATAGCTTTTGATAGTAGATATTTTAAGGGATCTATTTTGGTTATGAGCTTGATTTTATGTGCCAACATGTAGTGCCAAATTTTTTGTGAAGCGAACACTACTGCTAGGAAATATTTCTTAATGAATGTGTAGTTTAACTCATGGCCAACGATTTTCCTATTGATGTAATATACTTCCCTTTCTATCCCATTTTCATTGTGTTAAGCTAGAAAAGCACCTAGAGCTACTGTTGTTGCTGAGATGTATAAGATCAATGGTTTTCCTGCAATGGGTGGCATCAATATGGGTGGTGTGAGCAAATATTCTTTGATTTTGATAAATTCATGATCACATTTTTCATCCCACTTGTATGCTACTCCCTTATGGAGTAGATGTGAATAGGCAATCTGTTTGTCTGCCAACTATGCTATGAACCTCTGGATGGACTGGAGTTTGCCTTGTAATCCTATGAGTTTTTTTAGTATTCTTAGTGCTTCCATATCAAGGATTTCCTTAACCTTTGTGGGATCCACCTCTATTCCCCTCATCGAAACTATGTATCCAGGGATTCTCCCCAATTTTACCCCAAAGACACATTCCTTTGGGTTGAACCTGACCTTATACCTCTCCAGTCTGTCAAATATGTCACTTAGGGTTTCTATGTGGTTCTGCCTCTTCTTTGATTTTTCCAATATGTCATCCACATAATCTTTGACAGTTTTTTATATCATGTCATGGAAGATTAGTGTCATGGCCTTTTGATATGTAGCCCCTGCATTCTTTAGCCCAAATGGCATCATATTCTAGCAATAGGTGCCCCATGGACATATAAATGTCATTTTATGCTGGTCCTCCTTTGAAATCATTATCTGGTTATACCCCAAGAAGCCATCCATCAGGGATAACATCTCATGTTTGGCTATCATGTCCACTATCATATCAATGTTGGGTAGTGGAAATTCATCCTTATGACATGCTTTGTTGAGATCTTTGAAGTCTGTACAGATATGGATGCCCCCATTTGGTTTTGAGACTGGTACAAGTTTAGATACCCATTCTGGATAGTCAATTGGGAGTATGAAGCCAACATCTAGGAGCTTCTATAAATCTACCTTGACTAGCAAGGCTATCTAGGGATGCATTTTTCTTAACTTTTGTCTAACTAGCTTCTCTCTAATCTAAACAACTAAATGATGAAACACCATTTCTGGATCCAGACCTAGCATGTCAGCATAGGTCCATGCAAATTTTACCTTCCTTTCTTTCATAAATTCTGCTAGCAGTTCTTATTCCTCTATCAGGAGAGACTCAACATAGAAAGTGATTTGCGGTGTTGTCTTTGTTCCCAAGTTAACAGGATTACATTGCTCTGCCAAGACTGCTAATTTTTCTTGATGTAGTGTAGTAGGGGGGAGATTCAATCCTTCATCCTCTAGTGCCTCATAGAGGTTTTCACCATTGGATGTGTCCTTGATTTTTACTATTTTGTGGTTAGAGAGTGCCACAGTGTGGTTTTCACTCAATAATTCTAAGCTTATTCTCGATATTTTTCTCTTGTAATTGAAGGATTCAATCGTCTCCCCGTAATATGCTTGGATGTCTAAAGTGATGTCAAAACCTTCCTTTTGATCCCCACATAGAACTGTATCCCTTAGTCCCATGAATTTCGAGAGAGCCTCATAATTTTCGAATGAGTCTAGAATTGGCAGTCCTCATTGGTCATGATCGATGATTTGAGGGTATACTAAAGTGATTTTGTGGGTTTGTTGATTTGACTCAGTGGGTGATGCACTAATAATTAGTAAGGAGGAGTCCTCAAAAATCATGGGAATGACTACTATACTATCGTCATCATCACTGCTGGTGTAGACATCAATGATGTCAAAGGTGAAGTTGTTAAGCGGGATACATATGCATGTGGGTGGTCTAAGTGTGGTTATCGATACCTGAGGAAAGGACTTGACTACCCTACTGGGAGTACCTCTACCATGTACAATTATACTTGGGGGACTACATCCGAGGCCAAGGTTCCGCATTCTTCTTTCTACAATGATGGGCTTTAGTCATCCATCATTATTTTTTCCAAGGCTTCGGTTTCTATTGTAGCCCATTCCAAGCATCATTTGTAGCCCTCTATTGGATTCATCCATAGGTAATGTGGGTGTGGGTTCTACATCATGGTATATTATGCTTGAAATATCTTCCTCATCAACATTTTCCTAACTTAGGTCTCCCCAATGGCAGAATCCAAAGGGATCCGTCCTAAGGGTGTGGACGGGTGTTTCGGTTGATCGAGGTTGCCCAGGTGACCTAGGAGATTGTGGTAACTCTACTACAACAAATGCACTCTTCTTCATTCTGTAGTCTCTACATCCATTGTCCTAGATCATGATTTTGATGTCAGATATGTCAGGGATGGCAGGTGTCTGATGAGGTGAAAATAACCTCATCATAATAAAATTTGGAAAGCTCATTCTTGCTAATTCAATCCTAAGTCTATGTTGTTTATTAAACTTTAGAAGAAGTAATTGCTTATTTTTAGAGAAATTATGCTTTCTTTCTTTCTTTTAATCAATTGAGGAAATTTTCCAAAGTAGGTTTAATGGGTTGATTTGAGTGTTGTTGTAGGGATTAACAGGTTATCATGCAAGTGTTGCAAAATTTAGCCAGCACATGCCTCAAAGTAATGCTGCGAACCCACTCCTTGAAGCCTGGATGATGCGCCGAAGATTCAATTTTAGTTCTTTTAATTCGGTTGTTTAAAATTTTATGGCTCTTCTTGAGCCTTTTGCATGTTTTAAGAAGCTTTAAAGACATCAAGTCAGTTTTAAGTTAAGGAAGACTTTTTCAATGGCTATCCATGCCATCGTAAATTTAGGATCTAGTTGGGAAGTTATCTATAAAATTGTAATCTCATAAGTAATAAAATAGTTAGAGAAAAAGTATCATTATTCTATTTACATGGATTTACAAATCATTATTGCAATGAGTTATTTGGTTTTTGTTTATTGGTAACTATTAAAATGCAATGATGGAGACTATATGTCATAAGAGTATTTGAACATCTATAGTTTATGTGAGTTAAAGATGAAGTAGCAGCCTACTAGTTGGCCACTCGAGGGGAGTTAGCCTAGATAGATAAGTATTTTGTTGATTAAGTTATTTCCTTTGCTTAAGATAAATTGTTGTTTAGTAGAAATTAGCAAGTTGTTGAAGAGTTTAATTAGTTGTTTCGGAGCACCATTGTCTTTAATTTGTATAAGTCTTTCTTTTGTAGTTGATAATATTTCTTTACTGTTTAAAACATGCTTAATTGTTTGTTTCCTTACTTTTCTACTTCCGTAGTTTACCAGTTATTTAGTTTACTTGTTTCTATGCTTTCTAGTTTAGTAGTAATATTTTCTAGAATAGTTGTCTTATGCTTTTTAATTTAGCTTTCCTTGATTTTCTTAAAGTAAGATCATTTTCGAAGTTAAGTAGTAATTGCTTTAGTTTAATCTCAACTTCTGTAGTTTAAAAGAAAAATTAAAAATATAAAATGATTTGTTTGAATAATCTCCTTTTGCAAATTGCCTTGGACACTACCCGGTCGAAAATTGACATTCAAATATTCTAAATTAGTAGGTCCTAATGATAGCCTATCACTTTTTGGCACTGTTGCTAGGGATAAGTCTTAAAAGCCTTTGAAAGTCTTTTTGTTTAAGAGTGTTAATAGGAGACAGTTTGAATAACACAGTTTTATGCCAAAAATATTTTAGTTGGCTTTCTTTTCTGCATGGTCAGGAAAAGAGGCCCCCACAGATGTTTTATACCAAAACCACCCCCAAAATACGTACCTATCATACATAGGGAAGCCCAAGGCTCAGACGAACACACTTTCAAAGAATTATTTGAGCCTGCTCCACCCGAGGCTTTCCATTATTTACCTGTTGAGCAACCGGTCGAACAACCAGAAATTGAGGAAGTTGTTTTTGAGGAACACACTCTTCTAAACACAATGGGAGATTCGTAGAGCTAACCCTAACCACAATGAACCTCAGCCTCCTAGAATGTTTACCTATCCTATCACATTAGACGCTGACGATGGTAATGCCATGAAGAACATCTCTCAAGCTTTCATTCCAACCTTCCGTGGCTTGCCTTCAGAAGACCCTAACCAATTTCTCTTTGAATTTAAAGTCCTATGTCATACTTATGATTATAAGAATGACAATCAAAATTTGAAGCTTTTTCCATGAACTTTGAAGGACTCAGCAATGCACTGGTTCATGGGACTGGGTTCAGGTAGTATAACATCCTGAGAAGAAATGGAGACTTTTTTTTGCACAAATACAAGAGTTACTGTAGGGTGAGTGATCGCAAGGAGGAGTTGTTTAAGCTAAGGAAAAATGAGGATGAAATTTTAGAGGACTATCTTGATAGATTCCTCTTCCTCTCCAAGAGGTGTGGAGAAACAACCATTAGTGTGGAGATTCTCAAAACAATATTTCTTAAAGGTCTTGATGATGACGCTCGATGAAACCTTGATTTAATGGGAAAAGGTGACATGTCTCAATTAACTCTTGAAGACATATGTGAGCTTTGTCAGAATTTCTCCCGTACCAGGGGAGGAATCCACAAAACTAATCTTTATAAAGGTTTGAATGAGATAGGTAAGCTTCGTGAAGAAATAGCAAATCTAAAAACAGATTTTCTCGTATAGTTGAATACCACCTTAGATGGTATACAAGCTAAAACCCGCAACCCTGAGACCTTGTCAATTTATTGTCCAAGGTGTCGGAGTAAACATCTGTTGCCCGAGTGTCCTTTGGATAAAGTCAATGTTTGTCAACTGTGTGAGAAAAATCATCCTACAAACCAGTGCGAGCTTTTATCGGATATTAAGAATATTTAGAAAAAAACCATTCAGGTTGAAGAAGAAATACATGCTTTAAACCAACATCAAGGAGGTACTTTTCCTTATGGTTAGAATCCTAATCCTGCATGGAGACCACAAAATAACTGGGCTCATAATCAATGGATGCCATCTTGGAATCAATCACCTCCACCTCCACCTAATTGGGGAACTCCCTCTTGGGGATCACCTGATTGGACAAACCACACATGGGGCAATCAACAATGGCCAAATTAACCCCAACAATAGTGGTACTGGCAACATGCGGTACCCCAATGGAATCGAGCACAAAATTAGTTCTATACTGAGCCAAGGAGGAATCAACAAAAAAACTTGTTACCCCCACCTCAGAATCCTCCTCAACATGAGAAAATCAATCAACCTCATCTTCCAGTGCAACTACTTCCCAATCCTAAAAATAATCACCAAAATATGCTAGTTTATTCTACAGAACATGAAAATGTTACTAGGCTTAATGCAATACACTTCAGAAATGTGCAGTTGCATTCTAGTTGAACTCTTCAACCACCAACCATTGAAGAAATAGAGGAAGAAACTGAGCCTACCAGTCCAACAAGAGACACCTTGTCTAAACAAGATATTACTCCTCATGACAACGAGCCTTTTTCAGTGGTAGGGGCTACTGACTTGCCTCAGGGGGAGGAGGATCCCATTCCAAGAAAGAAAAGGATGGCACCATATCCAGAATGATTAAAGTCCATAACTCCATAAAATACTTGGGAAGTATCTTTGGCTATGGAAACTGCGTTAATTCAGGAGATTAAACAGTTGCAAATTGAAGTTCCTTTGTTGCAAGCAATAAAAGAAATCCCTAAATTAAACCAATTAATAAAATGGTTGTGTATCAAAATACCAGGGAGGAAGCCAAAAATTATAAACACCATTCATATAGATGGTTATTTAGCTGATTTTTTATCTAGAAAGATTATTGCTCTGAAATACGATGATTCTAGAAGTCCTCTTATAACTATTACGGTCAATGAGGTAACAATACCAAATGCATTAGTGGATCTAGGAGAAGCTATTAATGTGATGACGGTGGATGTGATGGAAAAATTAGGGTTAACTGATTTACCTCCTACAACCACAGTCTTACAAATGGAAAATCAGTCTATAGCCATCCCAAAGGGTGTCATTAAGAACATCCTTGTCAAAGTTGATGAATGGGATTATCTAGTCGACTTCCAGGTGATTCAATCATTGACACCTAAGGATAGCTATCCTATAATCATTGGAAGACCTTGGCTAGCTACCGTTTCTACTAAGATTGATTGTAGGGAAGGAGGAATGGCCATTTCGCATGGCCAGGATAGAAAATGCTTGTTCTTGTATCCCCCTGCTAAGCCTACAAAGCATGAAAAAGTCTAGGTTGATGAACCTGAGGAATCTAATGGTTCTGATAGTTTAGCCTCCCTAGCCATGGTGGTAATCAAACACCATGGGGAAGAACTAGAAGAAGAGTTAGTAAATGAGAGAGCACACCTTGCTATAACCCAGAGTGAGGAGGAAATGGTAGATGCTACGAGAATTTTTGGAAAGCCAATTGATATAAGTGGAATAGAGCACAATTACACTACAATGGGAATGTCGTGTCCCTTAGCAAATATGATTCCCAGAACATGTCATTTCTATGAGGATATCACAAGGTTTCACCATCTAGTACCTCATAGTTTTCCTCTTAATATGTTGTTACAACCTATGTATACGGTAATCGCGGTTCATCCTGGAACAAAATCGATAATGCTATTACCAAGAAAAACCTTGAAAATCAATAGTTGGTTAATAGAAACTCAAGAGGATAAGTTGTTTAATATGTTGGTAGAAAGATCCAAAGCTTTTGCTTGGGATTATATGGACATGAGGGGAATTCACCCAAGTGTTTGTACTCATCATATTTACACTGATATCAATATAAGGCTTGTTCACCAACCGCAAAGGAGACTCAATCCTACATTAAAGGATTTGGTCAAAATTGAGATTGAGAAACTCCTTCGTGCTGGATTTATTTACCCAATATCTAATAGTAAATGGGTATCACCTATGGTGGTAGTCCCAAATAAAAATGGGAAGTGGAGAATCTGTGTAGACTATCGATAACTTAATAAAGCCACTTATAGAGACTATTTTCCCTTACCATTTGTGGATCAAGTCCTGGACAACTTGGCCAAGTGGAAGTACTTCTCCTTTTTGGATGGATTTAGTGGTTATAATCAGATACAGGTTTCTCCAAAAGACCAAGACAAAACCATGTTTACCTATCCTTGGGGCATATTTGCATATAGAGTGCTTCCTTTTGGACTATGCAACGCTCCAGCAACCTTCCAAAGAGTTGTTCTTTCTATATTTTCTTCTCTTGTTAATGACTGTGTAGAGGTTTATATGGACGATTTTACAGTCTATGGATCAAACTATGATGAAGCTCTTCAGAACCTAGATCGAGTTCTGCAAGTTTGTGAGGAAAATAGACTATCCCTTAGCCATGAGAAATTCTTAATAATAGTGGAGCAAGGAATAGTCTTGGGTCATCATATTTCCTTAGAAGGAATAAAGGTAGACCCTAAGAAAATTGAAGTCATTCAACAATTGACAACTCCTCAAACTCAGACAGACGTAAGAAGTTTTCTTGGACATGCGAGTTATTATAGAAGATTCATAGAGGGCTTTAGTAAAATTGCAGCTCCTATGTTCTCTCTTCTACAGAAGGAAGTAGAGTTTGTCTGGACATCTAAGTGTCAAAAATCATTTGAAGCAATGAAAGAAAACTTGTCTCTTCTCCTGTTCTGAGAGGGCCAAACTGGAGTATACCCTTTCATATCTATGAAGATGCTTTTGATGAGGCTATTAGAGTAGTTCTAGGACAAGAAGTTGCGAATAGAGGGAAGTATGCTATATATTTTATTAGCAAAAATATTACTGCGGCATAAAAGAATTATACAACAACAGAAAAAGAATTCTTGGTTGTTGTTCACGCTATCAAGAAATTTCGCCATTATATTATAGGGTATAAGGTCACAGTTTACATGGATCACTGAGCTTTGAAGTAATTAATGAACAAACCTATGGTAAATGGTTGAATTATGAGATGGCTATTGCTTCTTCAAGAGTTTGATGCCATGATTCTTGATAAACCAGGAAAATATAATGCCATAGCCTATTTTCTGTCACAAATCAAACATGAGAAAGATGACATTACCCCTATTCAGGACAATTTTCTAGATGAAAATCTATTTGCAGTTTCTGTAAAATCACCTTGGTTTGCAGATATCACTAATTATTTAGCTGCATTTGAGATACCTCCTGGATTCACATCTAAGCAAAAGAAGTGACTAATCACAGAGAATACTCCATTCAAGTGGATTCATGGAATTTTATTTCGTTGTGGGCCTGACATGATTTTGAGGAGATTTGTGAGAGCTAATGAAACATACAGTATTTTGAGAGTCTATCATGATGACCCATCGGGAGGACATTACTCTGCAAAAATAACTTCCCATAAAGTCCTAGGTGTCAGATACTATTGGCCCTGAATGCACAAAGACACTAAGAACTATGTGCATCATTTTGATGAATGTCAGAGGATAGGAAGACCAACTACTTCTTTAGACATGTCGTTGCAGCCTCAAGTAGTCCTTGAACCATTTGAAAAATGGGGTTTAGATTTCATCAGACCCATAGATCCTTCCTCTTAAGGGAAAGAGTATATATTGGTTTGCACCAACTACCTGACAAAGTGGGCAGAAGTTCAAGCCTTGAGAATAGCTAGGGAAGAACAGGTCACAGACTTCCTTTATAATAAAATCTTCCTTAAATTTGGAGCCCCTAGAATTATTGTACCTGATCAAGGACCCCAATTCATGTCTCGAGTGCTTCTGGAATTTAGTAATCATTTTCAAGTAATCCATAGACAGTCATCTCCTTACCACCCTCAAGCAAACGGCCAAGTCGAAGTGACTAATAGAGAACTAGAAAATATTCGGACAAAAATAGTCTCTTCCAGGAGAAAAGATTGGGCCAAGAAGCTCCCTGAAGCCGTATGGGCATATAATACTACTTGGAAATCTACGACTGGATTCAGTCCTTATGAGCTAGTTTTTCGAAGAAGCCTCTTCTTCCAATTGAGTTCGAGTTACAAAATCTATGAACAACAATGGAATTAATTCTAGATTTAAAAAGAGCTCAAGTTGAAAGAGTTCTGAAACTGAGCGAATTAGATGAACTTCGTTTAGAAGCCATTCATCAAACTGAACTAATTCAGCATCAATGGAAGGTTTGGCATGATAAACATATTAAGGAAAAGGAGTTTCACAATGGGGACTAGGCCTTGTTATTTGATTCTAAATACAAAGACCATAATTGATGCAGAGCATTAACAACTATAGTTTTGTGGAGCATTAACAGCTCCTTCCTTGACTTGGAATCGGTTGTAACCGACCAGTCCTTTTTGGACTGACTCCTACTATTTTTAGTCTCTCATTTTGGTCTTAATGGTTTTCTTTTTGGCTATTGGTAGGGGACAACTATCCCTTGTCTGTTTTTGGTGGAGTTAGTTTTTAGGAGTCTTTTTAAGGAGAGTTAGTATAGGTTACGGAGGAAGGAAAGGGAACAGGAAAATGGGAGATACATGACTGAGTCAGGGTTCTCTGAGTTTGGGTCTCTTTGGAGGGTGTTATGTTTTATGGTTTTAATGTTGATGGGGTTGATATCAATAAAATAACAGTTGATCTATTCTTAGGATTCTTCCATTTCTACTTCTGTTCTGTTTTCTATTTTTCTATCATTTTTGTGTATTTGCAGGTGTTAGCCTTGGAGCTGCATCAGTTTTTGGTATCAGAGTAACCTAGTAATGGCTCAAAGAGGAGCTCACATGGCTTGGGGATGAAGGGGTAGGAGAAATGCTAGATTGAGAGGTGATGCAATTGATGAAGTGCTTAGACGGTTGCAGGCCCTTGAGGCTAGACTTCCTCATGAAGATTCTGAGGAAGAAAATAAGGTTCAGAGAGGATAGGCAGCAAAAATAAACCTGATAGAAAGACTTATTGAGGCTATCAGCAAGCAAGGAACTAGATTCAAGGTTGAAGTCCTAGATTTTAAAGGTGATCTAAATCCTGAAGTATTCTTGGATTGGATTCAAGAATTAGAAAAATATTATGACATGGAAGGAATCGAAGAAGATGACCCACGAAGGGTCAAGGTTGTTGCATCGAGGATGAAATCTCATGTAGCTTTATGGTGGGAGAATCTCCAACATGCTAGAAGAGCTCAAGGGAAGGAGAAAATTAGGTTGTGGCCAAAAATGTTAAAACACTTAAAGGCTAAATTCTTACCTTCCGACTATCAGCAGAAGCTTTTTAGAGAATTTCAGAACTTAAGACAGAAGGAGTCGTCCATATCTGCCTACATCGAAGAATTCATGAAGTTACAAATCATGACTAACCTACGTGAAGATGATGAGCATATTGTGGCTAGATATGTTAATGGACTAAGATTTCAGCTCCAAAATGAGCTTTCTCTACTCAAAATAAACACGGTGGATGAATCGTATCAACTAGCCTTGAAGGCTGAGGAGAAATTGAATAGAGTCAGTAGAGTGGTCAACAAAAGAGGTTGGAGTAGTTCAAATAGAGGAAGAGGGGGCTCTTCCAAATCAATTATTGAAAAAGAGATCGTGATTAATGAGAAGCAAAACTTCCAAGGAATGGGTGGCTTTAGAGGTAGAGGAAGAGAACAACCATTCTTGGGAGGTTGGAAACCTTTGAGGTGCTATATTTGCAGTGAAGCTCATAGAGTTGTAGACTACCCTCAAAACCCCAAAAGAGCTATGATGACTCAAGAAGAAGGAGAAGAGCCCATAGTAGAAGTGGAACTGGAGACAGGAGAGAGTTTGATGTTGAGAAGGACCATGGTAGCTTGAGACAAAGAAAACACCCAAGCTGATTGGAGGAGGAATAGTGTCTTTCGAACACACTGCAGGTGCAAAGATAAAGTGTGCAAGGTGATTGTTGATGGAGCGTCTATAGATAACTTGGTAAGTATAGAAATGGTACAAAAATTAAATATTTGTTGCATACCCAAACCAAATCCTTATAAAATTTCATGGCTAAAGAAGGATCATAGTGTACTTGTGAACTAGTCTTGCTTAATTGAATTCAAAATTGGCCCATACGAAGATAAGTTGTTGTGTGATGTAGTGCCAATGGATGCTTGTCACTTGTTATTAGGGAGGCCTTGGGCTATATGATAGAGATGTAATCCATCATGGTAGGGAAAATACTTATGAGATAAAACATGGAAATAAACTCCATATTTTGAAGCCTTTTAAGGAAGAAGGACTAGCCAAAATAATAGCCTTGTCTCTATCTACAGTAGGGTGGAAAGAGTTTTTAAGAGAGTCTAAGGGAGAGATATGTTATATGTTGTACCTGCAGAGCAAGGAGAAATCAGATCAGCAAGTAATTCCTTTGGAAGTATAGGAATTGCTGCAACAATATTCAGACTTGATGCCAAGTGATCTACCAGCTGGTTTGCCTCCCTTTAGAGGCATTACTCACCAAATTGATCTAATTCCTAGTGCTAAACTTCCAAATCAAGCAGCCTATAGATTGGCTCCTCTAGAGAGTAAGGAAATGAGAATACAAATCACAAAATTAATGGAGAAAGGACTCGTGAGAGAAAGTATGAGCCCTTGTGCCACACCTGTTCTACTCTCCCCTAAGAAGGGAGGGAAGTGGAGACTTTGTATGGATTCTCGAGCCATTAACAAGATCACTATGAAGTATCGTTATCCATTACCCAGAATGGATGACTTGCTAGATTGTTTGTTAGGTGCCAAGATCTTCTCCAAAATTGACCTCAGGAGTGGATATCACCAAATTCGGATTCGAGAAGGTGATGAGTGGAAGACAACTTTCAAAACCCAAGATGGATTATTTGAGTGGGTGGTGATGCCATTTGGACTATCCAATGCACCAACTACCTTCATGCGAACAATGAATCAGGTATTTAGATCGCATATTGGGAAATTTGTGATACTTTATTTTGATGGTATCTTAATCTTTAGTAAATCCTTGGAGGAGCATGTAGAATATTTGAGGATAGTGCTTGACATACTTAGAACAGAAAGGTTATTTATCAATAATGAAAAGAGTGAATTTTGCAAAGACAAGTTGGTATTTTTGGGCAATGTTATTTCACCAGATAGCTTGAGCATGGATCCATAAAAGGTCAAGGCTATTCTTGAGTGGCCTACTCCACAAAGGATTACTGAGGTGAGAAGCTTCTATGGTTTAGTAAATTTTTATAAGAGATTCATCAAGAATTTTAGTGGAGTAAGTGCAACATTGAAAAATTGCACAAAAGGGAAGGTTTTCTCCTAGACAAAGGTAGTTGACCATAGTTTTGAACAGCTTAAAAAGAAAGTAACATAAGCACCTATTCTTTCCATACCTGATTTTGAGAATCTTTTTATAGTTGAATGTGATGCTTCAGGGGTAGCTATTGGGGGAGTGTTAAGTCAAGAAGGAAAATGAGTTGCCTTCTTCAGTGAGAAATTAAATGAAGCTAAAAAGAGGTACACCACTTATGATAAAGAATTCTATGTTGCAGTACAAGCTTTAAAATATTGGAGGCACTATCTCTTACATAAGGAGTTCATTTTGATGACTGACAATCAAGCTTTGAAGTATATAAATTCACAAGGTAAGCTATCCCACAAACATGCTAAATGGGCTTCCTTTTTGCAAGCTTATACTTTTGTTGTGCAGCATAGGAGTGGTAAGAGCAATGTAGTGGCTGATACTTTGAGTAGAAGGCGCGATTTATTAGCTGTAATGAGTCATGGATTGATTGGCTTTGAAGAGATGAAAGGTGAATATGCCAAAGACCCCTATTTTGGCAGCATTTGGATAGCTCTAAACAGTCCAAACTATACCAATATGCATTCATTTGAAGACTACATATTGCTAGATGGCTTCTTGTTTAAGGGGTTTCAACTTTGCATTCCCCTTGGATCACGAAGGGGAAAAATAATAAGGGAGTTGCACTCAAATAGTTTGGGTGGACATTTTGGGAGAGATAAGACCTTTGGACTAGTAAGCGAGAAGTTCTTTTGGCCTAATATGAGGAGAGATGTGAAAAAGTTTGTTGCTGCTTGTAGAGTGTGTCAAACAATAAAGGGAGGAAGTCAAAATATTGGTTTATACATGCCCTTACCCGTGCTGAAGGAACCATGGGTTGATATCTCTATGGATTTTGTTTTGGGGCTTCCAAGAACCCAAAGAGGCAATGATTCAATGTTTGTAGTGGTGGACCGTTTTTCCAAAATGGCCCATTTCATACCTTGTAAGAAGACAAATGATGCGAGTCAGGTGGCACACTTATTTTTTAGGGAAGTTGTGAGATTGCATGGTGTTCCAAAAACAATAACAAGTGATAGGGATGTCAAGTTCTTAAGTCACTTTTGGAGAATCTTATGGAAAAATTTGGATAGTAGGTTGCAATTAAGTTAAGCATACCATCCTCAAACTGATTGTCAAACAGAGGTAGTGAATAGGAGCTTGGGCAATCTATTGAGGTGCTTAGTTGGAGATAGTCCCCGATAATGGGATTTGGTGTTACCTCAAGTGGAGTTTGCCTATAATTCCAGTATAAATAGGTCAACTGGTAAAGTTTGCTTTTCAAATTGTATATGGTGCAAATCCTAAAGGAGTCATGGATTTAGTTGATTTGCTAGTAGGTACACATAGCAGCTCTGAAGCTATAGACTTTTTAGAAAATATTCATGAGATACATCAGCAGGTCAAACTCAAATTGCAATCCATGAATGAACAATATAAGAAGAAGGTTGATTTGCATCGAAGAAGAAAGGTCTTTCAAGAAGGAGAGTTGGTCATGGTACACCTATGCAAAGAAAGGTATCCACAAGGTGCCTACAACAAGTTGAATCCAAAGAAAATTAGGCCCTGTAGAATCATGAAGAAGATAAATGACAATGCTTATCAAATTGAATTGCCAGAAGATTTAGACATTAGTCCCACCTTTAATGTTGCTGACCTTCATTCATACTCAGCTGGAACTAGTGACGAATAGGTAGAAGATGAGTGAAATGAGATAGATGAAGACCATAGGGTGCAACAATTGCCGAGGAAGACAAAATAACAGATTGAACGAGCGCTAGATACCAAATTGATGGCTACTCGATCCAGTTCCTATAAGTTGTATTTTGTTAAGTGGGAGGGCTTGCCTAATTCTTACAACTCTTGGATTTCAGAAGCTGACTTACTAAAGTATATCCAAACTTCTCCACCACATGCACCAGAACCGAAATAGCCAAATCTTCTTTTAGAGCAGGGGAGGATGATGCAGAGCATTAACAGCTGTAAGTTTGTGGAGCATTAATAGCTCCTTCCTTGACTTGGAATCAGTTGTAACCAACTAGTCCTTTTAGGACTGGCTCCTACTATTTTTAGTCTATCATTTTGGTCTTAATGGTTTTCTTTTTGGCTATTGGTAGGGGACAGTTGTCCCTTGTCTATTTTTGGTGGAGTTAGTTTTTAGGAGTCTTTTTAAGGAGAGTTAGTATAGGTTACAAAGGGAGGAAAGGGAATAGGAAAATGGGAGATACATGACTGAGTCGGGTCTCTCTGAGTTCAGGTCTCTTTGGAGGGTGTTATGTTTTATGGTTTTGATGTCGATGGGGTTGATATCAATAAAATAACGGTTGATCTATTCTTAGGATTCTTCCATTTCTACTTTTGTTCTATTTTCTGTTTTTCTATCATTTTTGTGTATTTGCAGGTGTTAGCCTTGGAGCTGCATCAATAAGGGCAAGCTCAGAACTCGCTCGTTGGGACCTTATGAAGTTGAAGAAGTCTTTTCGAATGGAACTGTTTAGTTAAAGCCAATCGATGGTGACACACGGACTCTATTGGTTAATGGTCATCGCTTACACGTTTACCATAAGCCAGTCAACAAGGAAGACTTTACAAGGATGGTTGAAATGCAAGGTGAGGTCAAATGTGTTGACTCTACCATTGCAAATTCTATTTATTAAAATATTAGGCTATTGTTTATAAAAAAAATAATAATAATAAAAAATAATAATAATAATAATAATAATAATAAATATATATATATATATATATAATAATAAGACATGTATGCTGATATATTTCCCCTCATTTTATCTTCCAGTGTTTTTGGACTTAGCTAAATTTTTATCTATATCTTTCCAGGACTTCTCAACAAGCAAAGAATAACTTCCAGAGCACCCTCCAAAGATGCTCCTAAATGTTATGAGACTAATGCTCCAGAACTTGACGTTTTCAAAAGTCCGATGCTCCAGAACTTGAATTGAGCTTATCACAATGAAAAGGCGTTCTGCACAAGGTTCAAATTCATGAAGATTCTTTGCCATGTCATTCAACCATCCATTCCGTTGCTGCTCTAGCTGCATCTTCCAACGATGCTCCAAAACCTTTCCACTCCATTGCTGCTCCGACTGCATCTTTTAGCGATGCTCCGAAACCTTCCATTCCATTGCTACTCTAGCTGCATCTTTCAACAATGCTCCAAAACCTTTCCATTCTGTTGCTACTCTGGCTGCATCTTTTAGCAATGCTCCGAAACCTTTCCATTCCATTGCTGCTCTGGCTGCATCTTTCAGTGATGGTCTAGAACCTTTCCACTTCATTGCTGCTCTGACTGCATCTTTCAACGATGCTCCGAAACCCTCCATTTCATTCTTGTTTCAGTCGCACCATACACCAATGCTCCAGAACTTATGGACTCGTTCAAGCGCATTGATCAAAATACGTGCTCATGAACTTGTTTGGTTATCCTCTACCACCTTTTTCGAAATTTTCTAATTTTCGCGATTCTTCCGCCAAATATCTGATACATTTGTCTTTCTAATTTTTCTCTAATTATAGGTAAGCCACCAAACTCTGTACTCCTCGTTGATAGCTCCATCACCCATAGAATTCTGCACCATATCATAATAACTCCGCCATCATTTCAACCAATTCCTTCACGTCATCCTGTCAAATCTGTGAGGATTAAGATCTTCGAGTGATCATGGAATGAGAGTAAGTATTAATTTTTGCTTTAAATAGGTAGTTATTTTCAAATAAAGAATAATAAATTGGCATGAACCTCACTTCCGAATTAGTAATTCATGCCACTCGGTGATCAATCACTTGTACGGAAAGCCTTTCGCAAACCTCCATGCAAATTGGAAATCATTGAAGCATACGATGCAAATAAAACAAATAAGTAATTCCAGAGACAATATTTTCAAAAAGAACCTGCGTGGGAGCTTTGTGCTAGAACTGAATTTCTTGCAATGTACAAAATCAGAAAATGGGGGGTGGAAAAAGAAAGGCAGAGCCAGATTTAGTGGAAAAATTATTGGGGTTGAGTAGCGTCTCTAGATTGTTTGAGGAAGCAGGGTGGCTAGACTTCATCAGGAAATTTGAAGGACATAATGAAAAGCTAGTAAGATCCTTTGCGGAGAACTACACCAATGGCAAAGTAGTACTTTAGGGTAAGCATTTTAAGGTAAGCTCTAAGATTATTTCTCGCTTATCTAGATTAGAGCATAAAGGCATAAATATCAAAAGAAACCTCTCAAGTAACGTACCAGAAATTAGGTGAATTATTTGTTAGAGAAGGAGACCCATATCCAATAGTGGTAGTGAGTACCAGGGGGAAAAATAAGGGGTTCCAGAGAACCTCCATATTAGAACCCTAGGGTACCGTTGTTCTATGGATAATAAAGTAATTTACTTGTGAAGGTCAGCTTACCACAGTTGTAGGGCCTGCCTTTCATATGTTGACTCATCTACGTCACAGAAAGGAGGACCCAACCCTTAGGGTTAATATGCCAGAATTCTTGTTTGATTCCTTAAATACTTCCATGGAAAGGTATAAAATAGGGTTTGGGCCCTTGAAACACCATGGGTTAATTCAACTAATCTGCAAGTATCACTTCCGTAGGAAATCCAAGGGGAAATGGGAGAAATTTATAGAGAAAATGGAGAAGCCTACAATATCAAGAACCATAGAATTGGGGGAATCATCCCAAAAGGCTATTCCATCATATAGAGAAACCTCCCCCAAGGGCTCTCCAGCTCTGGAAGCTCTTAATCCAACTACTCATGGTGAGGATTTTTCAGACGTTTGTGGTGATAAATTTCAAACCCCTGACATGCAAGAATAGATTCATGTTGTTTATTCTGACACGAGCAAACCAAGGAAGAAGAGAGTAAGGAAAAACCCAACACCTATAATTTTACAGGAATCACCTCCACTCAGAAGAAGTAAACGGTTGGATTTTAAATTCTCTGGAACCCCAATACAGAGTGAGGAGGGAAGTTCAGAAAAGAAGAAGCCTAAGCGGCTACAAGAACCCATAGAAATTTCAGATGAAGCTAGTGGAGATGAAACACCCATAAATAGAGAGAATTCAGTTGAAGTATTTCCTTTTCACTCTGCACATATAGAGGAAATTTTCAATGATGGAACTCAAGATAGAGAACCTGTAGGGGATTGCAGTGTGCCAAAAAATTTGTCACCTAGTGTGGATAGAATTGTTGAAACAATTGAAACTAGTTGTGCTAGTACTGAATTAGAAAAATATAAACTAGAAATTGCTGATTTACAGAGGCAATTGTCTGAAAATAATGAGTTTATAGAATTGCAAAAAGAGGAGTTAGCTGTACAAACTGCTATAATAAGTAAAAAGGATCAGGAAATAAAATATTTGAAGCTACAATTATAGGACAAAGATTCAAACATCTATAAGTTGCAGGAACAGGTACAGGAGCAGTGTGAAAAGCATAAAGCTTATAGTGAGAATATTGCACAAAAAGCTGTGGAAATAGGAAAAATAAAACAAAATTTTAGGCTCATGCTTTTAGCTTTTGAGGAAGACAAGAAAATAAAGACTGAGGAGTTAAACACTTCTATTATCAGAATAGTTGAACTAGAAGAGGATCTGAAGGAGTGCACTGTGAAACCCCAAACTGAGTCCAAAGCAATTCAAATAGAGCCAGTTGTAACTGACTGGTTCCAGGTCAACATTCTGCCTCTACTAACAAAATGGATGGAACATTGTTACTTCCTCAGAAATGTAAAAATTGAAAATCATGGGCTCAAGAAAGAACTGGTGCTCCTAAAGGAGTCATTTAACAAAGCCTACCGAGGGAAGCAAGATTCCTGTCAACTTATGGATTGTTTGCTGAATTGTAGAAGGCCATCGAGAATGTACTCAATGTTTTTAAATGAACAATGGCTATGATGGAAGCTATCCAGGATCTATAATGATCAACCTTATGAGCCTAATGACAAATAGTTTGTAAAGATATTTGTAGAATCAACTCCTGAAGTTCAGGATTTAATTTGTGAATTCTTTTTACATGATTTATTATTAGAGAATCATACATATTTATTTATTAATCTGTTTGTGGGAGAGGTAGAATTACGAGCATTTCTTTCAACCACGAGGAATCAAATCCATTGGCAAGAGAGAACAAAATAATTTGTACAGGCAGAGAAAATAGTGGGTCTCCAGATCAGATCACCAAATTCAAGGCCTGGGGGGTTCAAAGCTTCATTTCTATCTCTTTTGGTTAATGAAAAGATGAGCGAAAGGTATGACAACAACCTTAAGATGTGTTATGGCAATTTCATAGCAAATGGACAGAAATTAATTGGCAAAGCATGGAATGCCTGTGAGGAAAGGTTCGCCCTCTTCTGGCTTATTTAAAGAAAATAGAAGTTATTTCTCCTTTAAACATCAGATGGTCATTCAGAAGGGTTGATTCTCTAATTAAAATCATGAAAACACTCAAAACAAAGTGGATAGGAATGAGATACAGGCCCCCCTTGCTACTGAATCCATCCCCAGCTTTTAATATTTCCACAGATCAGAATGATAGACTTTTTAAAGAGTGGAGAGAAAATGTGATGTTGCATAGAGGGTTTATTCATAACCCTAAAAATTTCGATGCATCAGCCAAGGAAACTCATGATCTCAGTACTCTTTATGAAGAATGGAATAAAGCTCAAGGATTTAACTGTGGAGCAGGAGGACCTACCATAAATTAGGTAGGGGAGGAAATAATGAGGTGCAATTAACCTCATCATAATAAAATGTGGAAAGCTCATTCTTACTAATTCAATCCTAAGCCTATGCCAATTTATTAAACTTTAGAAGAAGTAATTACTTATTTTTAGAAAAATTATGCTTTCTTTTTTTCTTTTAATCAATTGAGGAAATTGTCCAAAGTAGGTTTAATGGGTTGATTTGAGTGTTGTTGTAGGGATTAACAGGTTATCATGTAGTCATTGCAAAAGTTAGCTAGCACGTGCCTCAAATTAATGCTGTGAACCCACTCCTTGAAGCCTGGATGATGCGTCGAAGATTCAAATTTAGTTATTTTAATTTGGTTGTTTAAAACTTTATGGCTCTTCTCGAGCCTTCTGCATGTTTTAAGAAGCTTTAAAGACATCAAATCATTTTTAAGTTAAGGAAGACTTTTTCAATGTCTATCCATGCCATCATAAATTTAGGATCTAGTTGGGAATTTATCTATAAAATTGTAATCTCATAAGTAATAAAACAATCAGAGAAAAAGTATCGTTATGCTGTTTACATGGATTTACAAATCACTGTTGCAATGAGTATCTGGTTTTTGTTTATTGGTAACTATTAAAATGCAATGATGGAGACTATATGTCGTAAGAGGATTTGAACATCTGTAGTTTATGTGAGTTAAAGACGAAGTAGTAGCCCGTGAACTGGCCACTCGAGGGGAGCTAGCCTAGATAGATAAGTATTTTATTGATTAAGTTATTTCCTTTGCTTAAGATAAATTGTTGTTCAGTAGAAATTAGCAAGTTGTTGAAGAGTTTAGTTAGTTTTTCCAGAGCACCATTGTCTTTAATTTGTATAATTCTTTCTTTTGTAGTTGATAATATTTCTTTTCTCTTTAAAAGATTCTTAATTGTTTGTTTCCTTACTTTTTTACTTTTGTAGTTTACCAGTTATTTAGTTTACTTGTTTCTATGCTTTCTAGTTTAGTAGTAATGTTTTCTAGAATATTTGTCTTATGCTTTTTAATTTATCTTTCCTTGAATTTCTTAGAGTAAGATCATTTTTGAAGTTAAGTAGTAATGGCTTTGGTTTAATCTCAACTTCTGTAGTTTAAAAGAAAAATTGAAAATATAAAATGAGTTGTTTTAATAATCTCCTTTTGCAAACTGCCTTGGACACTACCTAGTCGACAATTGACATTCAATTATTCTAAATTAGTAGGTCCTAACAACAGCCTATCAGTGTCTCTGTCACAGAAGTGGAGGTGAGGTTAGCTAGGTCGATGTATGCAGTGGATGGGCCTTCATCATTTTTTTGGCGCTCGGGGGATTTTATAAAACTTGGCTTCCAAGTTTTTGCAGTAGGCGAATGGTTCAAGATCCCCATGTATAGTGACCTCCTCATTTTGTTGCAAGAACTTGATGTATTGGTGATATGTCGAGGCCATTTCTTTCATTTTGTAGATCCATGTACATCCTAGGAGGATTTTATATGTTAAGTCGAGGTTGAGGACCTGACAGGTAGTCTCCATGGTTGTTGGTCCCACTTGGATTGGGATTTTAATAGTGGCTTGAGACACTCTTTCTTGATCATCATATGCCCTTATTGTGGTGCTCTTGTTCTTGTTAATGGAATCCTCAGTGAATCCTAATTTCTTGATAAGTTTAAGAGAGAAAATATTAAGGCCTGCACCTCCATCCACTATGACTCTTTTAACTTACTTTTAGTGGACCAACACTTGAAGGTGAAGTGCATGGTTATGAGATGGTTGTGGGGGAAGTCTTGGTCAGAGAATGTAAGGAGGTTTAGGGTAATGATTTTACCAACCATTGCCTGAAACAGTTCTTTGTCAAGGGTGGTGGAGACGGTGGATGCCGCTAAAGCTTCATCAAGAATTTTCCTATGGGAAATGAATATTTTTAACAGTTCCATGATGGAGATCTATGTGAGATTTCTCTTTAGCTAGTCGATGACATTATAGTCATAGGGAATGGATTGTGTCTGAAGTGGGGATATTAGATGGTGCCCCTACAATGGTGACATTCTTCCACATGTGGTGACTCCACAATCGGTGTTGGTGCCCTTGACATTAATGACCATGACCATTTCATCGACACATGCGACTATCTCTTCATATACTAGATTAGCACTAGCATATTTTTGCTTACCTTTGTTGTTTTCTTGACCATTTCCTTGATTGTGGTTGAACATAGGATTTGTGTATATTTTTAGATCTTGATTACTAGTTGGTTGCTCGACATTGATGATATTTTTGTCTATGAGGTCTTGGATGATATTCTTCAGCCTCATGCAATTTGTGGTGGTATGTCCCTTGATCTTGTGAAAGTCACAAAGGAGGTTTTCATTATACCATGGTAGTTTGGTCATGGGTTCCGCGTATTGCTTAGAGTTGGAGACTTTGATTAGGTTTTCCTTGACCAAATTCTTCATTATAGACTCGATCGATTCCACAAGGGTCGTGAACTTCCTCTTGGGAGGGTATTTTCTTCACGGAGGTGGTCCTCCTTGATTTCCCAAGTTATTGATTTGGTTGGTGGGAAGTGGTTGTTTTTTTGCTACAACTGCATTAGTTTGCACATTATTGTGATTGTGATTTTGTGGTTGGTGATGAGTTTGGATGTTTAGTTTGAGAGCATTTATGACCACTTTAGAATCAACCACGCCATCATTTGTGATGTTTTTGTTCCTCGACCACGTTTGAGGTTTATCATTATAGTTGTTGGATGAGTGGTTATCCTGTGGTGGATTAAATGTTGACGCGCCTCCTCACCCAGTAAGGGCTCTTTCAATGTTGAGCACCTTCGGCATCAATTGATCGTATTATGTGATGCATTGCATTTTTAAGTAGAACGCCAAGTTTTCATCTAGATTAGATATGATTGTGCAAAATTTTTGTTATTTTGGCATGGTCCACTATTGGCCTTGGATCACCATATTTGCTATAAGGATGCAAATAAATCTGCTTTTCTTTGTTTGAGTGTTGATAGTTCTTCCAGATTAGCATCCACACCCATATTGAAAGAATAATTTTTAAGGAATGCTTCCACAATTTCCTCGAATGTTTTAATGCCAGTGGGTAGACAAGAAAAACATTCCATGGCTGGACCAATCAGACTTCAGGGGAAAAGTCACATTAGATATGTGTCATCGTATGCAACCTCCATGTAATGCACCTGAAATTCCTTGACGTGGTTTTTAGGGTTACCTGTTCCATTATACTTGTCGAATTTGGGGATCTCAAAACCCTTTGGGAATGGTACCATTGTGAGACTTCTATCAAATGGATAAGGGCATAATTTTTTTGGTGTCCTAGTTGTTTTTCCCACTTGGAGGTCCAACACTTGTTGTGAGAGTAGTTTGATTTGTGTTGCGACATCGTTGTGCAGATTGGGAGGTGGAATGAATTTGTTTTGAGGTGTTTGGGGTTTTGATTGGTGGGAGGATTACTAGTGGGAGTTTTCTGTAGGCTTTGCTATGCATTCAAGGCCTTCTGGTATGCCTACATTTGTGTCAACAATGCCTGTTGTTGATCCTTTTGTTGTTGTTCCAACAAAGCTTGTTGTTGTTCCCATAAAGCCTACTATTGGTCTAGCTGTTGTTGGGCCAATAAATATTGTTGTTGGTCTAGCTATTGTTGGGCCAACAAAGCTTGTTGTTGGTCTAGATATTGTTGTGCCAACAAATCTTGTTGTTTGGCTTGTTGTTGCACCTGAAATTCTTGCAGGGCTTGTTGGTATGTTTTCTTATGGATTGCTTGCAGTTGCGCTTGGTATTGTGCTTGCATTTGTTGAGCCCGGTGTTGGGATTGAGCTTGAGCTTGTGCTTGTTGGGCTGCTTGAGCCACTTGCACAGCTTGTGTGGTTTGTTGGGTGGCTAGTTGTGCTTGTGCTCATTGAGTAGCCTACTGTACAACTTGTTGGTTTTGTTTCAGTACCCTCTGATGATTGGCTTTTTGGATTTTTTGGATTAGGGTGACGAATGAATTCGTCACATTAGCTTTTGGTGGGATTGGTGGTGGATTGGAAATGATGTCAACTATTGTGATAGGAAAAACAGTTGTGTTGGTGGTCAGGATTTGGCTTGTTGGAGATGTGGTTGAGATGCTCGATCCTTGACAAGGTATGTTTTGAGAGATTTTTGGACCGAATGATGTATTGGTTGTGGCAACTTGAGTGGTTGCCCCTTGTTGTTGTGATGTTGTAGGAAAAATGAGAGGATTTGATGTGATGCTCGGATTTCCTAGATTTGAGAAACTAGAGGTGGGTAGGGTGGGAAGACCCAATCAAATAGGCAATGTGGATGTGAGTGGTAATGGAGGAAAGGGTGGTAAGTTTCCCGAGAAGGAGAACGGGTCAATGAATCCTACTACTCCAAAAAAAACACCTTCTCCTTGTGGTAGAGAGGTTTGTATGTTTAAAGGATAGGTTGGTGTTGCATGGAATGAGGATGAATTTGCATGATTATGGAAGGTGATTAGGATGTATGGGTGTGATGGATTCATTGGGATGGAATTTTCCGGTGTGGTGCTAACACTTACCTCTTTGTTGTTTATAAGATGATGTTGTAACTCATGAAACATTGCACTTCCTTTGTTTACAATTGGTGAGGTTGGTGTGATTGTCGATATGGTTTGAGGCATTTCTTGAGTGATGTTTGGAGTTGACATTGAGGATGTATTTGTAAGAGGCATGTCCATACTAGTGCCTATGTCAAAGTCAGAAGGAATTGGACTCCCTCCTTCCATTAAAGTGCATAAGTATTTAAACATGATATTGACAATTTTATGATTCTCTGGATTTTGGACCATTTCTAGCATTTCTGATTGTGTCATCCCCACATCCTCGTTTATGATGTCCTCTTCATAGCTTTCCTCTTGAGGATTTTGTGATGGTAGAGAAAAGCTACTTGGGGGATTGCTTGATCCCACAAGGTTTGTGTCAGTGGTTACTTGACCCTAGTCAATGGAAGTTGATATTTCATTGATGTTTTCTATGTTCTTCTTGTATTGTGATCTTGTTTGGACCATAAAAATAGGGATCGTTTGATCTTAATATTTAGGCCTGAAAGAGAAGAACCAAGGAAAGCAAATGATCAAAAGGGATGGTGATGATGATGAGATAAATGGATGAAGTGGATGAGAGAAACCTTTGAAGAAATTTTTAGGGTTTTATGCTAAACTTTAGGGCTTGGATTGATTGTGATGGTTTGACTAGGTGTATTAAGTCAAACATGATTATGGTAAACTTGTAAACCCTAGGAAGTTGTGTTATCCTAGGGAGAAATCGCACAAGAGAATGGATTGGCTAAGTGTGTTAAGCCAACCAAGGTGATCATGAACTAGTAATCCTCAAGAAGTTGCGTTATCCTAGAGGAAAATTTTCTCAAGAGATTTTGACTATATAGCGAGGTGTGTTAAGCCAAGATCGAGTGATGCTGATTTAGCCTTTAAGTTTAGCATGAATGATTTTTGTAAAGTTATCAAAAGTTTGTTGATGGGATGAAATTTGATTGATGGGGAGGTGGATGAGAATGATGACTTTGATCCTAGACTTTGACCTAGATAGGACTCTTTTTTACAAAACCTCAGTGTTGAAGAACATGGTACACTTCCTATGTAAGGAAATGAAACCTTTCAAAAAGCTCAAGATTTTGTTGATAATAGAATGGATACAAAGTTGGATTTTTTCTTGAAACCTTTTTATAAAAAAAGTATACTAGCCTTTCTCTGACTTCAAGGAGAATTTCAAGACGTTGCTCGCGGGCTTTGAGACTAATCCTTTTGAATCTTGGTTTGGGGATTTTGACTTTTTGGGAAATCATTTGAGACAACACATGTGATGTCCAATTTGTCTTTTATCTTTCCTTAGTGAATTAATTTTATCAAAAGAACATTCTTGATTATGTTTCAAACTACATGTCTAATGTCCCACTTTCTTTTTCATTCCACAAGGTCCATTATGTGGAAATCAAGGAGATTAGGGCAAAATTTTCCTAGGTTTAACCTTAGTGAAAAAATTTATGATAAAATCCAAGCACTTAGAAACCTCTAAGGATATGATCCCTAGGGAAAACAAGAGTACTTAAATTCGTCAAGGATATTTGTTTCCTCAAAGCGGTTTGAAATTTGGAGCTCTTTGTGAATGTTTTTTTTTCAATTGTTTTGAGGAACAAGTAATGTATTTTCCATTTCCAAGCACATGTACAACCCTAGGATGAAGAGACAATATTTTTTTGGGTTCCCACTTGGACGAATCCAGCTACACATATTCTATGTGGATGACTAGATGCTTGACCACATTGGCTCCCCTCCATGACACACACTTCTCGAGTGAGCCAAGAATCAGTACCCATGAATCTCCCATGGCATACTTTTCATCTCTACAACAAAACCACATGTAGAATGTAGGGTGGCTTCAAAGGACATGACCTTTTGCACCAAAAAAATAGATAAGGATTTGGCCTTCTAAACAAGGGTTTTAATTCGGTATCTCCATTCATGGAGGCTAACCAATGCGACAAGAGACCATTTCTACCCTTCTCATCGGAGCCAACCGCATGATACTGGCTTTTGTTCTAGTACCCACTTTTATATCCCAGTTGGAAATACACTTGTCCTTAGTGTGTTACCGGTTGGGTCATTCTCTTGGGTGAGTAATTTTTCCCACAAGGAAGGCTCACTAAGATAAACAAAACTGAGTAAACATATTCATAGATCAATCGACCTTCATTTAGAAACAAATGGAGAACACATGCAATAAGCCTACTCACACTCGAAGATGTTTCGTTCAATTTTAAACCCAAAAAATGAAGTGTGGAGGTAATACTTTTGAAAACTTAATATCACAAAAAGACTTGATTCTAAAGATTGTCGTGAGGTGCAAGAGAAGTACATATGCCTTTTAAATGATATTACTTTGCGAAAAGGATTACGAAACATCAAAAACACACATGTTCATTTTAATCATCAAAGAAAGAAATGAATTATTTTTAAAGCACCAAATTTGAAGTGTGAGATTTTTTCGTGTTCAATTTTTAAACCTTTAAAAAAAATCTACTAGATTGTTTCTAGGTTCTTTTTAGCCTTTTGCAAACATTTGAAAAAAGGAAATTTGTTTGTTCTTTTTAAAACCCAAAAAAAATTTAGTGTTTCTAAGGCATGAAAGTAAACAAATTCCTTTTAAACAGAATTAAAGATCCTTAAAAGTGTTAAACAACACTATAGTGTTTAAAAAAACTTTATGGATGATGAACATGATGCCATGATAAACCTCTTATTTTTCTTTCTCCCTTTTTCCAACCTGCAATATGACAGAAAATAGAGAACACAAAAACAAAAAACAGGTCAATAGTTAGAAAAATCCAAAAATTAAAAGGTACATGTTAAAATTTGAAATCTGACTATTTCCCATAGCAGAGTTAGCGGGTGAGACACAGTTTGGAAATGATGTAGCGCTATATAGTGCTGCACATTTGACTAGGTGTGATTCTCTACAGCAGAGACCATGGGTGTGGCACAATTTTGCAAGCGATAGTTTGGGACTAAAATATGCGACCGAGTTTGTCAAATTTCAAAAAATTCAGACGGGAACCCAGGTGCAACGTTGTTTGGAGAATAATGCAGTGTGATATGGCATTGTTCCTACAAATGCAGCACAATACAGAGCCACGGGACTGAGTGTAGCATAATTTGAAACTATGAGTCCACGATTGATTTTGCAAATTCAAAAAGTCAAACACGGGAACAAGTGTGGCAGAGTTTGGAAAAAATGCAGCGCAATATAGTGTCATATGTGGATATGTGAATCAAGTAGATCTATGTGGATAGGTGAAAAGAAACACTCTACTGGTAAATGTAGTCTCCTCCCAAAAATTAGGAACCAATTGAAGAAACAAACACTAGTAGAAGAGGAACTAAATTTTGTAGGACAAAGACAGTTTAACTCTACCTTTGGTCAACCTAGAAATAATCCTAACTGGGGTTCAAATCAGTGGAGTAACCAATGGAATTCTCTTGGCCAATGGAACCCTCAATCTCATTGGAATCCTCAACAAATGCAAATTCCACCACCCATGACAACCCCTTAGGTACCACCATGGGGACAACCTAAATATCCATAATGAAACCAACCTCAATGGTTACCAAACCAATCTCAATGACAACATAATCAGACCCAATGGTAGCCTAACTAGTGGTAGCCTAATCAAGGAAATAACCAATGGCAGAATCAGGGATCAAAGAGACTCTGGAATCATAATTAGTTAACTAGAAAAGACCAACCTTCAAGCTCTGAACAAATCAATCAGCCTCAAATACCTACTCAGCTAGTTCCTAATCCTAAGAATGTTAAACATCAATAACTTGCCTATAATGTTGACCCTAACATAGTTAAAATGAATAACAGTCAATTAGGAGATATTCATTTAAGCAATAGAGTTGTACCATCGAAACTTGATAAAACTAAGAAAGATTAGCAACAAGGAATCGAGGATGATAATTTTAATCAAGCACCATTTCCTTCATGATTTCAGTAGGAACCATTGGTTGAACAAGTTGATAAAATAATGATCTGGTTGATTCCCAGATTATTGACGAGCATAAGAAAATTAAAATTAAAATTCCCTTTAAAGGGCTATTCGTGATATACTGGAAATCAATCAGGTAGTCAATTTCTTGTATGTCAAGACACCACGAAGGAAAAATAAATTGTCCCCTACAATTCAATTTGGAGGGAAGATGTTTGATGTCTTATCAGGGAAGTCAATTATATAGAAGTATGGTGATCCAGGGAGTCCTATGGTTACCATTTGCATTAATGTTATTGAAATTTAGAACGTTCTTATCGATTTGGGAATGATCATTAATATCATTACTACTGAAACAACTAAAAAGTTAGGAATTATGAATGTTAAGCCAACGACTATAATTATACAATTAGCTGACCAATCAATTGCAAGACCTGTAGGAATTCTTGAGGATGTCATTATCACTATTGACACTTGGGATTATCGTATTGATCTCCTTGGTTTACAAACTAAATAGAGAAAGATAGGTTATCCTATTATTTTAGGAAGACCTTGGTTAGCAAAAACTACCACACTCATTGATTGTAGATCTGGTAGTATGACTATTTCTAACAGGATTAGATTGAAGGAATTGACTCTATATCCACCAAAAAAACCTTCATTGACATCTGATAATCAAATCTGGATTGATGATCCTAATTTTGAAGATGAGAAAATAAGGTGCCTTCCAATGATGATCCTAATTCTGAAGATGAGAAAATCTATGACAGTTATGAGTATCTAAACAATTATGTTCTTGCATGCCAGAATATCTCTTAGAGTGGGATCAAGTTAATCTCCCACTTGTCTTTTATTTTTGAAATATAAGGGGGATATTTATATCCAGCCCCAACATAGTTGGAGGGTAGATTGTATCAGTTTTTGAACTTTCTGATGTAGTTTATTTTATTGTTTTAAGTTAGAATAGTTTTTGTACTTCGCCCCTATTTGAGCACATTCTAGGGAAATAAAAAGGAAGTTGATCTCAGCTCTATATTATATTTTTCCATAAGTACAGTAGTTCGCTTTCTGAAGGAAGGTGACCCTATTAGTTGTTAAGTTTATTTGTTACTAGTATGTTCTATTTTTCATACTATTTTAAGTTATAATCATTTCATTTGTTATGTGTTAGAAATAATCTTAGATCAAAGTTACATTCTACTACTGTTTTAGTATTTTTATGTTAAAATATAATTTCCTTATGCTTTCTATAGTTTATTTCTTAGTTAAAAGTCACTTGTAGGTCTGAAATAGTCTAAATCATCATTTTAATGGATTATGTGCAAAGAGGGACAATTACTTGTCAATTTAGTAAAGTGTGAGGAATGGAATAGTTTATTTCTAGAGCAATTAATTAAGTCTTAAATATATTTCAAGGTTTAGTAGAGTAGACAAAGTTAATATTCCATTCTTTCATAATCTAAATTGTCCTTAAATGAAACCTCTCTATTTAAATTCCATTTTGAAGATTATTTAGAATAGATCAGAAAATAGAAAGATAGTATAGAACCACTTATGATTAAACAGGTTATGAACCCCTAAACCTACAATTGCACAAGAACAACAAAAAAATCAATGTGTTAGATCAAATGCAAACAAGAATGAAGCATTCCCCATGAAATCCATCTACCAAAACATAAACTAGGAATATGAAGAACAAAATATGAAAAACATGTAAATCCTAATTAAGTGAGTAAAATTATGATCCTATGGGGGAATTGGTGCCAATTGAATTTTGAAATTGGCCCTTTCCCAAATCCTAAATTTCAATGTTGATGATTGTATATTGATCAAATCTCCATGATGATATTTGAGCATAACCTAGCTAAGAATTGTGAAAATGATGAAGTATGGAGTGATGTGCACAAAATTGGCTCTCAATGTTAAGAGAGTAACTTTGCATGAATTGTGGATGTTGAATGAGGAGAGAAGTCTCCAATTTATAGATTTGAATTTGGAAGAAATGGCAAGATTTGAGCAATGTGGGACTAAATTTCACCCAACGGTTGAATGCCACTTGTCACCATGTGAATGATTGATGGTTGTGCACATTTTGGCCAAAGTGCCAATAAATGCAATTAGGTGGAATTTGAATTTGAAGAAATGACATGTGAGAGGGAAAAAGGAATGAAATAAATGTCAATTGGCTCAATGCACAAGGACATGTTAGAGGAGTGAATGCCTTGTTGGATGTACAAGTCCACTTGGAATTTTTGAATTCAAACTTGAGGGAATATTCCCTTTTGATGTCATGTGAGGGAAAATAGAGATTTAATAAAATGAATTAAATCTATTTTCATGTGAAACTTGCATTCTCTAGAGGATTTTAGTGATAGGGATTAACTTAATCAAGAATTTGATTATTTTAATGAGAGATTAGATGATTCGACAATTTTGACTTAAATTGATGAATTGATTTAAATCAGAATTGAGAGGAAATGATTAATTAAATAAATGATTTTGATTTATTTAACTAAGTGGGAAAATGTTAGATTAAATCAAATAAGTTTTAATTTATTTAATTTAATAAGAGGACTTTAGAAACTTTAATTAAATAAAATGATTTATTCAATTAAATAGAAATATAAGGTTAATTAAATTAAATTGTTTAGTTTAATCACTGGAGGGGAAAGACTTAATCAGATAAATAATGATTTATTAAATTAAGGGACAAAATATGATGAAATGTTGAGAGTATGATTTAGGAGGAAATGTCGTTAGTAATCAGGATTAAGTGTGCCAAACCAAACTTGTACATTTTCCATGTCTACATAGGTATATTAACAAAACAATCCTGATAGAGTAAAAATAACTTTAAAAAGCTCCTAATCAAGCTAAAACCAACAAACCCCCCCAAAACCGACCCAACTCTTACCAAAAATAGCTTTAGCAACCCTTGGGTTAAAATTCAAGAGATTAAATGAGTAGGAATTGTGATAGAATCGACTTCCTACCATAATTTTTGGTGTTGTTGTCGGGGTCGATCTAGCTTCAAAAGAAAATATAAGCCTTAAGTGTTAATAAGAATCTCTCTATTAGTTGATGAATAGGCAAAGCGACCAGTTTGGAAGATTTTTAGGAAGAGATTTAGAGGTTCCCCGAGAAGGGTCCCAGTCTAGTACTATGAGTTCATCCTCCACTAGGACAGTTTCCACCTAGTTAGAAAATATGGTAGATAGAGATGAGGAGGAAGAGGTTCCTAACATAACCTTTTCCTATCGCATTTCCATACATGTACAGTCAAATGAACCACCAATGAAGAATATCTCACCCTTGGTTTTTCCTACATTTTGTGGGAAAACTTTGGAAGATCCTAATTAGTTTTTATTTGAGTTGAAAGTGTTATGTTAGACTTATGATTATACGTCTGACAATAAAAAATTGAAATTATTTCCATCCACTCTTAAGTAATTAACTTTGTGATGGTTTATGGGATTGAATGCAAATTCAATAAACACTTGGGATGAAATGGAAACAATTTTCCTAAATAAATATCAAGATTATTGTAGAGTCAATGATAGGAAGGAAAAACTATTTAAAATGAATTTATTGGAAGATGAGATTCTAGAGGACTATGTAGATAGGTATCAATCTATTCTGCAAAGGAGCAGAAATTGATTAGATCAAGAAATTAGTAAATCTATCTTTCTAAAAAGGCATTGATGACAATTGCAGAGATGCGGTGAATTTGATAGGAAGTGGGGATATTAATAAATAGACCTTTGAGGAAATTATTAAGATTTATAGCAATTACTCTAGAAAAAGACTAGGTTATATGAGAAGGAACAAGAATTCCTCATCTGGTGTCTCTAAAATTATGGAAGAACTTGTAAACTTACAAAAAAAAATTATCCTTCACCTTAGTTCTCAGCCAGATAAAAGAGCAGTTGAACCTTTGTCCATCTACTATCCTAAATGTAGGGATAAAAATACCTTGAGATAATTTCCTCTTAATCAAGTAGATCTACGTGAGATATGTAAAAAGAAACGCTCTACTGGTAAATGTAGTCTCCTCCTAGAAATTAGGAACCAATTGAAGAAACCAACACTAGTAGAAGAGGAACTGAATTTTGTAGGAAAAAGACATTTTAACTCTACCTTTGGTCAACCTAGAAATAATCCTAACTAGGGCTCAAATAAGTGGAGTAACCAATGGAATTCTCTTGGCCAATGGAACCCTCAATCTCAGTGGAATCCTCAAAAAATGCAAATTCCACCTCCACCCATGATAACCCCTTGGGTACCACCTAAATATCCACAATGAAACTAGCCTCAATGTCTAACAAACCAGTCTCAATGAAAACATAATCAGAACCAATGGTAGCCTAACTAGTGGCACCCTAATCAAGGAAATAACCAATGGAGGAATCAGGGATCAAAGAGACTCTAGAATCATAATTAGTTAACTAGAAAAAACCAACCTTCAAGCTCTGAACAAATCAATCAGCCTCAAATACTTACTCAGCTAGTTCCTAATCCTAAGAATGTTAAACCTCAACAACCTGCCTATAATGTTGACCCTAACAAAGTTAATTTGAATAACATAATTAGGAGATATTCATTTAAGGAATAGAGTTGTACCATCGAAACTTGATAAAACTAAGAAAGATCAACAACAAGAAATCGAGGATGATAATTTTAATCAAGCACCATTTCCTTCATGATTTCATCAAGAACCATTGGTTGAACAAGTTGATAAAATAATGATCTGGTTGATTCCCAGATTACTGACGAGCTTAAGAAAATTAAAATTATAATTCTCCTTTAAAGGGCTATTCTTGAAATACCGAAAATCAATCAGGTAGTTAAAACTCTGTATGTTAAGACACCATGAAGGAAAAATAAATTTCCCCCTACAATTCAAGTTGGAGGGAAGTTGTCTGATGTCTTATTAGGGAAGTCAATTATATAGAAGTATGGTGATCCAGGGAGTCCTATGATTACCCTTTTCATTAATGGTATTGAAATTTAGAATGTTGTTATTGATTTGGGAGTCGCCATTAATATCATTAATACTAAAACAACTAAAAAGTTAGGAATTATGAATGTTAAGCCAACGACTATAATTATACAATTAGCTAACCAATCAATTGCGAGACCTGAAGGAATTATTGAGGATGTCATTATCACTATTGGCACTTGGGATTATCCTATTGATCTCCTTGTTTTACAAACTAAATAGAGAAAGATAGGCTATCCTATTATTTTAGGAAGACCTTGGTTAGAAAAAACTACCACACTCATTGATTGTAGATCTGGTAGTATGACTATTTCTAACGGGATTAGAAAAAAGGAATTGATTCTATATCCACCAAAAAATCCTTCATTGCCATCTGATAATCAAATCTAGATTGATGATCCTAGTTCTGAAGATGAGAAAATAAGAGGCCTTGCAATGATGACCTTGGCAGATCATGCTGAGGAGTATCAGGAATCTATAGACATAAAAGAGGAAGAACTAGGAGGTTTTTGTGATTCTGAAACTCTACCATGTTTCCCTTTAGCTAATATCACAAGATTTGATGAGATTCGGTTACTTAATCAACTTCTACTAAATCCTTATCCTTTGAATAATTTAATTGGTGATCCCTCGAATCTTCAGGATAAGACACAATAAATCTTAGTACAAGTAGATAAACCTCTACTTATCAACAATTCCCTTACAATGAAATAAGAGGAAGGTTTCAAAGGAATTTTGGAGAAAAATATAGAAGCCTTCACTTGGGACTATACAGATATGAGTGGAATACATCCAGACATATGTACACACCACATCTTTACTAAGGATGTCAAACCCATAAGAAAACCTCAGAGAAGAATCAACATTGCACTCAGAGACTTTGTAAAACTAGAGATAGAAAAATTACTCTAGGTAGGATTTATCTATCTTATTTTGGATAGCAAATGGGTTTCTCCATTAGTCATTGTACCTAAGAAAAATGGGAAATGGAGGGTGTGTGTGGACTACAGAGAACTAAATAAGGCTACAAAGAGGGATTATTTTCCATTACCCTTCATAGATTAGGTATTGGATAATTTATCTAGGAGTAGTTATTTTTCCTTTCTTGATGGGTTTAGTGGCTATAACCAGATTCATGTACCTTTAGAGGATCAATATAAAATGAAATTTACATGTCCATGGGGTACCTTCACTTATAGGATTTTACCTTTCGGATTATGTAATTCTCCTGCAACCTTTCAATGTGTTGTCCTTGTTGTTTTTGTAGACCTAATAACAACATGTGTGGAAGTTTATATGGATGATTTCATGGTCCATGGAAAAACCTATGAGGAGTCTTTGGAAAGTCTAGATAAAGTCCTAAATATATGTTAAGAACATAGGATGTATTTAAACCATGAGAAGAGTTTTTTAATGATGACAGAAGGAATTGTCTTGGGTCACCATGTATTTAAAGAAGAAATTAAAGTAGACCTGAAGAAAGTTGAAATAATTTTACAAATACCCATACCTTAGAGTCAAATGGATGTAAGGATTTGTTTAGGACACTCTTCTTATTACATAGGGTTTATAAAGGGATTCAATAAAATTATGGGTCCACTATTTAATTTGTTGAAGAAAGACTTAAAATTTTTGTAGACTTCATCATGTCCGCAATCATTTGATCAAATAAAACAAGCTTTAACAACTTCACTTGTTATCGCTGGTCCAGTTTGGGGTGAACCATTTCATATTAATGCAAATGCCTCCAACTTTGCAATTGGAGCAGTCCTTGGGAAGAAAGATGAATCTAGAGTGATGCATTCTATATATTATTTAAGGAAAAAACTCAATCCATCAAAACGAAATTACACTACTATTGAGAAGGAATTCTTAGCGTTTATGTTTGCTATAAATAAATTTTGACATTAAATAAATGGATATAAGACTTTTGTGCATACTGACCATGTAGATATTCATTATCTTATGAATAAAGTTGTTGTGGGAGGATTTATAATTAGATGGTTGTTATTACTACAAGATTTTGATATAACCATCATTGATAAGCTAGGTAGGGATAATGTTGTAGCTAACTTCTTGTCAAGAATGGTTTTACAGGGTAATAATGAGCTTCTAGAAGATGTGTTTCCCAATGAACATCTATTTGCAATATCTATTCAATCACCATGGTTTATTGATATTGCATATTACTTAGTAGCTTGGAATTGTCCTTATATTCTAGAAAAAAAAAAAAAAAAAAGGTTGATTAGAGAAAGCTCCTAGTTTGAAAGTATTAATGGTTGTTTTTTTTTAATTTTCCCAAATCATGTAATTCAAAGATGTGTGTAGGAAACCGATGTATATGATATATTGAGAACATTCCATGATGAATCAAGAGAAGGATATTACTCCACAATAAGAATAATGCATAAAATCTTGGAATTGGGCTATTTTTGGCCTAGTATGACTAAAGATACATCTCATTACATCAGACATTGCGATTAGTGTCAAAGAATGGGGAGACCTACAAGATCAAAAAATATGCCACTATAAACAAAAGAGTCACTTGAGCCATTTGAAAAATGGGGTATTGATTTTGTTGGCCCAATAGATCATCCATTAAGGGGAAATCATTAGATAATTTTTTGTACTGATTATGTTAAAAAATGGATGGACGTCAAAGCATTGCCAACTGCTAAGGAGGAGAAAATTGCAGATTTCATATAGAAGAACATTATACAAAGATATGGAGCACCTAAAGCACTTGTTTCAAATCAAGGGCCACAATTCATGTTTTTGATGCTTCAGCCATTTCTAACTAGATATTAAGTTCAACATAGGAAGTCATCACCCTACCATCCTCAAGCAAATGGAAAGGTAGAGGTGACTAATAGAGAACTAGATAATATTCTCACAAAAATTCTCATCTAGAAAGAATGACTGGTCTAATAGGTTAACCGAATTTGTATGGGAATATAATACAACATGAAAGACAACTATTGGATTTTTACCATATGAGCTAGTTTATGGAAAAACTCATATCTTTCCTATTGAGTTTGAGCTAGAAACACTTAGAATAGATGTAAATGTGGGGATAGATCTTACTGAAGCAAAAAATAATAGAATAATGCAGTTGAATAAGTTGTATGAAATGAGAACTAAAGCTTTGCACCAAATTTAAATCATTCAAGGCTAAAGGAAACAATGGCATGATAAAAATATCCATGGTAAGAAATTTACTACAAGTGATTGGGCATTGTTGTTTGATTCAAGGTTTCAGGAATTTAAAGGGAAACTACAAACCAGATGGATTGGGCCATATGAGATTACAAAAGTATTCGATAATGGAGTTTTTTCAGTTAATACCTATAGATGGAGAGAGAAAAACAATGTTGGTAAATGGGAATAGGCTCGAGCTTTATCATAAACCAGCATCGAAGGAGGATTTTGCAATAAAGCTTCAAGAAAGAATTGATTATTTCACTAAGGAATATTTTTTTTCTTTAGGTGAAATGGGTTTTCCTTACATCCATTATAGATGCCCATAAATAAACAGAGTAAATCAAAAACTAGAAATGTTGGTTTACTTTGCAAAAAAAAAAGCTCTTGATTATTCTTGATCAGAAAGGAATTGAAATGATTTAATTTCTGATCACTTCTTATCATGCTTGATCAAAAAAATTGAAGTGAATCAAGCTCATAATAGCTCTTGATCATGCCTGATCGGAAATAAGTTCGAATGATTGAAGTTTTTGATAACTCGGGATCACTCTTGACTGCTTTTGATCAATTGTTCTTGATGGGTCAAGGATGAAGAACTTTGGATCATAAACGATCGAATGACAATTGTGATAATTCATGAAAATCAGGAGCATGGAGAAGTGATCATGTGTTGCCAAAAGCTTTCAGCTTCATTTTTTGACTAATTCATTTATGCAAATGTGCAGGTAGAGGGTTAGTTAAAAATTTCAAAATTAATGACATAGCACGTGGAAACAAGTGGGCTCCCACAAGGGTTGAGCTCAACATGCTTTGCATTAATTACTGTTGATTTTATCAAAATCAGGTTCTTTTTGCAGATCGCACGAATTAAGTGGGTACATACTATCATTACTTGCCATCATTTGAATTTTTTATCACTAGCAGGTAAGCATTTATGTTGCCATGCATATTTTCCAAATTTCAAGTACATTAATTATAGTTTATAAATTTTTCTTAATGGATTAAATTATGACTATTTGATAAAACCAAATATAATTTGTTTAAAATGTATTATTATATACAACATTACTTAACTAAGTAATAAATGTGAAAAGATGGGTTTCTAAGGTGGAGATATATATGCAGTAAGGATGAGACATACTTTACACACTCGGTTATCTAATTTGCAAGAGTTGCTGGAAATATTCCATGTTCCACCAAAACCTTTGCCATTTTTTCATATGCACAAAGGAAAGAATAAGGGCATTTAGCAGGGAAGTCTACAAGAACCCCGAGCATCAATTTCACTTTGCATCATGAAGTTTTTCACCTGCGACGGTCAATTTACCATAGTTTTAGGGTCACCGCTCAAGTTGTTGAGTCATGTTCGACATGGTGCATCCAAACAAGAAGTAAGAGTTAATCTACCTACTTTCCTTTTCTCTCAACTTACTGAAATGGCTGTGAAATGCAAGGAAAAAGAAAATAGAATAAATCATCACGAATTAATACATTTGATAGTCAAACATCATTTTATGCAAAACCCCAACTGGAATGAAGAATGGAGAAAATTAGTGTTAAATTCTAAAAGGAAAGAGGAAAAACCAAAAATTCTTGATGGTAGAACACTTAAGATAGAAAAAATAGAGGTTTTGATGAAAAACCTAGTCAAACTAGTAGGGAGACCTAGAAAGAAAAAAAGAAAAAGTGTTGCTTCAACAAAGAAAAGAAAAATAGAGGAAGAGGAAGCCTCAAACGGATTTGAGATTAAAGGAAAAAGTCCCAAAAAGAAGAAAGATGAAAAGGTTGAAAAACCTAAAAGGAAAACAAGGTTGGAAATATAAATAATTGAGCAAGAAAAGGTAGAATCTAAAAGGAATCCCCTTATCATCAATCTTGATGAATCTGAAGAAGACGAATTTGAAAAAGAGGAGCCTAAAAAGGAGGTATTTGAAGGAAAGGATCTTCAAAAGGAAGATTCAAAAAAAGGAGGGTTACAACCTCCAATGCAAAGGCCAAAATATACTTCTTCGGAAGAACATTTTTCTACTTCTAGTTCCCATTTTTAGGATGTTGATTCTCCAAATATGGAAATGGAGGAAGAGATAGCTCAACACGGTGAATAAACATTCATCCATCGTAAAGGGAAGAAGCCCATGGAAGAGGAAGAAACACCATCAAATAATGTAAATTTAGAAGAAAAAGAGGAAGAACAGATTTAGGTCCCACTTAGGATATCTAGGTTAGAAAAAGAATTGGAAGATTTTAGAAATCAAAATCTAATGTTAGAGGTGAAATTAAAGAAAAAAGCAGAGGAAGCATTGAAATTTCAAATAGAAAAATGTGAGTTAAAAGAAAATTTTGAGAAAGAAATTAGTCAATTGTCCTTACAATTGGAGAAAGAAGAAGAAAATCAGAGTAAAATAACTATTCAAAATGAACAAAAGGATAGTGAGATTCAAAGGTTAAAGACAAAATTGGAAAGAAGGACTTAGACTTCTGAGACAAAAGAAAAAGAAAAACTATCCAATGACATGTTATTTATTTTTCATCCACCTAAGGAGGAACATAAAGGAAAACCTATAGGGCCTAGATACCTTTCTCTGATAGCTATGAAGTATAAGTAGCTTAATAAATAACTTCAAGAAAAATTAGATAAAATCACAAAAGAAAAGGAAGAAGCAGAGGAAAGGATAACCTTGCCAGTAGATATAGCATTTGCATTAGTTTGTGGTGCAAGAACACCATTCAACAAGATATATCACATCATGAACTTAATGAGTAAAATTTAGGATTTGGGTTTTCATGCATTGAATAAGGTCTAAAAATGCCATGCTTGATGTAGATGGTAGTTTTGGTGTCTCATTGATCCATAATGTAAATGATGTCAAACATGTTAAGAGATTGTCAATGATGACAATGGGGATCTAGGTAGATTAATGTTGTCATGTTTTGAGTACAATAAGTCTAAATGGACCATCATTAATGATTACTATGTCTAGGAGGTCATTTAAGAAGGTCTGGGGGATTAGGAAGCAATAAAGATTCAAAGAATTGGAAAATGCCAAATTTGTGAGTTGCATAAATGAAAGAAATTTGTAAAGCAATGGTCATTATGAGTTTAAAAAATTTAGTTGAGGATTATTTGGTCATTAGTTTGAAGTGGAGAAGCCTTTAAAAAGGCATGGACACAATTTTTTAATGTTGGTTAGAAGATTTGAAACAACAAAATCAATAAAGGCTTGGTTCATTCTCATAAATTACTAGTTTTTCTTCCTTTACTAGACCTATATGAGCCCGTACAGGTTTGTTATGGCCTGAAATCACTAATGTTTTTAGGTATATGTTTTTACTACTCATTTCACTTTATTTGAAGGTTTAATTTGTTATATTGAGGGAGAAATCCACAAAACCTAGTGATTGCTCTATTTTCCTATGTCAAGGGTTTTGGGGGTAGCAGCATAAAGAATTAACCAATCCACCCATTGTAATGGGACTGTAACTTAGTGTATTGGTGTGTATTATGCTTGGGTAGATGTCAAATTCATTTGGGAGTTCTGGAAGAGCATGAACTTGGTCGAAGGAGCAAGGTCCTAGGCTAAACAGTGATATTTCATTTTGTAAATGAGAAACCAAAGTAGTGTTTTTGACATCCAATGAAGAAAGTGGTTTTGTGAGTGTGTGTTATATTTTTTTAGGGGTAGTATAAGGTGTTTGGACCCTTGGAAGGACTGGGAGAGGCTTGGAGTTGTGAAATACTTGAAAACCCTATTTTTGCTTGTGTTTAGGAGGGTTTCTTGGAGCAACATGGTAATGGCCTTATGTGGGAATATTAATCATGAAATTGGTGGGTTGGTATTATGAGAATTTAATTTTCTTGGTGTTTGAGTGTAAACATCACCTTCAAAGGGTACTTCCTTTGCAAATTTGGGCTAATTGGGAAACCTTTTGCTAGGTAGGCTTATTGGAAGTTAAACACAGTCCAAAGAAGTCACCCCTAGGTCTGATGTATGTTGTGTAGCCTTGAAAAGGGTATCTTAATCAACAATTTTTTTTCCAAGTGTTTTGGGAAGTTCTTAAGAAAAGTGCCTGTAACTGGGTTTGGAATACTGTTAGGGGAAGCATGCTCAAAGGATGAATTTTGGTGAGATCTTTGGAATTTATTTTTGAGGCTGATTTGAGATCATTCATTTATCATTTGGAGTAGGTGTCCATCCCTCTCTGCACTAGTTTGCACTAGGAAGCCCTCAGGGGTATATGGATTATTTCTTGGAGATTTTTTTTTAAATGGAAATTGAATCAAATTGTACTGAAAAGGCCTATTGATTTTTGGATTGATTATGAGTTTATGGATTGTTACTTTAATAGTCACCCTGACATCTAGAATCAAATGTGTGAGTTTTAACAACATGGATTTCTCATGCGTAATATTGATGAGTCATTTCTTAATATCTACATTGGTGAACTCCATATCAAATCATTTGTTTCATTGTTCAAAAACCAGGTTGAATGGTCAGGTAGAATGGAAGAATATAGGAAAATACAACAAAAATATGGATTACCAATGAGGGGAGTATATCCAGAGTCAATATATTACATTCAGAAATTCAAATCCATTGCAAGACTCAATGATGTAACCCTTTTCTATGTCACTAATCAGTTGAAAATTATTGCAACTTACCAGGATGTTGAAGGAAGTCTTCCTCCCTTAGCTCTGAAAGCATGCACATAAATTTTTAGATCACTTCCCGAACCACTAAAGAGAAGGGAGCCAATAACTCCAAACAATATCAGGAGAAGCCTAATTTGGATAAGACATGTGATCAATTTAATTCATCAACAACAAGAATTATGGATTGGAATGAGATTTAGAATACCTATGATCATCATGTCTACACCAAAGACAAATGCATCTACACAAATAATATCTGAAGTCTTGAAATCATGGTATGATAAGCTAGAAATGAATAATGGTTTTTCTCTATCCACAAGAACTGCTATGCAGTACAAAGAAGGTGTTTTTGACTGTGTCGTCTGGATGGAAACACTCAACAAATATATTCCTACTCCATCTAATTGGTAATCATGAGGACATGGTTAAAAATAGGAAGAGGAGAATGATGAGGCCCAGTGAAGACCTCATAATTACTATGTTTATACCTTTTAATACTTTATATTCTAGATTTAGAACTCATAATGTTTTCCTTTATGTATCCATTTATGAACTTAATGAGGTATAAAGACTTAGAATGTGAATGATCAATATGAATCCTTATTTTTGTTAAATGAATGATTAATGTGGTGATTAAGATATGAATATTTCATGATAGGTACACCTTTATTATGCAACTAGATTGATATTTATTTCTCAACCAAATGCTAGCTATTTTCTATTTAAAAGTGATGAACGAATGACTTGTTTGTGACTCATCCTCAAATGAGTTATATGTCTATTGATTTCATTTTGACTCATCATTTTGAATAAGGGATCTATCAATCACAACCACAGTTCTAGCAGTGCACATCTAGTTCTGAAATCTAGAATTCAATGCCAACTAAAGATAGTTACGAGGATCTACACAATTATTTTCCTACATGCTAGGATATCTCTTCAACTAGGATTAAGTTAATTTCCTACTTGTCTTTTATTTTTGAAATAAAAGAAGGATATTTATATCCAACCCCAACATAGTTGGAGGGTAGATTATATTAGCTTTTGAACTGTCTCATGTAGTTTCTTTTAATTTTTTAAGTTAGAATCTTTTTTGTAATTCATCCCTATCTAGGCACATTATATGGAAATAAAAAAGAAGTTGATCTCAACTTTGTGTTAGATTTTTCTAAAAGTAGAGCAGTTCGCTTTTTGAAGGAAGGTGACCCTGTTAGTTGTTAAGTTTATTTTTTACTTCTATGTTCTATTTTTCATACTATTTTAAGTATGAATAATTTCCTTTGTTATGTGTTGGAAATAATCTTAGATTAGAGTTACATTCTACTACTATTTTCACATTGTTCTATTAAAATCAAATTTCATTATGCTTTCTATGGTTTATTTCTTAGTTAAATGTCACTTGCAAGTCTGAAATAGTATAAATCGTCATTTTAATGGATTTTGTACAAAGAGGGACAATTACTTGTCAATTTAGTATAGTGTGAGGAATGTAATAGTTTATTTCTAGAGCAATTAATTAAGTCTTAAATAGATTTCAAGATTTAGTAGAGTAGACAAAGTTTATCTTCCATTCTTTCATAATCTAAATTATCCTGAAATGAAACCTCTTTGTTTAAATTCCATTTTGAATATTATTTAGAATAATCAAGAAATAGAAGGATAGTATATAACCACTTTTGATTAAAAAGGTATATTGCAAATGCTCTCTATAGAGTAAAAATAACTCTGAAATGCTCCTAATTGAGCCGAAACCAACAAAACCCCCCCAAAACTGACTCGACTCTTACCACAAATAGATTTAGACACCCCTAGGTTGACATTCGAGAGATAAAATGAGTAGGAATTGTGCCAACATTGAATTCCTACCATGAGAGACCTCACTCTGAAGAAAAGGAAGAGACCAAAGTGAATGTGGAGATAACCCAAGAGCCTCCATAGATAGGAAAAGATAAGGGCCCTATCCTAGAAGAAGAGGTGCCCTCTGAAGAGGAAGAAATAGAGAAAGAAATGGGAAAAATAGAGGATGCACCAACAAAGAGCTCTTATCTTGAGCATCGTGTTCTCGAACAAGAAGAAGAAATAATTCCTTGAGAATAATATGTTATTAAAGAAAATGTAGCCATCACTGAGCAAAATAGGGTAAAGGCTATTCAAATTGAGGATTCTAACGAAGAAGAAAGGATCAAGCAAGAGGCCCTGAGCCATTAAGAAAAATAGATCCAAGAAGAGGAAGGTGATCAAGAGTCACCTAGGGGAGAGACTTAGATGCCTTATTGGTTGCAAAAGAAGTTATAAAAGAAGGCCCCTGCTCTCATGGATCCTACGACCAAACTCAAGGTCATATTGGCTCGAGCACAGATGAAGAAAAAGAAAGAGAAGAAGCCAAGAGTCCACTCTCACATTGCAATCGATGCTTCTAGATCAAGAATAATACAATTTACCACCCTAGTGAAAGACAAGGAGGCTAGTGTCAGCTACACTATTTCCACTGTTAACTTGGTACTCCTATGAGGGAGCAAAAAATTGAAGATTTTCAAGGATTTGTAGCGACGATAGTTGAACAAATGAACAAAAACCAATCCTATAAGGAGAAACTAAAGGAAAAAGTGGTAGACCTCAACACCTACATCAAGCAATGGACATCCCTAGAAGAGGATACCTTGACTATATCCTTTATATCTCTACTCCTCTCTTAGGACAAACTCTCCAAGATGAAGAAAATGAAGAATTAGACTAAGGCTACTGCAAATTGGTTCAGATAGGTGCTCTACAATAGTGATATGGGAATAAAAAATGCTATTCAAATGACCAATAAGTTCCAAGAGGTGCATAAACAACTTGAAGGCACAAAGAAAATTTTTCATCACTTCATTGAGTTGTATAGGATTACTTATCCTAAACTCGAGGCTATTCTCAAGATGCTCAAAAATACATGGGAAAAGGAGCTATCTCTTGTAGATATTGATCACTGGCTGGTAGAAACATGGAAAATGGGTCTATATCATAGAAAATATATCCTAGAAAGAGTATTACATGAAGTTGAGCTTGACCTCAAATGGGCTGAGGAGTACAGGATGGACAGTGAGGAGTACCTGCAATTGATGACAAATTATGAGATGTCGGCCCTTGAGCTTGATCTAGAGAAGATTAGGTTGCACTTTTACAAGAAATTGGAGCAAGGAGTAGTTGATGCAGTCATGCAAAAATTCATTGATTTCACTACTAGAGCCTTCATTTAGTAGAGAAAGTGGTCAAAGCCACACCCAAATGCACTAAAAACTGGGAGTAGATCACGAGCAGATCAAAGACATTATCCTTCCAAGTGCTGCCATATGATATTATGGAATGGGACTAGCTTTAGGATTTGATTGGTAAATTTGTGGAGTATACCACCCAATACAGGAACAAAGGAAAGTCTATGATTGATGATAAGTTTTTAACAGTGTAGCTGAAAAGGAAAGTAGTCCAATAGAAGACAAAGTTGTATTTTCTATTCCTATATATTTTGGGGTAGGTAGAACCCTAATGTAAAATAAATCTTGGCCATTCATTTCACTTTTTGAAAACTATAAATAGGGGTCCCCCCCCTCATTTTAAAGAGATATTTGAGTTGTAAAGATATGCTACATAAATTTTGATAGAATCTCATTGCTTTTGGTGGATTCTTGTTTTTCTCCCATGTTGCATGATTCTTCTCCTCATATTTGACAGATTTAGTTGCATTTATCTTTTTGTTCCAAGTGTTTTTAAATAGTTCTAGTAGTTTAATTAATGTTGTTCATTGATCTTGAAGAATGTTATTGTGTTGATGCTTTCCATTTTCATGCTTTTTGTTGTTTATTGATGATGAACAATAGTGCAAAGCTAGTCTAAACATTTATTCTTCTCTGCACTTAAAGTTCATCTTTTATTCATGCTTTATGGTGAATGAATAATTGAAAATTTGCAAACCTTAGAAGATAGCACTAGTTTCATGATATTGTATGTTCTGGTTAAGTGGAACTCAGTTATAGGAAGGTTGTCCATTGTAACATCCTCCATTATCACTATTCATCAATAGTTGCAGGTCTAGGAATTCTCCCATCCCTCTTTCCTTTTGACTTTTCTTTAAAATAGAAATTTAAACAAGATTCCAACATCATTGTAAAGCCAAATTTGATATTCAAAGTGGAGTTTTAGACTATTGTATGAATCTACAACAAGTGCATTTCATTTATAGGATCATAGGAAACCTCATTTGAAGACCCAATTGACTCCAAATTAGTGAACCATAAATGCCCTTTGTGATTACTGGAAAATCACATCAATCAACTGATCTATTTTTGTAAGTCATTACCTGCCACTCAAGAGACCTTGGGATAATTTTCTATAACTAGTGGGTATGTCCAAGACCATCATGGAAAGAACATGGCCTAAATTGGTGATGAAAATTCAAAAAATTAGAGTTAGGCAACTTGACGTAAAAATTTGAATAAGTTATCTATATTATTTCAAAACTATGTAAGAATATAATCTATAGCAAATTAAATGTAGTTTCTAAACTACTAGATTTATTTTAAATATATATATATTTGGAAAAAAATTGAAATTTCGATGCAGTAGTACTTAGATTTTAGGGAAAAAATAAGAAGCAGGTGTTTGTCTGATCACCCTAACCACAATAAAATGATAATAATTTTTTATAAGATTTTAGATATAAGTAGATGACTCATGTCCCAATGTGATGCATATTTTTTTTGTAATTTTTTTCCAAGTAAATAATTAACTATGATTTTTTTATTACAACTTAAAAAAAAATATAAAACTCATATGTCTGACCACCTTGACCTGGTCAAAACTTCATGAAATTCATTTTTTTTAATCCTATAGTATGCGAAGAATAAAATGTGATGCATGTTTTGAATTCAAAAAAATCTGATATCATTTGAAAGCTATAAATGATTTTCAATCAGCCTATCAATCAAGACTTTAGTCATAATTCAAATAGAAAATGAATAATGATTATTTATTAAATTCAAATTAAAGCATGATTTATATTGGTGGAAATTTGAGAATCTCCTTTAGAAACCCTTTCATTTCATCAATTTTGGGTAAAACAAAGTCATCAACCACATGGGCCATCATATCACTTACATATCGCCACTTTTTGGCCCATCATGATCCTTCACATACCCTAGTTGTAGGAAGTTGTATTTCAAGAGAGGTAGTGCACTTGTGTGCTTCCTGTGTTGAGAAATTGAAATAACACCCATCAATAGGAGGGAGAAATTTGAGAGAGAGAGGGGAGTGAGAGGGATGGAGGGAAGGAGTGACCTAGGAAATAGTGGGGTGGGTGGGATAAAGGGAGGGATAGAAATTAAAGAGAAAGAGAGGGAGTTATCTAGGTAGGTTAGGAGGGGGAGACCTAAGAGAGAGATAGGAGGGAGGTAGGGATGGAGGGATAGTTATCTAGGTAGGGTGGGAGGGAGAGACATGTTAGAGAGAGATATATAGGTAGGGTTGAAGGGATAAATGGAGAGAGAGGGATAAAGGGGTGGAGGGAGGGAGGGAGATTTATCTAGGTAGTTTGGAAGGGGTGGAGGGAAAGAGGGAGAAAGATTTATATAGGTAGGGTGGGAGGGAGATACCTAAGAGAAAGGGTGTGAGGGATATAGGGAGGGAGATACCTTATAAAGAAAGAGGGAGTTATCTAGGTAGGGTAGGAGGGAGAGACTTGAGAGAGAGATAGGAGAGAGGGAGGGATGTATGGAGGGAGAGTTAGTTAGGTAGGGTGGGATAGAGAGACCTGATATATATATATATATATATATATATAGGGTGGAAGGGATAGATGGAGAGAAAGCGATAAAGAGATGTAGCGAGGGAGGGATAGAGGGAGAGAGAGAGTTATCCAGGTAGGGTGGGAGGGATAGAGGGAGGGAGAGACTTGAGAGAGAGAGAGCATGGGAGGGATAGAGGAAGGGAGAGAACTGAGAGAGAGAGAGAGAGAGAGAGAGAGAGAGAGAGAGAGACCTAAGAGAGATAGAGGGTGGGATAGATATAGCGAGGTAGAAAAATAAGAGAGAGGGGGGGGGGAGGGAGGGAGAGAGAGAGACCTGAGAGAGAGGGATGGAGTGAAAATGAGAGTGAGGGAGGGAGGGATAGAGTGAGGGAGGGATGAAGGGATGCGAGAGGGAGGGGAATACTTGAGAGAGAGGGGGGATTGACTTGAGAGAGAGATGGGGTGGGAGGGATAGAGGGAAAGAGAGAACTGAGAGAGAGGAGTTATCTATGTACTGTAGGAGGGAGAGAATTGAGAGAGAGATAGAGGGAGGGGGGGAAAGAGAAAGGGAGGGAGGCACATAAGGTTATCTAGGTAGGTTGGGAGGGAGAGACCTACAAGAGAGATTTATTTGTTTCAAGTATGTTGGTGTTGGTTATTGATGCCAATAGTATGGATATGGTTTGTGTTTTCAAGTGCTTCTAATAGTATAGATGTGTTGTGGCTGGATAATATTTTTTTGTGGTTAGTGTTTTCATTGATTTATTGATGGATTTTTAAGAGTTGTATTTGTAGTAACTTAACTCGATTTCCAAGTGCTTTTGAGAAAATTTGAATAAAATTATGTGCAGTGTGACAAAGGTGTGCTCTATGTTGTGCTCCAAATTTCTTCATGGTTGAAGATATTATTGTGTGGTTTGGATATGATGTTTAGAGGTGTTCAAAGGTTATCCAAAGTTTCAAGTTTTTGGATCGTTTTGCATTAAATTTGTGTTTTGCAATTTATTTTTATGTGGATGATTGTCTAGGAGAAATGAGATTGCTCCATATTTGTCCATATTAAGGTTTCTTGTCTTGAGGTTTTGTGAATGTTCTTATATTTTCTATAACTTACTTTCCTTGAGGTTTCAAGTGATGAGGTATTCCACAAGGTTGGATAGTAAGTTGTGCTATGTGGCAATGTGTCTAGTTTCATAGAATAATGGTGTTCTCAATTTTAGGTGGTTGTGGAAGAGTTGAAAAATATTCTAATGATGTTGGAATATTCTGAGATTTTGTTTGGATATTGTGGAGTATTTCTATGTGGCCCACATGGCCTGGAGAAGAATTTATTTGGTCACTTGTAGTGTTAGTTTAGGTTTGGCCGACATGGCATTCTAGTGATATTTGTGGAGGTATCTCATGGATTGTGAATATGTTGATTAGTGTGGTGATGTGGATTTGGATCCAAGTTAAACCTTGGTATGGTCATCCTTCACTTATTTCTATTGTGGAGGTGTTTTGTGCTAAACTATTTTGGTGTTGCACATTTTAGGTGCATATGTTTCATTAAGGTCGATCTAATTAAGATTGTTTAGGTTGTGGATGATATAAATGTAAGGTGATTTTTTGAAGATTTGTGTGGATTTGTAGAAGGTGTGTGAAAGATGTGAGTTTCATTAAGTGTTGTGATTTGAGTGCGAGATTAATGCCTATGAATTCAAAGCAGTGAAAAAAAGTGTCCATATTTTTAGTATGCTTGAAGTTGTTGGAGGCAATGAGCCAAAGGTTGCAAATGGTGCAAAGTTTCAGTGGTGGATTTCTCCCATTGCCTTGAGATAGTGAATCTCTTTGTAACAATATTCTTTTATATTCATTCTTCTTGGAAGTGAGCCACCCGATAGTGAGCCATCAACACTGAGCCTAGTTGTATTTGGTGTTGAAATGCATATATATGTGATCTAATTGTCACTGAATTTTTTTATTTCTTGGGTTTTCCATGTAATTATGGTGTTCTTATGTGTTTGGATGTGTTTTTATTATTGTTTTATATTTTTATATTGTGCTAATGCATGATAAGGGTTTAATGGTTGATAAGGGTTTGAAAAGATATTGTGGGTTTAAATTTTTTTAAGTATACAACTGATTCAGCTCCCTTTTTAGTTGTCTTGTGCATATAACATTATCAAGGAGAGAGAGGGAGAGGGGGTGAGAGAGAGAGTTATCTAGGTAAGGTGGGAGGAATAGAGGGAGGGAGAGACTTGAGAGAGAGGGTAGGAGGGATAAAGGGAGGGAGAGATATGAGAGAAAGAGTCAAGGTGGGAGGGATAGAGGGAAGGAGAGACTTGAGAGAGAGAGGGGGTGGAAGGGATAGAGGGAGGGAGAAGCTTGAGAAAGATAGAGGGGTTTGGAGGAATAGAGGGAAGGAGACACTTGAGAGAGAGGGAGTTATCTAGGTAGGGTTGGATGGAGATGTAGTGCCCCTTCGTGATTCACCTTATCAGTTTTTTCGGTATGGTTGATTTGTGTTTAGTCTATTTGATTTAAATTGGGTTGATTTGTGGTTTGATTTATTATTATATTAAAAGAAAGTTATTAAAGTTAAAATTATTCTCATAATTAAAATAAATTCTTTAATATAATTATGGCTTTGATGATTTGACAGCATAATCACCTCAATTGAAACAATCCATTCTATCACATTGGAAAGAATGGAAAGTATGTTAACCAAGATTGATGTTAGCAAGGCCTATGACAGAGTTTGTTGGGTTTTTTCTGAAGGATTTAATGTCTGGATTTGGTTTCTCTGCTATTGGCTTGAAATGATAGGTTTTTTCATTTCAACCCCTTGTTACTCAATATTAGTAAATGGATCAATGTGTAGTTTTTTCGATGCAACCAATTGGATCCGACAAGGGGACCCCATGTCCCCATTCCTATTTGTAATTATGGCTGAGGCAATGAGTAGGATTTTAAGAGATTAAGAGATAGAAGGATTTGGAAAGGCATCAATGTAGGTGAAGATTTGGATCCTATAACTCACTCTCAACTTGCTGACGATACGATGTTATTTCGAGAAACAACGGTAAAAGAAGCAGAAGTGATAAAAAATGCATTAACTTCATATATGGAAGTTTCTGGGAGGATTCTAAAAAAAGATAAATTAGAGATAATTTTCTTCAACTCAACGAAAGATTGCGAGGTATTCTTGGATTTTATATTGGCTCCCTTTCGTCCAAGCATCTTGGTGTCCCTCTCTTTCAGGGGGCGGGAAAATATGATCATTGGTTTGAGATCATAGAGAAGTGTAGAGCTAATGCAGATGCGTGGAAGTGAAAATGTCTCTCCCTTGCGGGTCATATTCTTATGATTAAATCAGTACTCGTTGCTATTCCAATTTATGCAATGTCCTATTTCTCTTTGACAAACAAAGCCATTGGAGATTTAGAAAGATTTATGAAGTAGTTTCTTTTGGATGGGGCCAAGGAGGAAAAACGGATCCGTTTAGTCAGTTGGAACACTGTATGCCTACGTAAGGAGGATGGTGGCACTACTCTAAGGAAGATGGAATTACAAAAGCGTTCACTTGGAGAAAAAATGTGTTGGAAGCTATACAAGAGTCCTGACAAGAAATGGTGCAAAATGGTAAGGAAAAAATACTTGGACACTGAAGATCCGGAACACAATTTCACAATGGAAAATTCTAGTGGCAGATTGCCTATTTGGATATTCTTGTGGAGCTACAAGGATATCATAACAAACCATATATCCTGGAAGCTGGGGAATGGGGTGAAGGCAAATTTTTGGAGACTCATGGAACGAGTACCTGGCTCTCTCAGAATATTTTGGTGATAGGGACTGGATGGTCAATGTTATTGGTAAAAAGGGTTATTAGGTGGTCAATTATACACATAGAACCAAAGTAGGGTGGCATTCAATGATCGAATGGTTAAATCTAGAAGACTTCAGAATCTCAGAGGAAGATAAAATGCTTCTAAAGGATTTGCTCATGCCTCGACGTATTTGGCTCTCTGGGGATGAGGATGTGGTAATTTGGACTGGTGCTAAGTCTAGCTAGTATTCTGCTTGACTCGGCTATCAAATTCAATCTACTCAACAATCCTCTCTTGATTGGATGACTAGGCTATGTTGGGATTTAGGTCTTCTACCAAAGTTCGGGGCATTTTTATGGACTGCTCTCCATAAACGGATTCTAACTAGGGATCGACTGGCCTCGTTTGGTATCTCTGGACCTAGTCATTGCTCACTGTGTTATAATGCCTTTGAGACTGTCAACCACCTACTCTTAAATTATGAATTTGCTGCTCAATGTTGGGATTGGCTCTTGTCATCTCTGGATTGGTCCACCCCCAAGTAGTTGAATCTAAGGGATTTCTATGTAGTTGGCCCATGGGCAACTCAAAGCTGGTTTGGGCAAAGGTTTGGACTACCACACCATCTATGGTGGTTTGACACATCTGGAAAGAACAAAACCGCAAAATTTTTAGGGACTCTTGTCTCCCAATGGAAATTGTAATTAGAAGAATGAGGAGGGAATATGCAATTTGGTGAACTTGACCATGAGCAGGCCCAAAGATACATAGTTCACTCATTGGGATAATCATATTCAAAATATGTGGATCAATCTAAAACCACCAAATATAAGAGGGAATGAGAAATTGAAGCTCCATTCTCATGCATGCTGGATTCCACCAAGGGAGGACTTCTACAAACTCAACTTTGATGGCGCATCAAAAGGTAACCCTGGTGAAGCCAGTATAGGGTGCATAATTCGAGATTGGTATGGCAAGTGTATCTGGGCTCTCGCTTGTAGTATCAAAACTGCCTCTAACAATGAGGCGGAGTTTTTTGCTCTTGCTCATGGTCTGGACTTGTGCATAGAAAAAGGCTATAGGGAGTTAGAGATTGAGGGAGACTCTTTAATATGTATTAATGTAGTATCTAAGAACATGACTCAATGTTGGAAATTGGAAGGTGCTCTCTTCCGTATTAGGAGTTTGCTGGGAAAATTGGAAGCATTTACCATTAGGCATGTTTACCGTGAATTCAACTCAGCTATGGACTACTTGGAAAATTTGGGGGTGCCGTTGGGGTTGGACTCTCCCGAGGCGGTATTCAATTCTGATATTATCCTAGAGGATCTATGTACATGCATACGCTCTGACATTCACAAATAACTAGATGTAAATATCTTAGTCTTGGTTTTCTAGGTTGCCTCTATCACTAATGCTAGAAGGCAGTTGTAATCATTTTGACAAATTACTCGGGGAGCTACCCCCTTTGGTTGCACTTACCCAAAAAATAAAATAAAATCTTAAGTTGATTTATTATGTGCAATATATAAGGATACCTATATAAATAAATATATTTAAAAGTGTCAGTTAGCAAGGGATGAGAGATTAATAAAATAATTAAATTAAGGAGAGGGCATGCAGTAACGAACATTATAGAATAGTAAATAAATTGGTTTTTTTTGCTAAAGATGGGGGGGGGCGGATTTTGCATATTTTTCTGAAAAACAAATCTTGTTTGATTTTTTTCGAGTGAATATTTGGGGTTCTTGGAAGCTCTTTTCTATTTTTTGGGGGAGGTTTTGAAATTAGGTGATACAATGTTTGTTATATATTTGAAGAATTTGAGGCTACAAATTGTGGAGTTGGATCTCCGTGTCAATCCTCAACGGTGCTACTCGTTCAATCCAGGTTCCTTGGCTCTTTGTTTCTAACTTCTACTTAATCTTGAAATGAAATAATTATTAAATGGAATTCCTGGAAAAAATTTGTGTTCTCACTGCAAAATTGCTTGTATGTATTATGTAAAATATTGTTTAATTTCTTTCCTAAAGGTTTTAAATATACCCATTGTGTGTATATCTGTCAATCATTGCAGCCTTTGCGAGCCTATCAAGCTTCTTGCCGTTGTTATTTTCTTGATGGCAATCTATTCATATTTGTAAGTTTTTTCTTGATGGCATTAAGTAAAAGACTTCAATCTCAAAATAACCTATTTCCTTTAGCCGCCAAGCCAACTTCTCTAACATTGCATTCGTTTACCGTGTGGTGGGTGTGATTTGTCTCCTGCGCAAAGAGCATGTACCATTTTATGCCTTTCTATCTAGCTGCGTCGGAGTATCTTATATTCGCTCTAAATTTTATCTATCTCCTTACCATTTGATTCGCACCACACCTTACATCCTTCTTGTCTTACGATGTCCCCTTTTTAGTTTTGGATAAATATAAATATCAGTATAAGTGCGTCGATCTAGTTCATGCTTATACTTGTATTGCTAGCCAGCTGATATTACTGTATTTGCTATGTAGTGTTTAAACACCCTTTTGGGATCTTGTATGGTTATCAATGGAGATGAGATAGACTTCATTTCCTTATTCCGTCCTCGTGAAGTTGTTTTTGACATATTTTACTTTCGTTAACCTTGTTATACATGTTGTCTCTATTGGTGTCAATTATCTAGTGTCATAACACATAAATTCCATGCTTGGTCGTGCCCATGATATCGACTGCATTTATCAAGCTTTGTTTAATCGATGTATTCCTTTGTCACTTATTTATAAATTGTGGTTAGATCTGAGAACTAACAGTAAGCTAATGGTTTGATCTGCATGCAATGTATTTTAGTATGTCTGATGTATGAGTTTCAAAAATTGCATTCTTATCGTGTGTGATGCATGTCAATTATTCAATTTACTTAATGGGCATTGATATGTAATATAAGGAATAAGCATTGTGTTTAATGTTTAGAAGGCTTGACATTCGATTGGCATTGATATGTAATATACATAATATGCATTGTGTTTAATATTTAAAATGCTTTGACATTCATTTTTATTTTATATATATGTGTATTTTTAAAAATATTTACATATATGTATATATATAGAGTATTATGTGTAATCTCTTATATAAAATTCTGATAACTATTTGATAGTAGTAAACTGAGATTCTAAATGCATTTACTTCTAATATATATGTGAGATTTGATAACTAGCATAACCAAGAATCTAATGACTGAAGGAAAGAAAAACCAAAAGTATGAGGAGGAATAAAGTATATTCCTCTCAAGAATGCAAAGCTATATTCAACCTGAGAATTGAGAATTACAAAGGAAATTCCTTGGTTATATAGGCCAAGGGTAGATAGAGATGCAACTAGATTATGGAATTTTTTGGCATCCTATGGGGTGTGACAACTCATGTCATTTAAGGCTCAACCACCTTATCCCTATGTAAAGTTAAGGTAGTATGAAGAGGACTTTAGGGGAGAACTAGATAAGAATGAACTAGTTAGATAAAGTACCCCTTTCACACTAACACCCTTAAGTGAAACTTAGGGATAATTATGTAAAGATGAAAAATTTAACTGGATGTGGACTTGTGATAATCAATATCATTAACCTAATCAAAATCTGTGTATCTAAGTAAGTCTGAACTTGTTCCTACTGCATAGTGAATCCCATACCAATGAGTGCCTTGGATGTAGTGCAAGATGCATTTGGTAGCTTTCCAAAGAAGCTCATGTGGTTTTGTCATGAAGCGCGAAACAATGCCAACTACAAAGGAAATGTTGGGGTGAGCATGAGTCAAGTAGATGAGGCTACCAACAAGTTGACAATACAAAGTAGCATCAACTAGTGGTGTGGAAAATTTTACCTCAAGCTTAACTCTAGTTAGAAAGGGAGTCAGTGTAGGCTTACATCAACCATATGAAAATGTGACAAAACATCAAGAGCATACTTGGGTTATGCAAGAGAGATCTCGAAAGAGGTTTGAGTGATCTTGATCCCGAGAAAATAGTGCAAGAGACCCAAGTCAGTGATGGAAAATATTTTATGCAAATAATTCTTCATGGTTGTGATGATGGATGAAGTGCTCCTAGTCACAATCAAGTCATCAACATATAGAGCCAAGAAGAGATGAGCATCCTCCTGCCGTAAGATGTAGACATTCAAATCTAAGTGGCATCTGGAGAACCCAATGGAGAGAAGAAAGGAGTCCATTTTGGTTTGATAGATCCACTTAAACCAAACCAATTGTCTTCCCTAAGGAAGTGGAATAAGATCCCATGTGTTATTCTGCATTAAACAATTGTACTCTTCCTCCACGGATGAATCCCACTTAGCAATACCTGATGCTTCATGAAATTATTATGGATCTAAATTTGTGGCAATGTAGGAATGTGGAATGTCTTGATGTTTTGACCGAGTCCTCCAAGTGCCTAAAGGATTCCCAACAAGAGTACTCGCTGACTCAAGTGTTTGTCCAACCCAATGAGGCATGTGAGGAATTAGAGGAGGAGAATCCCCATTCTCAAACTATGAACTCTATGAAGAGGAGGATGAAACCTCATGATCAACTTTGTGAGTAGAGGTAGCTGAAGGAAAATCATCTGAGTCACTATCTAAATTAGTATTAGAAATAGTGAAATTTATATGAAATTTAATTTAAGTTATTTTTTTGTATGAAATTAGAAATAAATAATTTTATTTGGAAATTAAATAAATTAGCTTTTATTGAATGGAAAGATTCAATTAAATGGAAGTAGAAATTAAGTTTTTAGCCTATCATTTAAGTTCTTAGAGTTTTTTGATATGCCTATAATTGTAGGGAAAGATGTTGAATTACATAATTAGTTGAATATACAATTCACTTTTTTTTCATACTTAATCAAAAATTATGAAGTTTTTATGTAAGAATTAGTGTTTAATACTATAACTATGAAAGCATATATTTTTATGTAAGAATTAGTGTAGAATACTATAACAGTGAAGTTTTTTACAATAAGAAAGTTGTAATTGGAATAATTTTGTGATCATCTTTGGAAATGTTCTAAGAAAATCGGGATCTTTGTTAAAATTTGGGTTGATAGAATTAAATTTAAGTTAAAACATTTGAAATATAACCAATTTTAAATTAATTAATCAAGAAATGATTAGAATTTGGAGTGTAGATAAATATTAAAACGAAACAATTTTCTTTATTGAAATTGAATTATTAAATAAAGGTAAAATTTGTCAATAGTCAAATAAGATAGAATACATTTTTTTATAAATGTTGATTGTATTGAAAACAATAGTATAGAATTTACATTAGTTTATTTCTAAGGCTTTAAGCCTATTTTCTTCTACTTTTTTTTTTGCAATTTGTTTTCCTATCTTCATTCTTTCATATATGTCGAATGTGAAAGGAAGCATAATGTGGATGTCTTGTATAGACTTGAAATGAGAAATTCCCACAAATGTTAATCTTGTTCTTTCTGTTGGTTTTATATTGATTGTTTCTTTTTGAAGAGTTAGACCTTGTGCTTTGTGTATTATTAATGCCCAAGCTAATCTGAATGGTATTTGGATTGTGCTTCCTCGTTGAATTGGTGTGATTGGAATAGTAAGTGGGTGTTGATTTTCGAAAGGTATTCTAGAGTAACTGTTGAATTTGACCAATACATATGTTGGTGGCTGCGGTGGTCCTATTCTTGGTTTGTATACAATGTGTTCAACAAATCCAAGAGCTCCATTTACAAGTCCTTCTTGTATGCATATATTTGAAGTTAACATAACTCTTGCATTTGTACATAGTAGTAACTCAATATCTAGTTTGTGATCTGCATTATCTTCCACTACACTATTACCACCATTTTTGGTTGGAATGTTGTGTGCAACTAGTTTTGTCAATGAGTATAATTTTTTCCTATTGTGGATGTGAAAATTTTCATTTTTTCCAAAAAAATGAACATTGTTTTCAAAATCTTCATTGGTTGTTGCATCAAGTCTTCTACTAAATCTTGTCATCAGAAGTTCCTAGTCTTCTATTGTAGAGTTTGCATATTTAATGTTTGCTAGTAGTTGACAAAATCTTTGTAGGTCATTGTTTAATGCATCTTGTCTATAAATTTGATCTAAAGTAATTACATTTGTGAATTATTCCAATAGTATTCTAGCCCACCTTTTTCTGCTATATGCTGGTCTATCATTAATAGGTGGTAACTTCTCGAGGTCTCCAACCAAAATCAATGATATTCCTAAAAGAAATTCATAAATATTGTGTTGTTAATTATTTGGATAAAATCTCAATTGCAGTACATATAAAATCAATTTTTCTAAAAGGAATAATATATGGTATTTTATTTTTTGATTGAGAGGCATACCTACAAATTTTTGATATGAATTTTGTTGAAAAGCTTGACAGAGTAAACAATCTATGTTTTCAAGAATTTTTTCACCTAGAAAGCTCATTTCATCAATCAATATATATCTTATATGTGATAATTCCTTTTGAAAATGTGTTAATCTTGTTCCTTCAAGTTATTTGAAGTCTCTTATTGGAATTTTTAGTTTTGAATGAATAGATGATTCTCTAATATTGAATGCTGCTACACCTGTTGGTGCGAGTAGGAGAAGGGAAGATTGATTTGGCATTGAATATTTTTGAAGTGCTTCTTGTATTGCACCTATAACATATGACTTTCCCATTTCTGTTGTTCCTTGAATAATCATATACAGTGGTGATTTATTTTGATTAGCATTGTAGTGCGAGAGGATAATATTAACAAATTTATGTTGTTTACTACTGAGATTTCCATAGCTAGTAGATTGTGCTATATTGTGATGAATTAAAGAGCTACTAATTTTCATGGTGTTAATGAAAGTTATAGCTTCATATGTGTACTGTTCAGTTTTGAAGTATGTAGACAAATCTATTTGTTTGTCTAAATCTCTTTTTCCCAACATATCTATCTCTGAAATGTGCATGTTTTGACCATGTTGTAGCCTTGATATGATTTCCCATTCATTCTTTGTAGTAGTATGTTGGATGATATTACTATCTTTCGATTGTGAATCGATATTATCTTCAGTACTTTCTGTAATTGTTCTTCACTCAATATTCCATTTATTATAGTTGAGGTTTTCCCAATTTGATATTACTGAATCATTGTTATGACCAATATCTCTGCTAATGTCATGGAATGGTTTGTATAGTATCAATTCTAAGAAGAAAAATTTGAACCATTTATTTGACTCCCTTGCTGGAATTGATATAAATTTAGGAAATACTTGTACAATAGTTGGGTTTTTCCTTGGATTCCATTTGATTCGATTTCTACGTTTAACATTATATATCCATGATTTTTTTGAATTAATTAGTGATACTTCTTCCATGTGTGGTGGCCTTATTTTGTATGCATCAGTGTAAGATAGTACTTGTTCTTCATTGTTAGTATTTTCATGTAATACCACACATTTGAAAACTTTTGTTTCTTTCTACTAATGGTAGTTCTAATAACATATCGCTTGTTTCTTGTGCTCCAATGTCCCTTTCTATTATTGTTTCACTTAGAAGATTTTTATAAGATTTTGCAGCAAGATCATCTGGATTTTCTATATTTGCAACACATATTAACATTTGTTGGTATGTTTCTAAGCTTCTCTCTACTTTTGTTGCATACTTTTCAATGTACTTAACCACAATAAGTTTTGAAAGAACTGGTTTCCAGTCTATATTTTCTCTCCATAGTTACAAAATGTATCAGTTGTGTGAGTTAAGTTTGTCATCATTTCGAAGAGGCTCAAATTTTTTTTCACCATTTTTTAAATTTTCATATAATCTTGGTCCTTGTAAATTTAGTGGCCATGGAGTATTATTTCTATAAGTCATATTGATAGAATTTAATTAAATTTTAAAAATTAATTAGAAAAAATCATTTTTATAATAATGTATATAATTTTTGTTGGCAGACTTACCTGCAAATTATTTTTCCCTCCTTTTCTCATAGGCATGCACCTTTTCTGCAAATTGTATGTCTTTGTACACTATTTTCTATCTCCTCATAATCCTTTTCTACATTTGTTTCTACAAGTTTCCTTGTGTTTTGAAGACTTCAATGAATATCATTATCTTGGAATGCCTGCAATAGGAAATGCATTATTTATTTATTTTATTAAAAGGTTTGAAGAAATGTATTGACATTTATTTTTTTGCATATCGATATTGTACCTATAAATTTTGTTCAGTTGTACTATGTCGAGAATTCCAAGCATGAAAAATATAGTTTAAGTATATTTCAGCTGCATTTTGTTGTTCATTGTTATACCAATCAATAGTATCCATGTTTGGTGCTCCATATTTCCATAGGAGTCCATGTATGTGTGTTGATCCTCTATGTTTCCACTCATATCTGGACCAATAATCTTTAACATTTATTCCTTTTTGAAGGATTTATTTTTTGAAATGAGAGTGGCGTAAGTGCATGTATTGTGCAACTATATGATGGTTGTTGATAACATTTTGTTTTTGCCAAAGTTGTGCATGTCGTGGATTTGTTGGCAATGTTCCTAGCATTAGTGCATGCAAATATGGCCAAAACAAATTTGTTGCACTCAATGTATAGAATATTGTAGGTGTACCAATTTGATGTAGCATGTCTATTAATTCCACATGACATTTTGTCCAATATGATCTTGTGCCTCTTAAAGAAGTTATGTTTCGTATCAATCTATTTGCAAGATGTGATGTTGGTGTAGTTGTCATATGTTCATGTAACACTTGTATAGTGATTGACATATCATGGATGTTTCTTTTCATAAAACAAATTGTAGATGTTTGTGCTTGATGCCTCTTTATCATATTTATCATATAATATCAGAATTATGGATGTTTTTCAAGGTGACCATCTTTGTATCAAAATAGGTGCTTTACATATTCATGAAGATGTATTTGTCTCATTTGTGGCTCTAACCAATCACATATACCATTATGAAACAAAGTTGGAAATTCCATATCAAGTAATCCTGATGTTATATATTCATTTATTGGAGATGCACTGATTGTTGGCCAATCAATAAATGTTGTTGGATTTGGATTTTATTTGTTAATTCATGCACGAATCAACTCAATTTTTGTTTTTTCATTATATGTTTGAGAAGCCATTGATGTAGTGTGGTTAATGCTATCACCCTCATTAGTATCCATCATTTTTCCAAGAATCAAAGTTTCATTTGTATCTGCATCTAATTTGATATGAACAATTTGTAGTTGTTGATAAATATTTTCATCAGAGTTTGAAGATAAATTGTATAGAGAATTTGGATCAATTGTGACATCGGAGTGAAAAAATTTGTACATTATTTTGTATTGAAGTGCTTTATAAAAATGATCTTTGTTGACTGTGAAATGATACTTTGTGCCACATTGATCTTTCCTTCGAACTATTATGATTGGTAAATTTGTTATCCAATGGGGAATTTCTTTTGTTGTGTTCAATATGTTGTGGAAAGCTTATAGAGTGTCTATATTTATACTGACCACCTCTTGCATGTGTAACTTGCAATATAGGGCTTGTAGACATGGAAAATGTACAATTCAATTCAACACACTTGATCTTGACTACTAACGACATTTTTTTTTGAATCACACTCTCAACTTATCTTCACCTTTTGTCTCTTAATTAAAATAAATCATTATTTATTTGATTAAGTCTTTCTCCTCTGTTGATTAAATTAATCAATTTAATTTAATTAACCTTATATCTCAATTTATTTAAATAATTCATTTTATTTAAATCAAGTCTCTAAAGTCTTCTTATTAAATTGAATAAATTAAACCTTATTTAATTTAATCTAACATTATCCCCTTTAGTTAAATAAATAAAATCATTTATTTAATTAATCATTTTCTTCTCAATTCTTGATTTAAATCAACTCATAAATTTGAGTCAAAATGGTCAAATCATCTAATCTCTCATTAAATTGATAAAATCTTGATTAATTTAATCTCAATCACTAAAATCCTCTAGAGAATGCAACTTGCACATGAAAATATATTTAATTCATTTATTAAATCTCTATTTTCTCTCAACATGGCATAAAAAGATAATATTCCCTCAAATTTGAACTCAAAATCCAAGTGGATGGGTACTTCCAACAAAGCATTCACTCCTCTTACATGTCCTTGTGCATTGAGCCAAGTGACATTAACTCCATTTCTTTCTCCCTCCAACATGTCACATTCAAATTTTAAATTTGAATCTCATAGCATTTATCATGCACATTGACCAAAATGTGCTCATTCCCCCTCCAATCACATGTGGACAAGTGGCCTTCTTTCATTGGTTGGTCTTTTGTCCCACATTTCTCAAATTTTGCTCATTTTCGTCCAATTTTAAATCTATAAATGAGAGACTCTTCCTCTCATTCTATCATCCACAATTTGAGTAAACTTATTATACTCAATTTCATCTCCAAGCATAGCCATCTTTATCTATTTTTATCAAGTTCTTAGCTAGGTTATGTAGGAATTCAACCATCAAGTGGATCAATCATCATCAAGCTTACAAAGGATTTTGGAAAAGCCTAATTTTGACATATCAATTGGCACCAACTCCCCCATGGGATCAAGATTTTGCATTTTCTTAATTTAGGATTTTATCTATATTTCATGTTTGTTCTTGTTTTTCCTATTTTGAGTATTTGTGAATGTATTTCATGGGGAATCCCTCTTTTATCTTGCATATGAACCTAACTATGTGTTTGTTTGTTGTGTTTATATAGGTATAAAACTAGGCTTCACATTTTGGCGCTAGAATGAGGGAAAATCTCAAGGATTTCATCATGTTTTTCAAAAATTCCATGTTTTTTAGCATTTTTTTTGTGTACATAGGAAACTGTGTCACACACAGTCCTGCGATGCTATATTGCATCGATTTAAGAGGCACGATGCTATATAGAACCACACACAAATTTCAAAACTCCACCGCACCTGCTTCCTGCCTAAGAAATTTGAATTTTCAAACTTCGCCACTCTCCAAACTACACCGCATGGTCAAATACCATTGCATTTGCACTCTTTGTTTTCTGTAGAGCATCACTTTTAGTCTGGATGCGGTGCTATATTGTGCCGCTGATTTTCCAAACTACATCGCATTTGCTAACTGCGCCGCACCTATAGATTTCTAATTTTTTTTACATTTTTTTTGTGATGCAGGAACATCCCGAGGTCATAACATTTGACTTGGATGTGGGTTTTGGATGAAATTTTATAGGCGGTTTGATTATGAGGTGGCATGTGGTTTTCAACCGATCCTAGATGGGTTGGTGGCCATTTTTCCACATTTATGGGGCTTGAAACTTTCATCTTGGCCCTCAAAATGACAATTTAGTGTTTTTTCTTAGTTTTTTAATAATTATTTTGGTTAATAACTTGAAGTTCATGTTTCGAATTTAGGATATTAGTTGGAAATTCATCATATCTTAGTTTTAGATTTTTTTTGGAAAAAAATAGAAATCTCAAAGTTATGCATGCAAAATTACCAAAAATGGAAAAATCTAATAATTGTTGAAATCTGCCTAATAAAGAAAGTTTTTGATCAAAAGTGAAGGAAGGAAAACAAAGGCCAAGGGTTCTTTATGATGTTATCATCTCATTGTATTAAGTTTTTTTAAACACTTTGGGAGAACTTATAATCCCTTTCTAAGGATTTGTCTACTTTATGTTTCAAGAAACACTAAATTTCATTTGGGCCTTAAAAAGAACAACTCAAATTTCATTTTGAAAGTTTGCAAACAAAGGCTTAAAAAGAACCTTAGGAACAACTTACTAGATTTAGTTTAAGGTTTAACAATTGAACAAATAAAATCACAAATTTGATTTGGTGCTATAAAAAGAATTCAGTTTTGCTTTGTGGACTTAAAATGAACAAGTGTTGTTTTATTTTGTAATTGTTTACTCAAAGTAATATCATCAAAAGGATGTATGTGCTTCTCTTGCACCTCACGAAAATCTTGAGACTCAAAATATATTTTGGTGATCTTAACTTGAGTAAAGTAATTACCTCCACATTTCATTTTGGGATTAAAATTGAACCAATTTTGCGAGTGTGAGTGTGGCATATTGCGAGTGTTCTCCCTTTGTTTTTCAACAAAGGTCGATTGAACTATGGGATATGCTTGCTTGCTTTTTTTTATCTTAGAGGGTCTGCCTCATGGGAAAATTATTGACCCAAGGGAATGACCCAACCGAGAACATGCTAAATCCAAGCGACTTCCAACCGATATATAAGTGTGGATTCTCAAGGAAAGTTCGAGAATCACAAGGATTTTTCTGACGAGAAAGGCAACAATGGTCTCTCACCACATGGATGGTCCCCCATGAATGGAATGCCCACATTAAAAACCTTGTTTAGAAAATTCCAAAATACTATTTATTTGTTGGTGCAAAGGGTCATGTCCTTTGAAGCCACCCCATGTATACATGCGATTATGTTGTAGAGATGAAAAGTATGCCATGGGAGATTCATGGGTACTGATGCTTGGTTGACCTGAGAAGCAAGTGCACTGTAAGGGAGAGCCTGTGTGGTCAAGCATCTAATCATCCGCACTGAATATGCGTACCTAGATTTATCCAAGTGGGATCCCAAAAAATATTGTCTCTTCATCCTAGGATTGTACATGTTCTTGGAATCGAAAACACATTGCTTTGATCAGAAACATTCAAAAACAAAAATCCACAAAATATTCAAATTTCAAACCCTTTAGGAAGGGAAAATACCTTTGACCAAATCCAAGTGTTTTTTCTTTCCCTAGGGATTCTATCCTTAGAGGTCTCTAAGAATTTGGATTTAAATCATAATTTTCTCATACTAAAGTCAACCTAAAAAACTATGCTCTTGAAACCTTGATTTTGACATAATGGACATTATGAAATGAAAAGGAATTGAGACATAGACATTCAAGTTTGAAAATCATAATCAAGAAAGTGTTTGTGGTAAAAAGAACCAAACCTAAGCAAGATAATAGACAATTGAACCACACATGTGCTTGGTCCCTTTTGAGTCATTTGGTTTTCATGCAAACGTTGGTCTTTTGGTTTGAACCACTTTTAGGGAAAAGAATGTTATTCATTACCTTGGTGTTGTCAGAAAGTCCTCTTAGGGTCATCTAGGATCAAGTCAAACACTTCATCCTTCCAAACATTTATCAAAATCACATCTCACCAAAAAACTCTTGGAAACTTTGAAAACATCGCTTATGCTAGATTTTTTAGGAAAAATAAAAAAAATTTGTTTGGCTTAACACACATAGCCAAATTATCCTCTTATGTATGAATTTACTCTAGGATAACACAAATTCCTAGGGTTTACAGGTTCATTATCATCTTGTTTGACTTAACACACTTAGTCAAACTATCATCAATCAAAATCAAATCAAAACAAGTCCTAAAGTCTAGGATTGATCCAAAGTTCCTAAAATTTTAAACAACCATATCATTCACCCCTTTAAATGAGTAATCCAATTCAACCAAACTATCAAGGCCTTACAATACTAATTGATTTTCAAAACTTGCATTTTTACAATCCATACATGAGATAATTATCTCCTACAAACCTCAATGGTACAACAGATGTGAGTTTTTCCAATCTAAATTTTGGAACACCTTTCCCTTTGGTAGATTTAAATCAAAGTCAAAACTTACAAATCTATCAACCAAACATTCAAGGCATGAGCCTTCCCCCTTTACCAACCCTCAATCAACTGAATCCGAGCAACACCCCCTTCATAAATCAAAGCATCATATCAAATCCTCCCATTTTTCCATCGATATCGTAACAAAAAATTGAAACCATCCAAGCAACCCCAATTATCAATACAACCACTCCTTTCACCCCAACGATCAACACCATTCCCAATCCACCACCACCACCAAAACACAAAATGGAAAATTCATTCAACATCATGTTGCAAGCACTACAACAAATGCACGCTCAAGCCCACGCTCAATACCATGCACAATTGCAAGTAGATCGACAACAAAAAATTCAACCTGGCCTACAATAGTATCAAGCACAATAGCAAGCAACCCGATTACTAGCCCAACAACAAGCTCTGTTGGCACAACAACAACAAGCATTGTTGGCTCAACATAAAACATAGGAATTACTTGTTCAACAAAACTTACAACAGATTCCCACCACAATCATTAAAAATGATAATCAAGATCCTTCAACCAATGATCATGTTGAAAATGTCTCTACATCAGCTAATGAGTTAGAGGAAATATATCTCAAGAATTTATTCCAAAGCACAATCAACATCTTTCACCAAGCTCTAGCAATGATCATTTCCAAAATGTATGGACATCCTTTGACCTCATGACATTTGAGAAACTTCCTATGCCTAGTCAAGTTATCCGAGAACCCTTTATAAGAAATCCATTCTTTGAAATTGACCCATGTCAAGAACTTGATCCAAAGTATGTCGAAAGCAATTCCGAAATCATTCGAGATCATGAATTTGCATCTCCAAGCTACTACAATGATATAATGGACACTCTCCTATCTATACAAGATGATCATATCCACATAGCACATACTCCTCCATCTACCCATGATATGCTTTCCTCGGATGGACATGTAGATGATCTTCATTCAGAACATGATTTCTTTACTCCTGACATTATTACATAAAAGAGCAGGTTATTGATTCCTACAGTCAAACTCAGTTGTCAACATTGGGATCAGATGTATCCCCATTCAGACTAAAGACATCATATATGTGGATATCCAACATTATCCACTCAATGGAATAGGTCAGATAAAACAAGATATTCCAGAGTCAACAGAGAAAAAAATTGAAATGACATTATCTACAGTAGTCATTTATCAGAGAATGCATTCTAAACAAGGCATCTCAAAACAAGGAGAATCAAAGAACAAAGGTGCTACTATCACCATACTGGGGACAACTTCATCTCAAGCAAACATTAACATAGGGGGTATGAAGGATCCTTATGATGAAACCAATGCCAGTACTACAACTAGTCACGTCATGAATCTTCATCCACTCATCACCCCATCCACGAATTGGGACCAACATCAAAAGAAGGTTTTGAATCAAAGCACAAAGAATGTTATCAAATTAAAAGAAGCTAAGAAGCATATCAGACAAATCAAATACATATAAAAGCCAAAAAATACAAAGAAAGATGATCCCTATCAAACTCCATTAGTCAAAGAAACTATGGGGAAAAATAAAAAATGGGGCAAGTATCCATCAAAGATGTCCACAAAGGAAAAAGAAGGCTTCTCTAGTGACATAAAAAGTGTATTGATTTGTTCGTCCTAATTCCATGCACACTTTTGTATCCACCCAGCATTGCTCATCTTCCCAAGTTTGAAGAGTCAAAGGTTTCAAACTATCAACCAATCCATATTTTATTCCTAAACAAACTCCACCATCCATGACTCCTTGCATAATATCTAATTCTCACATTGACCATGTGTTGGCAATGACCCTTCATCATAAGGATTCAAAAGGCACTCTATCACGATGTGCGCACAAAGATGAAGTTAACTTTGGTATCAGCAAAGCAGATCAGGGATCTCAAAATGTGTTTTCAAGTGCACGTATCGTAGCAAAGCAACTTAATCAAGTAGGGTATCGATGACACATTATGTTAGAAGCATCTACATCAATGACATCAGATGACTCAACATGAGCTTAAAAACTCTTAGAAAATGCAAAAATATCAAAAAATCAAAATCAAAATCAAAAGGGATTTAAAAGAGTAAAGAGAAAAATTGTCCTCCTCTAGTGAAAACCACTTTGATGGCATTTTGGATAGGTACCATGATGAAAACCTAGCAAACAGGTGTCATGTGTAGAATCAAGCATCTACATGTGCCATTTTAGGAGAAAGCATCTCATCCCATCCATAATAAAGCCACCATTCCATCCATAATAAATCCATTCCTCTAGGAACCATTTATCCAATCCATCTTCATATATCTCCATCCATCATCCAAGTTATCTTAATCTTGATGAATTTTTGGTGCACACTTTATGCTTGTTTATTATAAAAATCTTGGCATGGGTCATTTTCATTGATCCTATCCTACCCAACATTGTCTGAGCCTTGAAGTATTATCCAAATGAGCATCCTCTACTCGAACAACTTATCTTATTGCAAGATAATTGTTGGCATCCTTTGTAATATTACTGTATCTATCCATCCACACCTATCCAAGAATCCACCCATGGCCTTTCAAACATTGCTAGACACTAGGGGTAGATATTTGCATCTTTCTTTGGGAATAAATCTTGATATATATCCTCCAAATTATGTGGTGATTTGAACATTGGAAAACATGAAATCAAATTGGTCAAGCATTTTGTGAGTCAAAATCCAAATCACTATCCCATGGCATATTTTGACAAGATGAGGTTGCTTATCAAGTTTTATCTTTCATTTAACATTGATCTAAGCAAATCCATATCAGTCGCATCTAATGTGTACTTCAACGTCACATCAAATCATCAAAACAATTTTATTCCAAATGAAGCTCCATCAATCTTGATCAATCAAATCCAATCAATTATCACCTTGTTTGACTTAACACACTTAGTCAAACCACCCTCTTGTGCACAAGTTTACTCTAGGATAACACAACTTCCTAGAGTTTACAAGTGCATTATCATCTTTTTTGACTTAAAACACTTAGTCAAATTATCCAATCCATCACCACCTTGTTTGACTTAACACACTTAGTCAAATCACCCTCTTATGTACAATTTTACTCTAGGATAACACAACTTCCTAGAGTTTACAAGTGCATTATCACTTTTGTTTGACTTAAAACACTTAGTCAAACTATCAATCCATCAATTTGATTGATCAACATTAAGCTTGGTTTTCAACAAAATCCCAAAATGGAGCACTAATATCATCACATATCTATATACAAATCATCAAAATCATGCGAAAATCCAAAACATCTAAATCATTCAAAATCCATAAAACAATGTCAAAAATCTGAAAAAATAAAAAAATAGATTCATCTAACCAAACTACGTCATCTCTGAGCTTGAATGTAGGCACTACCATCCTTGATTGGCCCCCGAGACACAAAATCCAAAAAAATATCACAAAACACAAAATTCCAAAAAAATCAAATCAGCCTCAAATTATCTGAAAAACCCAAAATGGTGCTTTCATCTTTGTTGGTGTAATTAATATTTAATTTCACTTGCATAAATTTACTTAGGTTTTTCTTAGGTAATAATTAGTTTACTTAATTAATAAGTAAGCTTTATTTAGTTGAGTTGTTTTTAGGTCAACATTAGGGTTGCATACTTTGCTTTTATAAAGAAAATCATCTTATTGTAATCTTTGATTTCCTGAATAATATCAATTTGCACATTTCATGCAAAGCTCTAATTTTTCATTTTTTTCTCTTGTGTGGAAGGTGTTTAGGTTTTCATGTCTGATCTTGGTTTCTAACATGGTATCAGAGCCTTGACATGCAGCCCCTTCTCAAATTCTGGAGAAAATCATTGCAGAGTTCGTTCGGGGTTCCTCGAGGATTTTATGCCTTGAGTTCATATATGCAATGTCTTGGATTAGATTGGGCTTCACCATTGGATTCAAAGCGCTGGAAAGAGTCAGGTTTGGCTTTCATTTTGCAAATTTTGGTCATCGTTTGCATGATCTGTGAGGGTTTCAAGTTCGGTGTTTTTTTGGAAGTTGTGGAGGTAGCCTATTTTTCGGAGCATCTTGGAGCAAAACAGACACTGCCATCACATTCACAGCACCCCAAAACCCTAAGATTACCCTTCGTTTCATCGATTTTGGCAAAGTTGATCTTTGATTTCCTGAATAATATCAATCTACACATTTCATGCAAAGCTCTGCTTTTTCATTGTTTTTCTCTTTTGTGGAAGGTGTTTAGGTTTGCATGTCTGATCTTGGTTTCTAACAATCTCATCTCGCTTTCACCCGCAATTATCATCACTCAATAAAATAATTCATCATCGTCATCCTTTGGTGATTCAGTCGGAAGCAAGTCTAATAAGTTCAAAAGTGAACACCCTAATTGTCAAAAGTCTCAAGTCTCGGTGAGTAAGCAAGCAAGTTGATTAGAAATTAGAAAGAAAATAATTTTATTTGGAAATTAAATAAATTAGCTTTTATTGATTGGAAATATTTAATTAAATGGAAGTAGAAATTAATTTTTTAGCCTATCATTTAAGTTCTTATAGTTTTTTGATATGCCTATAATTGTAGGGAAAGATGTTGAATTAGATAATTGGTTGAATGTATAATTGAATGTTTTTTCATACTTAATCAGTAACTATGAATTTTTTATGTAAGAATTAGTGTAGATTACTATAAAAGTGATTTTTTTTACAATAAGAAATTTGTAATTGGAATAATTTTTTGATCATTTTTAGAAATTTTCTATAGAAAATAGGATCTTTGTTAAAATTTGGGTTGATAGAATTAAATTTACGTTAAAAAATTTGAAATATAATCAATTCGAAATTAATCAACCAAGAAATGGTTAGAATTTGCAGTGTAGATAGATGTTAAAACCAAACAATTTACTTTATTGAAAATGAATTATTAAAAAAAAGCAGAAATTGTCAATAGTCAAATAAGATAGAATGCATTTTTTTATAAATTTTGATTGTATTGAAAATAGTAGTATAGAAATTAGATTAGTTTATTTCTAAGGCAAGCTTTAAGCCTATTTTTTTCTAATTTTATGTTTGCAATTTTTTTTCCTATCTTCATTCTTTCATATCTGTCGAGTGTGAAAGGATGCATAATGCAAATGCCTTGTATAGACTTGACACGAGAAATTCCCACAAATGTTAATCATGTTATTTTTGTTAGTCCTATATCGATTGTTTCTTTTTAAAGAGTTAGACCTTTTGCTTTGTGTATTGTTAATTCCCAAGCTAATCTTAATGATATTTGGATTGTGCTTGCTCATTGAATTGGTGTGATTGGAACAATAAGTGGGTGTTGATTGTCGAAAGATATTCTAGAGTAACTGCCAAATTTGACCAATACATATGTTGGTGGTTGTGGTGGTCCTATTCCTGGTTTGTATACAATGTGTTCAACCAATCCAAGATCTCCATTTACAAGTCCTACTTGTATGCATATATTTGATGTTAACATAACTCTTGCATTTGTACTCAATAGTAACTCAATATCTAGCTCGTCATCTGCATTATCTTCGACTACACTGTTACCACCATTTTTTGTTGGAATGTTGCATGCAACTAGTTTTTCCCACGAGTATAGTTTTTTCCTATTGTGGATGTGATCATTTTCATTTGTTTCAAAAAAATGAACATTGTTTTCAAAATATTAATTGGTTTTCGCATCAAGTCTTCTATTAAATCTTGTCATTAGAAGTTCCCAATCTTCTATAGTAGGGTTTTCATCTTTAATGTTTGATAGCAGTTGATGAAATCTTTGTTGATCATTGTTTAATCCATCTTGTTTGTAGATTTGATCTAAAGTAATTAAATTTGTGAATTATTCCCATAGTATTCAAGCTCACCTCTTTCTAATATATGCTGGTCTATCATTAACAGGTGGTAACTATCTGACGTCTCCAACCAAAATCAATGATATTCTTAAAATCAATTCATAAATATTGTGTTGTTAATTATTTGTGATAAAAATTCAATTGTAGTACATATAAAATTAATTTTGCTAAAAGGAATAATATGTGGTGTTTTATTTTTTGATTGAGAGGCATACTTGTAAATTTTTTATATGAGTTTTGTGGAAAAGATTGATGGAGTCAAAAATCTATGTTTTCAAGCAAATTTTCACCTAGAAAGCTCATTTCATCAATCACTATATATTTGATATATGCTAATTCCTATTGGTAGTGTGTTAATCTTGTTCCTTGAAGTTGTTTGAAGTCTCTTATTGAAATTTTAAGTTTTGAATGAATAGTGGATGCTTCGATATTGAATGTTACTACTCCTATTGGTGTGAGTAGGAGAAGGGGAGATTGATTTGGAATTGAAGCTTTTTGAAGTGCTTCTTGTATTGCAACTATAACATATGAATTTCCCATTCCTGTTGTTCCTTGAATAATCAAATACAATGGTGATATATTCTGATTAGCATTGTAGTGTGAGAGGATAATATTAACTACTTTATGTTGTTTACTATTGAGATTTCCATAGCTAGTAGATTGTGCTACATTATGATGAATTTCAGAGCTACTAATTTTCATGGTGTTAATGAAATTTATAGCTTCATATGTGTACTATTTAGTTTTGAAGTATGTAGACGAATCTTTCTGTTTGTCTAAATCTCTTTTTCCCAACATATCTATCTCTGAAATGTTCATGTTTTGACCATGTTGTATCCTTGATATGATTTCCCATTCATTCTCTATAGTAGTATGTTGGATAATAATATTATCTTCTGATTGTGAATTGATATTATCTTTAGTACTTTTTGTAATCATTCTTCACTCAATATGCCATTGATTATAGTTGAGGTTTTCCCAATTTGATATTATTGAATCATTGTTATGACCAATATCTCTGCTTATGTCATGGAATGGTTTGTAGAGTAGCAATTCTGAGAAGAAAAATTTGAACCATTTCTTTGATTCTCTTGCTGGAATTGATATAAATTTAGGAAATACTCATACAATAGCTGAGTTTTTCCTTGGATTCCACTTGACTCCATTTCTTCATTTAGCATTATATATCCATGATTTTGCTAAATTAATTAGTGATACTTCTTGCATGTGTGGTGGCCTTATTTTGTATGCATCAATGTAAGATAGTACTTGTTCTTCATTGTTATTATTTTCATGTAATACCACATGTTTGAAAGCTTTTGTTGATAAATTTAGATTGATAAATCTTCTACTGGTTTCCACTAATGGTAGTTCTAATAACATATGGCCTGTTGTTTTTTTCTCCAATGTCCCTTTCTATTATTGTTTTAGTTAGAATCTTTTTATAAGATTTTGCAGCAAGATCATCTGGATTTTCTACATTTGCAAGATGTATTAACATTTTTTGGTACGTTTATGAGCTTCTATCTACTTTTGTTGCATACTTTGTGATGTATTTAACCATAAAAAGTTTTGAAAGAACTGGTTTATAGTCAATATTTTCACTCCATAGTTACAAAATGTATCGGTTGTGTGAGTTAAGTCTATCGTCATTTAAAAGAGGCTCAATTTTTTTTTCACCAATTTTTAAATTTTTGTGTAATCTTGGTCCTTCTAAATTTAGTGACCATGGAGTATTATATCTATAAGTCATATTAATAGAATTGAATTAGATTTTAAAAATTAATTAGAAAAAGTAATTTGGTATAATAATGTATATAAATTTTTTTGGAAGACTTACCTGCAAATTATTTTTCCCTTCTTTTGTTGTAGGCATGCACCTTTTTCTGCAAATTGTATGTCTTTGTACACTGTTTTCTATCTCCTCATAATCCTTTTCTACATCCATTTCTACAAGTTGTCTTGTGTTTTTAAGACATGGATGAATAGAATTATCTTGGAATGCCTGCAATAGGAAGTTCAATTATTTATTTTTTGTAATAGAAGGTTTGAAGAAATGTATTAACATTTATTTTTTTGCATATCAATATTGTACCTGTAAATTTTGTCGAGTTGTACTATGTCAAGGATTCCATGCGTGAACAATATAGTTGAAGTATATTTCAGATTCATTTAATTTTTCATCGTTGGACCAATCAATAGTATCCATTTTTGGTGCTCCATGTATCCATATGAGTCCATGTATATGTGTTGATCCTCTATTTTTCCACTTATATTTAGACCAATAATCTTTAACATTTATTCCTTTTTGAAGGTTTTCTTTTCTGAAATGAGAGTGGTGTAAGTGCATGTATTGTGCTACTATATGAGGGTTGTTGATAACATTTTGTTTTTGCCAAATTTGTGCATGTCGTGGATCTATTGGCAATGTTCGTAGACTTAGTGCATGTAAATCTAGCCAATACAAGTCTGTTGCACTCAATTCATAGAATATTGTAGGTGTACCAATTTGAAGTAGCATGCCTACCAATTTTGCATGAAATTTTGTCCAATATGATCTGGTTCCTTTTAAATAAGTTTCGTATAACATGAATCTATCTACAAGATGTGATGTTGGCATAGTCATCATATATTCACGTAACTCTTGTATGGTTATTGGCATATCATGGATGTTTCTTTTCACAAAAATTACACTAGATGTTTGTGTATGATGCTTTATAATCATATTTATCATATAATATCAAAATCGTGGATGTTTTGCAAATCGACCATCTTTGTATCAAAATAGCTGCTTTACATATTCATGAATATGTATTTGTGTTAATCATGGCTCTAACCAATCACATATACCATCAAGAATTAAAGTTGGAAATACCATATCAAGTAATCCTGATGTTATATATTCCTTTATCGAAGATGCACTGATTGTTGGCCAATCAATAAATGTTGTTGGATTTGTATTTGGGTTGTTAACCCAAGCATGAATCAACTCCATTTTTGTTTGTTCATTATGTTTTTGAGAATCCATTTATGTAGTGTGGTCAATTCTATCATGTTTGTCAGTATCCATCATTTTTCCAAGAATCAAAGTTTCATTTGTATCTGCATCTAATTCAATATGCATAGTTCATAGTTGATGAAAAATATTTTCATCAAAGTTTGAAGATAAATTATGCAGAGAATTTGGATGAATTGTGACATCGAATTAAAATTTGTTATGCATTATTTTGTATTGTAGTGCTTTATAAACACAATCTCTATTCACTATGAAATGATAATGTGTGCCACAGTAATCTTTCCTTCAAAATATTATGATTGGGAAATCTGTTATACAATGGGGAAATTTTTTTCTATGTGTTCAATATGTTGTGGAAATCTTATAGAGTGTGTCCTCTATATTTATACTTACCACCTCTTGCATGTGTAACCTGCAGTATAAGGCTTACACAAGCCATTAATATTTCTTCTCCTTGTGTGAGTATAAATATTTTTAGTATGCTTGAAGTTGTTGGAGGTAGTGAGCCAAAGGTTACAAATGGTGCAAATTTTTAGTGGTCGATTTCTCCCATTGCCTTGAGATAGTGAATCACTTTGTAACAGTCTTCTTTAATCCTCATTCTTCTTGGAATTGAGCCACCTTATAGTGATACTTTCTTCTTTTTTTGGGTAGTGAGCCATTAGCATTGAGCCTAATTATATTTGGTGTTGAAATGAATATATATGTGAGCTAATTATCATTGATATTTTTACCTTCTTGGTCTTAACATGTAGATCTAGTGTTCTTATTTGTTTGGATGTGTTTTTATTAATATTTTATATGTTTACATTCTGCTAATGCATGATAAGGGTTTAATGGTTGATAAGGGGTTAAAAATATATTGTGGGTTTAATTTGTTTTAAGTATACAACTGATTCACCCCTCCCCTTTTAGTTGTCTTGTGCTTCTAACATTATCAAGGAGAGAGAGGGAGAGGGAGTGAGAGATAGAGTTATCTAGGTAGGGTGGGAGGAATAAAGGGAGGGAGATACTTGAGAGAGAGGGTGGGAGGGATAAAGGGAGGGAGAGACTTGAGAGAGAGGTGGGGTGGGAGGGATAGAGGGAGGGAGAGACTTGAGAGAGAGGGGGGGTGGAAGGGATAGAGGGAGGGAGGAACTTGAGAAAGAGAGAGGGGTTGGGAGGTATAGAGGGAGGGAGACACTTGAGAGAGAGAGAGAGAGAGAGAGAGAGGGAGTTATCTAGGTAGGGTTGGATGGAGATGTAGTGACCCTTCATCATTCACCCTGTCAATGTTGTCCATATGGGTGATTTGTGTTTAGTATATTTGATTTAAATTGGGTTGATTTGTGATTTGATTGATTATTATATTAAAATATAGTAATTAAAGTTAAAACTATTTTGATAATTAAAATAAATTCTTTAATATAATTATGGATTTGATGAAATAGAATATTATTAATGATTTTATTTAGTCTTAATAAATTAAAAGTATGAGTATTAAAGAAATATTAAAATAAATATAGTTGTGTAAACAAATAAAATATCTTAAGTTGATTTATTATGTGCAATAAATAAGGATACCTATATAAATAAATATATTTAGAAGTGGGTGCATCGTTATCATACCTACCAACCTCCTTAATTGAATTGAGGAAAAATTAAATACATCTAATTCATACAAGTTACTTATTATATCAAGAAAATGGCACAACATTGGCAATGACAACCTAACAACTATATTCTAGACAGTGACAGGAATCTGCATGCATAATGTGCACGAGCTTCAGGTTATTCCAAACAAAACCCTTAGCTTCGGGGTCCCACTGGTAATCAACACATACATCATGTAGATACTCATTCCAATGTGCCACAACATCATTTTACAAGGCCAAACTAGAAGCCATTTCCCACTCATTGGATTCTTAGCAAGAATAAGAAACCTATTTTTTATTTATATGAGGATCGATTTTGTGATGGAAAAAAAATGGTTTTCAACAATAGTCTAAGAGAAATAGACTCAAAATAATTAGATCAAAGACATAGAGATTTTGAAGCAGACCTTAAAGATCCTAAAGTGGGGGAAAATATATCAATTCAAGATCATCAATCAAAAGACACAAGACAAAGTATTGATCAACATGAATTCCCTAAAAAAGATACATAAGGGGTTCGCTTCAATCCAAAATCACAAGGAAAAAACCAAAATGGAAATGTAGGATATCATGCAAAAGCGGACAATAGGAAAGGGTCAAAGCTTCATTCTCAACCTGCTCGCTAGGATAGGAAATTGCCTCTTGAGACACAGTAAATGAAAGGGTTGGAGAATCATGCACCAACCTCGAAGACTCATCCTTGATCTACAAACCCTAAGAAAAAACAACACAATAAAAATAATGCAAGATCCAAAAAGATAATAGAGCAACAATGGAAAAGGAAGGACAGATCCAAAAGGGAGCTGGTAGGAAACCTTGTCAATCAAAGTTCACCCAAAGAGAAGGCTTTGGGTCAGCAAATGCTAGTTCAGAAAGATCGACTTGAAAAAATCTCAAAGGAGATGCAATGCCTAGTGAATAATGGTAGATCAACAAATACAAAATCTGTGGTAGCAATAACTTTTTCCAATGATCTGCTCCAAAATCAAATCTCAGATATTCACCATCGATCCCTAATTTGTATGTTTTGGGATCGAATTCTTAATATTGACCTATTAAAATATTTTCTTTTTGAAGAATGGGATGGGGTTTCCAATTTTTTTTATTTAGATAAATGGAGGGAGTTTTTGTTGTGTCATTTCAAACAAAAGATCAAAGGGATTCAATTTACAAGGTTAAATCTTGGATCTATGAAGGCTCAAGCTTATGTATGAATATGTGGATGCCAAAATTTAAGCCCAACCTATTTTTTGCTAAGTTTATGATTTCCTAGGTGCATTTGTAATCTCTACCTCTTGAATATAGAGAGTTAAAGTTAATAGAGTTCATGGCAAACCAAATAGGGATTTTCCTTAAACACGATAAGGATTTTTTTTTCTAATGCATCCCTACCGGTTAGAGTTTTTGTTTTACTGAATACCACAAAACCCTTCCCAAATCAGTTAAATATTAAGTCCAAACAGGGCATTTGGGAACAAGAGATCACAATAAAAAATAGTCATAATTGTTGTTCTCAATGCCATTATTTAGAGCACATGGTTGAGGTGTGCCCTCTAACTGATAAATTTTCTAAGGGAGGCGAGCTTGGGAAAGCCTCAAGTGCTAGTAAGGTGAGTAAGCTAATTTTTTAGTAAAAAAAAAAATCTAGATTTATCTCCCTCGATTGTAGATAGTCTTTCAGGAAGTATGAATTGATATTTTTGGAAAAGGAAGAATGAGGGCTAGTTAGACAAGGAGATACCAATTCAGTCAGTAAGTTTGGAGGAGAAGATTGATCATTCACAACCCATAGACTCTACTTTTACTCTTTTGAGAAAAAAAAATAGACTGGGTATCTTGTCTCCTTCATCATCCAGTCTCTCCTTCACACTAGATCAGCTTCAGTGTCTCATCTGACTACTATTTTGTCCTGTTCAGAATGATAAGGAAACACTTCACCCATTTTCCAATAAAGAGCATGTTATGGAATAGAAAATTTTGATTCAAAATAGGGGTTTCCCAACCTTGAGGCCCTGTGTGCACCTAAGTGCCAGAAGAAAATAAGGAATATGTCTATTGAGAATAATCAAGATAGGAAAATGGTCTCTCATGATAAGTTAGAGTACATAGCACAAAAAATTATTGATTCGATAGGATCAAAGCTCTTTGATACGATAGAAGATGAAATATTTCATGAGGAGGACATTGTTGGAGCATAATTAAATCAGCTAGATTCACATAACAATGACTTATGCATCGAAGAAAAAAAGTAAATGGGGATAGATACAGGAGTGGAATTTTATTTTTCTGAAGAGTTATCTTTAGCTCAAACACCCATCTCTCAGGTAGTAATAAAATAACCCCAGCCAAAAGAGGAAGGAAATCAAAGGCAAGTAAATTAAAATAGGAGATTGAAGTAGGCATGCAAGCCACTTTAGATGGGGGATTCTCAATCAATAAAAGATGGAGAAGAGAATTTTTCTCTCCCCATATGCAATGAAGATCATATCATGGAATTTCAGGAGTATCAATTCCTCTAATAAAAGAGCCCACATCAAGTGTCAGATTGATGCTAATGGGGTAGACTTTTCTTAATTCAGGAAGCTAAACTATCAAAGGAATTTTTTGAAGAAACAACCCTTAAATGGAACAAATGGAAACCTATTATAGTACCTGCCCAATGGGCATCAGGTGGTTTAATATCCTTATGTAACCCAAGGTCATTCATAGTGGACATATTAAATTCTGATCATAATTGGTAGCTCATGAATGTGCATAGTTTTGACATTCAATTCAAGCTTATCAATGTCTATGGGAAACAACAACACAAAATAAAAAGAGGTTATGGGATACTCTAAAAAATATAACACAAAACATGGCTAATCAAAAGATTATAGTTGTAGGGGACTTTAATTCTATTATCTCTTTAAATGAAAAGTAGGGAGGCAACTACCCTCCATAAAAAACCATGATGGATTTTGGATGCTTCATTACAAATAATGCATTCTGGGATATTCTTCTAGAAAAAGGAAGATTTACTTAGACAAATCAGAGAAGAGACTTCTATTAGATTGAAGTAAGACTAGATAGGTTCCTAGTTTCTCAAGAATGGGCTTGTGCATATTTAAACTTGGCTTCTCAGATCCTCCCCTTTATTGGCTCTGATCATTTTTCCATATCACTAAGTATAATAAAACCAAGAGGAGTTCTAGCTCATAAACCATCCTTCAGGTTTGAGAATATGTGGCTAAGACATCCTTTATTTCTACCTTTTTTAAGATAGTGGTGGGTGAGTACTCCAATTCACAATGGTACAAAAATGTTTCATTTCTTCAAAAAATTGCAGCATGTTAAAGGACAGATAAAGGATTGAAACATTAACACTTTCAAAAATATCTTTGTTCAAAAGGAAGAAGTAGCTAGACTTTTGGTAGATGTACATGAGCATATTATTCAAAATGGTATGGACTCTGATACTTATGTCAAATAGAAGGACCTTCAATAGTTGTGGTCAGAATTGGGTAAGCGAGAAGAAGTGTATTGGTAGCAAAAATCAAGAGAATTATGGCTGAAAGAGGGAGATCGTAATACAAAATTATTCCATGCATCAACTCAAGGAAAAAGAGCTTCAATTTTATTTTTCAATACAAGAGATAAGCTCATGAAACTAAATCAATAAGGCAAAGGAAATTCAAAATGAGGGAGTAAATGTTGTCATGGATCTTCTTGCACCCCTTAAACCTGTTGCTCAAGGAGATCAACAAGAATAAGAAGTTCTTTCTGCAATACCAAATATTATCTCCCAAAGTGATAATGAATCTCTGATCGAACCATTTATGCTTAAATAATTAAGGAAAGTGGTTTTTTCATTATCACGAGATAAAGCCCCAGAGCCGGATGGGTTCACAACATTATTTTATCAAAAATGTTGGGATGTGTTGGGGTATGATCTTCTCCTTTCTATGGAGGAAACTCACAAATTAGGTACAATGTTGAAGCACTTCAACATCACAAATATAGTTGTCCTCCCAAAAGTAAAGGGACCTAAAACATTTGTAGACTTTAGGCCCATTTCACTCTATAATAAAATTTACAAGATCTTCACAAAGGTGATCTATTTAAGGCTACAATCCCTCATTCCAAAGATTAGATCTCAGGAATAAGGAGGCTTCATACCCAGAAGGGAGACTATACAAGGTGCACTAGTGGCTCAAGAAGCACTCCATTCTATTAAATCAAATCAATTTTCTTCTTTCATTGTAAAATTAGATAAGATGAAAGCATATGATAGGGTGGATTGGGATTTTCTTATCAAGGTACTTGATAAGTTTGGTTTCTCCAATAAATGGTGTAAATAGATATTTTCATGCTTGTCAAGAGCATATCTCTTTGTGTTAATCAATGACTCCCATTGTGGTTTCTTTAAGGAAACTCAAGGTGTTAGACAAGGTGACCCATTGTCTCCCTTCCTTTTTATAATTATGGTAGAGGCTTTGAGTAGGACCATCAAAGACAAGAATTCTAAGGGATTATGGCAAGGAATTCTCATCCCTCAAATAGATGTATCAGTTACACACAATTTTTTTGCATATGACACCCTATTATATGGTAAAGCAACTATCCCGAAAGCTAAGAACATAAAATAAGTCATGGATAAATACTCAAAGATGTCAAGCTGAAGAATCAATGCTCAAAAGTAAAAAATCAATGTGTTCAATGCTAAAGGTGCCATAAGAAGGAAAATTATCATAATTATGAGTTTCCAAGAAGCAAATCTTCCTTGTAAGTATTTAGGTATTCCATTCTTCATGGGGTCCAATAAGTCGGCCTATTGGGCTGAGATTATTGAGAGAATAAAGAAAAAAATATGTTCATGGAAAGCCAAGCGGTTGTCTTTTTCAAGTCAAATTCTTTTAATAAAGTTTGTCCTTTTTGCAATACCTAACTACTTCATTTCAGTCTTAAGGGCACCCAACACCGTAGTGGATCAAATTTAGAAAATTATAAGAAAATTTATGTTGAGTGGGAATATGAATGACTAAAAAAAAATTCCTTTAATATCCTTAGACAACATGGTGTTAGAAAAATTAAAAGGAGGTGTGGGCTTACACGATATTCCAAAATGTAATCAAGATTTTGGTGGGAAACTCATTTGGAAAATGTATACCAATCCAAAGTAAAAATGGTGTTCCTTGATGAGGGCTAAATATCTTGACAACCAAGATCCCAAGAGAATTTTCACAGTTGTTGAACCTCCCCAAGGATCATCCATGTGGAGCTTCATGATCTTGTGTAGAAAGGTGCTTACATCGTATATTTCATGGGAGGTCAATAAGGGAAATGAAGTTAATTTTTGGAGTGATTCCTAGAATGGGCATCCCCATTACAAAATTTTCAAGAGTTCCAATCAGCAATAGCAATGTTTTCTTAGTTATGGGGAACAAAATCAATAGATTATGTTAAGCACGTTGAGCCCCCATCAGGGAGAGTGGTTTGGAAAGATTTTTCTTTGGAGAAAATTTCAAAACATCAACAAGACTTATTGTCATAAATCATGAACAATAGAATAATATTCCTATCAAGAGAAGAAGATCGATTAATATAGGCACCATCTAAAAGTGGATCTTATTTAGTCAAGAAGGGGTACAAGGAAATTATCATTAGGGATAACTTAAATCAATCTCAAAGGGTATTCTCGTTCTATTGGAATAGTGTGGTACTGTCAAAATTAGGTAGTTTTTAATGGTTAGTGATAAGAGAAAGAGTCTTTACAAGTGAAAGTTTGGTCAAACTAGGCATTGTAGAACCTTTCAATTGTGTTCTATGTAACAAATCATTTGAAGATCATGATCATCTATTTCTCCACTATCCATTTTCACAAGATCCTGTTGGTGTTTTGTTCTTGATAAAATGAATTACTCTACTCCATTTGGGATCTATTTTCTACCTGGCTTGTTATTTACAAAACCTCCTTTTTTGCATGCATTTGGCAAGCTATCCCAACTTTGGTAATATGGAACATATGGTGGGAAAGGAATAAACACATTTTCATAAAAACCTTAGAAAATTCCCAAACTGTACATGCATTGATTAGAAATTTAGTTTCATAAGTAGTAAATATTTGGACACAACATCATAAGAATGTGGGGGCAGTGTTCTCATCATGGGATAATTTAATTTTATAGAATTGTAAATAGATAAAACTTGCTTTTATAGGAATCCTAATGCAACATCATAGTGTGAAGGTAGACAAAAGTACAATAAGATGGCTCCCTCCATAGGAAGGCTATTACAAATCAAATTTTGTCAGGGCTTCTAGAGGAAACCTAGGTATTTCAGGAGCAAGTATTTGCATCAGGGATACAAGAGGAAGTGTCAAAGTAGCCAGATCAATAAGTTTACCACTGGGTACAAATAATATGGTCGAATCAATGGCTTTACTACATGGTTTTCTCCTTGCAAAAAAAATCCACATCAAAGAACTTCACATTGAAGGAGATTATTTGGTAGTTATTAATGATTGAAAGGAGAAATCTTGCTTTAATTGGTCTACGAAGTATGTGTTGTAGATTATCTATAAATTTCTAGAAGAATTCAAAGATATTCAGATCTCCCATACCTACTGAGAAGGCAATGTTCTTGTTGATCGATTGGCTAACATGGGGTGTGACAAGAAAGAATTTTTAATTCAAGAAAATATCAATGATATTCAGGAACTAGCAAAATTAAGAGAAGTAATAAAAAAAATATTGTATTTCTTTATAACTGTATTGGCCTAAACCTCTTGAGAGAGAAAAATTGATGAGATACTTGGGTTGTCTTTCTGATAAGTAGTTTATCTCTATAGGCTCGAAGTGACCAGATCGGTGAGACTTTTGAACCTCCAAGAGAGCGATTTCGGTGTGACTGCTAAGACACTAACTCATTTGATTGCAAAATCCGACAAAACCTTCTGATGAAAGCTTTATAATCAGATGTATCGTCGGGCACTTGTGTAAATTTTATCCTCGATGTTTGTCGGAATTTCGACGAACCATTTTTTTCATCTACGTTTCGACGAAGATATTTCACCGAAATTTTGATGGACCTGCAAAGTTAAATTGTGGTGGGCATAAATAAAAATGAGCTCGATTATTTATTGCGACAGTGTTTTGCTTGACGATTTTCTTGGGGAAAATCAGAAGAAACTCAAGAAGATATCGCTAGGTTGAGGGTAGTCATTTTCTTTTTCCAGAATTCATTTGTGAAGTCAGATTTGTACTTCCAGGTTTGAAAATCATATTTAAAAGTAACATCTCATCAGATTTCATTTTTATTTTGTGCATTTCTAGAATTTCATTTCCATATTTTAGACCTGACTTCACAAATTCTTTATAAGGGAATTGTTTATAACTGATGGAAAATTCTTGATGGATTTGGACAAAGATTATATTTGCAAGGTTTCAATTTTAACCCTAATGATCAATTTTCAATAGATTTGGGAGCCATAACTAGATAATATCAAAGGTGTTGGTTGTTTTTTACTGTAACCAAGTTTATATTCTAGACACATAGCATATAAAATCTCAGATAATATTGCCTTACAGTACCATCAATTTATATTCTAACCCAATACTACTTATCAAATCCTTATATGAACATAGTCACCTATAACCTCACTCAAGCATTTTAATTAATTCCTTGAATTAAAGCCAAAATGAGAATTACACACACCATAACAGTGAGATGAACAGAATAACCCTTGATCATTTTATTCAGGATAATAATATATTCATACAATGGAGATACATGACCTTGAAACGAGTAATTGTCATTCAGATGCTAGTACTATCTTGAAAATTAAGTACCCATGATGAGACCATTGCTACAGTGATCTAACATTTCCTTGGGCATCTACAATATCTGGTAAAGATTTGTCACTCCAGTCATCAAAAATATTTACAAGCTCTTTAATCCTCCTGCTGAAATCATCAGGCAAGGCCTAGAAACCTTGTAGTGACTTCACAATGTCTTGAGTAGGCCTTAATTGTTGAGGCCTATTAGCTACATTTTGAGAATTTCATTTCCAGATTTTGTTGTGCAAGTTCAATATTATGATTTTAGGAGTCTAACAGTTGGAAATCATAGTAAAATCAGAATTTAATAATTTTTGGAATTAGCATTTGAATTTTTTTTTTGGTGTCATTAACTTCAGACTATCTTCTCTTTTGCAACGGTGGTTGCATGCCAATTTTTTTAACTATGTATGATTAAAAATTATTGGAGTGTGAGTTTGATATTTTTTGAAGATCTAAATATTCAAGCTTGGTAAAGAAAAATCATGTCAGATAATATTAGTCCAGAACAAAATGAAGAGTCACTTGATAGATTGTGGGCTAGATTCAAAAGAAAGGGTGATGGGAAATGTTATTGTACTTGCAATAACTGCAAGGGCTTAAAGACGAGAAGACTTTTAATCATAACAACTGAGAAATATTGTAGGCAGCATGGTCACATTGAAGGGGGGCATGGTTATCGTCCATTGGTAAGTTGTTTATTATATGTGTTTATATTGATTGAATTTGTAAATTTTTATATTGTTTTAACATTTGATATATATATAAAAAATAACTTGATCATGATCATGGTTTATTTGTGTCTATTGTTATTATAAAGCTGGGGTGCCCTAGGGCACATGATATGGATTATCACAGCCCGAAGAATGTGGTTTCACAAGTGAAGGAACATGGAGCTGTGAATATCGAAGATGAAATTAATGATCCTATGGAAGAAGATGATCATGCGCTAGAAAACACAATTGAAGATGATGGTACAAATACATTGATCCATGACATAAGTAGTGGCACATATGATCATGTTGACCAAGATGACTTTGATGATATTCATGATTTACCTATACTTGAGATGGCATAGGAGCCCCTTTATGAAGGCTCCCAAACAACTCTTCTCTCTGTTGTATTGTTGCTGGTGAACTTGAAGGTTATGAATGGTTTATCCAACATAGCAATCTCACAGATGTTAAGGTATGCCATATATGTCATCTTTTTTCATCTATTTTAATTATTGTTAGTTCATCACTAGTAAAGGATGAAGTATGTACCATTAATATTATTTATATTAAGAAATTATTTTTTCTTGTACATTGATTGGTGAATTTTTGTTACCACCATCAAATATTTTACCTCGTTCATACTGAGATTTATTTGGAATTATGAAAGATATTGGAATGGAGTATCAAGAAATAGATGCATGTCCTAATGATCATATTATATATCATAAACAACATGAATTTGCAATAGAATGCCCAAAATTTCATATCAATAGATATCAAATAGATCAACTAACAAAAAAGGTGCCTCGCAAGGTTCTTCATTATATTCCCATTATTCCACATAAGCAACAATTATTTAGGTGCGAAAGTTTAGCGCAATTTATGGATTACCATGCACAAAATAGAAGTGGAGATGAGATTCTTCGAATGCCTACAAATGGTTACGCATTTAGGGACATGGAGGAAAAATGGCTACACTTTAAAGAAGAACCTCATAATCTCAGGCTTTCATTGGCAGTGGACAGTGTCAATCTATTTGGAGAGTTGTGATCTATTTACTCGGTGTGGCCTGTTTTTGTTACAATGAAACTTATATCGTGGAATGTTAGAGGATTAAATGCCTCTGACAAAAATTTCCAAGTGAAACAACAATTGGATGTTTCAGGGGCTGATATTATATTTCTTCAAGAGACAAAGACCTATCAAGACTCTTTTCAATCTATTAAAAGTGGCATGCTTGGGGAGCATCACATTCTCCCTCTCAAGGTGCCTCGGGTGGTCTAATTTCCTTCTGGAATACTAAGATGGTCAGTATATCAAATATTTCATTTCATCATAATTGGCAACTTATGTTTGTATCTCATTTTGAGCTTTCCTTTTGGCTTCTGAATGTTTATGTTCCAGCCAGTTCTTCTGATAAAAAAATTCTTTGGGAGTTACTGCAATCGAAGTTGGATTTGATAGGTCAAGATAAATGTGTTCTTGCGGGTGATTTTAATGCAATTGCTAATGATATGGAAAAGAAAGGTGGAATAATTCCTCCCAAAGTTGTAATTTCTGATTTTGCAGCATTTATACATGATAATGCATTAAGGGATGTAATTCCCACAAATGGCTTGTTTACATGGACAAATAAAAAGGAAAAATTTCTTGCAAATTGCAAAGAGATTAGATAGGTTTTTAATCACCTCAAATTGGATAGGATCTCAGTTTTCCTTTTCTTCTAAAATTTTACCCTTGGTAGCCTCTGATCATTTTGCCATATCTCTGGTTATGTTTGGTAACAGTGTCAAATCTTTGGGCCATTCATCTTTCAAATTTGAATCTATGTGGCTTAGACATCTACACCTAATCAGTTGTATAAAAACATGGTGGCAATCTTCCCCTTACGTTTATGGGTCTAAAATGTTTCAATTAAGTAATAAATTGGATCATGTAAAGAGGAATCTTATTTCTTGGAACCGATTAATCTTCAAAAATGTGTTTTCTTAGAAAAATATGGTGTACAAAAAATTAGTTGAAATAAATGAGAAGATTATCTTAAATGGGATGGATATTAGTTCATTTGAAGAACAAAAAACCCTAAACTGTGAGTGGAAAGAATTGCTCTCTTGGGAAGAAGAATATTGGAGGCAAAAGTCCAGGGAATTATGGTTGAAAGATGGTGATAAAAATAAAAAAAATTTCCACAATTCTACCCAAGCCAAAAAATCAAAATACTCAATTTTTTCAATTCAAGATAGTGTAACAGGTGCTAATCTTGTTACTGAGAAAGATATTCAAGCAGAAGTTGTCAATTTCTTTTCTAATCTGTTATCAAAGCCTGATAACTCGAATGTAAATTTATCTATTGATAGAGATGAACTTCTACAAAATATACCTCCTCTGGTTTCCTCGGATGACAATTTGAGGTTGCTTGCTCCTTTTACTCTCAAAGAGATTAAGGAGGTAGTTTTCTCAATGCCGCCAGACAAGGCTCCAGGTCTAGATGGTTTCACAACAATTTTTTTTCAAAAATGCTAGGAATTTATTAGGTTTGATATATTAAGTGCTATGGAAGAGTCAAGGAAGTCTGGTGGAATGCTAAAAAAATTTAGTGTTACTAATATTGCAATCATTCCAAAAATTTTGAATCCAAAAACTTTTTCAGATTTTAGGCCTATCTCACTTTGCAACACAATATATAAGATCTTCACAAAAGCGATTTATCTCCGCCTTCGTCCTCTCATTTATACAATTATCTCAGAGGAGCAAGGTGGCTTTGTGCCAGGCAGAGAAACCCTTGAAGGGGCAATAGTGGCGCATGAAACCCTGCATACTATAGCCTCTAATAAATTGCCAGCCATGATAATTAAACTAGATATGCAAAAAGCATATGATAGAGTTGATTGGTGTTTCCTAAATCAAGTGCTTTTGAAGTTTAAATTTTCCTCTAAATGGTATAAATGGATAATGGCTTGCATATCTGGTGCAAGATTTTCAGTATTACTTAATGGCTCATCTGTAGGCTTTTTCAATTCATCTCAAGGTGTTCGTGAAGGTGATCCTTTATCACTTTTCTTATTTATCATCTTGGATGAGGCTTTGAGTAGGTCTTTTAAATCTGCAAATCTTCAAGGAAAGATTAAAGGGGTCATCTTTCCAAGTACAAATTTATTAGTGACTCATTCTTTATTTGCTGATGATACTCTTCTCTTTGGCAAAGCTGACTTGGCAGAAGAAAAAAGCATAAAAACTCTTTTGGATAATTATACAAAGGTTTCTGGCCAAAAGGTAAATGAAGATAAGTCAAAGATTTATTTGTTTAACACTAAAGATTCAACTGTTAAATCTAAGTCAAATTTTTTGGCTTCAATCAAGATCAGTTTCCAAGCAAATATCTTGGGATTCCTTTCTTTTCAGGCCAGAATAGGGTCTTGCATTGGAAAAAAATAATTCATTTTATTCAATCTAAATTTTTGTCTTGGAAAGGAAGATGGTTATCATTAGCAGGAAAAATTCTCTTGGTTAAATATGTGCTTTCGTCCATTCCAAACTATTTTATGTCAGTTCTGAAAGCACCCAAATCTATATTGCTTCAAATTCAGAAATTAATTAGAAAATTCCTATGGTTAGGGAATGTGGACACTAAAAAAAAGATACCATTAATTTCTTTAGAGGCTATGTACAAGGATAAGTTAAATGGAGGGGCAAGTCTCCATACTCTTGGTAATAGAAATTTAGCCTTAGGGGAAAAAATGACTTAGCGGCTATTTTCAAATCCTTCCCTAAAATGGTGTAAAATTATGCAAAATAAATATTTGGATAATCAATCTCCTTCCATAACTTTTACTGTCTCTGATCCCCCATCAAGTTTAGCAATGTGGAATTTCCTCTTGTTGTGCAGAAAGTTAATTCTCCCCCATTTCTCTTGGTAAATTAATGATGGAAAACATGCACATTTTTGGAATGATTCATGGAATGGGTATAAGAAGTTAAATAGTTACAATTTGGACTCCTCAATAAATTTCTTGTCACAAAAATTTGGACCTTATGTATATCAATATTTTGATAATGTGGAATCATTAACTGGTAAAGTCAATTGGAAGAATGTTGCTTCAAAACCAATTGATAATAATCATAAGGGTATCATTACCTCCTTATTGAAAGATAGAATAGTCTATGTTTCATCATGTGCAAATAGATTAATCTGGTCAAAATCACCCTCAGGTTGCTATTCGGTCAAAGAGGGTTACCTCTCCATCTCAAAATCTAGTTCACAATCTCAATCTCTCAGAGCATATAGTTTTTGTTGGAATTCAAAAATTCTTCCTAAATCTGATTACTTTGCCTAGCTAGCAATCCAAAACAAAATCTTAACAAGTGATAAAATTTCAAGGTTGAAAATCTCAGCTCCGTTTAAATGTGTCCTTTGTGAGGTAGAATTAGAGGATGCCAATCATCTATTTCTTTCCTGTTCAATTGCACAAAGTTGCTAGTTCTTTATTTTATCAAGGTTATAGATTCAATTTCCTCTTCCTAATAATATATGGGATTTATTTTCTAGCTGGCCAAAATTATACAAGTCTTCCTTTTTTGCATGTATATGGGAAGTGATTCCCACATCAGTTTTATGGTCTATCTGGTGGGCAAGGAATAAAATCATCTTTAGGAAAGAAAAACAAAAAATTGAGCATATTTTGTCTTCTATGGAAGTCTATATAACAGAATTTGTAAATGTCTATGTTTCAAAAACACAACACATAAGATCTTCTTTCATGGATTGGGATTCCAAAGTTCTCTCAAATTGGCCTCTTCTATCTCTGCCCTTCAAAGGAAGTCTTCACCTTGTATCAAGCAAAGTTGATAGATCTAAGATTATATGGTCACCTCCCCCATGTGGCTTATTTTAAATTAAATTTTTACGGAGCTTCAAGAGGTAGCCCAGGAATTTCAGGTGTTGGTATTGTAATAAGAGACAATATCAGTATAATCCTTTGTGCCAAATCTATCAAATTAATGGATGGTACAAATAATGAGGCTGAAGCATAGGCTTTACTATTTGGCCTAAAAATGACTTTAGATTTCAAAATATCAATGCTAGAGATAGAAGGGGACTCTCTTATTCTGATTAATGCCTATAGGGAAAGATCCTCTCATAATTGGAAGTTATCTTATATGGTAAAGCAAATTCAAAAACTTCTAGAAAATTTCTTGCATTATAACTTATTGCATAATTATAGAGAAGGAAACAGGGTGGCAGATTGTTTAGCCAACCTGGGCTGCAATCAACTTGAAAAAGAAATAATTCATATTGTCCAAATTGGGAACATTGACAGAGAATTGGAAAAATTAATTTCAAAAGAAGAAATTTTTTATCGATCATAATGGATAAAAATTTGATTAAGTCTCTTTGTTGTACTTGCCAATTATGGGTATGATAGGTTTTAACGTTTAAACTTTTACCTATATTTATGATTGACATGTCAACAAGATTTATTAATCTTTTTGGTCCTATGGAGGGATTATCAACATAGGTTCACATGTTGAATACGTGCAAACCTTTTGGTCTTATGTATCAATAACATTGTGCAATGTGTGGTTGATACAGAGAACATAGGTCTGTATGATTTGTTATAAGAATGATTATAGGGGATGTTTGTATATATCTCAAGAATTCTAACAAGAGGTATAGATCGTTCCTTATCTAAATTAGACAGCTTCGGGTAAACAAAATTATGATAACATAAAGGTTGGCTTGCTCATGTATACAAGTACAATGACACTCTCATTACATGGCCAATATGGTGTTTTCTCATACCCGATGGGATGTTTTTGATCATCCAATACAACTCAGTTATCATCAGTAATGTTTGGTATTCGTATATGGCACATTCGACATTTGTGTAAAGGATATCATGGTGCTAATTCATAATAACTTGGTACGGGATTTGTTATTATAAAGTGGTAAGTTTCAAAAAACAAGGGAGCTGAAAGTTTATCAATAGGTCAGCATTGTCTTATTTTCTTCATCAAAAAATCAAGAAAGAGCTCTCTTAATATTTAAGTTGCTAATTTAGTTGTTAGCAAATTAAGGCAGGTTGTGATGGAGTATCATCGTCTAAATTTTTGAATGTAGCTGCCAGTCCAAAGTTGGGAAATGCTAGCCTCTGGTAAGCTTGATTTACAGCATCTCCAATCTATTTTCAAGTTTCGGTGCCCATGTGATTACAACTGTTTCAAATGCTTAATTGGGTCTGAGATTCTTCAACCAAAATCATGAAGGTTGATATTTTCGTAAAATGTTCTTTCCATCTTTCTTTCTAATATCATGGATATTCTTCAGTGTTTGGAAACAATCAAAGTCATTGCCGACACAATGGTAAATGACATTTTTATGAAAAATGAAGCAGTTCTTTGCAGTGCACAAAAATATATCTTCTCGTGTGGAGAAGGTTATATTGGTGGTATCTTCCCTCCTCACTATCTTCCTCATAATAAGGTAGTGTTGATTGCTTTTGATGCTTTAAAATTATCTGTAGAGTTTTCTGACCCCTGTCATTTGAATAAGGCTTTATCAAAGTATTCTAACCATCTGGGAAGGGATATGTCTGATAGTTTTAGGGAGAAGTTTTATTACATATCTTTTCTTATTTTTCATAATTGTCAACATGCAGCTTCTTCACTGCAAAGAAATTCAAGACAGGTGCAGATTCAAGGTTAGGAAGGTTTCCATTTGTTGATGGAAGAAGAAGGAATTGAAGATCAAGGTGACAATATATTTGATTTCATGAAGATGGAGGAGTAAATGGGAAGGAGTTAAATTTTGCAGATTATGTAATTGCTTGTGAGCAAGCAACCAATAAATTGTATCTTTAGTGGATAGGTTTATACTTTTAGATAGGTAGTAGACTTTGGTATGCCTGTATGACTTTAAAAAGTCAGCATTTTGTATTCAGAAACTTTACATTTTTGGGCTAAAACCGGAGGTTTTCTCACTGGCTCTTTTTTGCCGGTATGCCCTTTGAGCTAGTTAATTGTAAACGTTATTACATATAATAAATATATATATAGTGGCTCTCCACTTTTGTCAAAAAAAAAAAAAAACATTCCTCCATGGATGTCAATAAAGAGGGAGCACATAATGTTGGAAATGAGTGTTCTATGTATTTGTTTACATCAATTTTCTTTAACGTAGTAGCATCTCATTTGTCTTATTTGTTGCATAATGACTTATATGTTTTTTCATTTAATAGTCATGTACATGAATTTATATATATTGCAGTAAAATGGTTATAAAAATTATGTAATGCTTATGTTCATTCAACTAGGTAAGTACCAAGTTAAAGATTGAATGTATATATGAGCCTCTTATCGATGAGTTACTAAATTTATGGAATGGCATGACTATGTATGACGTATATAGACCAATAGGATAAAGACAATTTGAACTCCATGCAATGCTTGTATGGACAATTCATGATGCCCCAAGGCTAACACATTTTTTTGGTATGTTATAACGTTCGACTGCATGACTTTTACGATATTTAATTTTATGAATTAGATATCATGCATGTTTTTTAAATAATCTATTCATTATATATAATTATAAAAATTGAAATATTTAATCCAATTGTATATGATTCGCAGGTCTTCAAACAAAGGGAAAATTTGCATGTCCAATTTGTGGTCCAAAGATGAAATCTCATCGTTCAACAAGTTTAGGAAAGCAGGTGTTTGATGAGTATAGGCACTTTCTCCACAAAATCATAAGTATCAAACTACTAGAAAACATCTTTTCAATGGGAAAGAAGAGACTACATCAAAACCACAAAGAATGACACCTCACCTATGGAAGCTGGAATATAATAGAATTAATCGTCAAGGTTATACATTGGATCAAATTGTTTATCTATCATTTATGATATGTTTTGAATTTATATTTTTATATTGTGTTGTGTTTACTCATGATGTAATTGACAATGATTGTCATTGTTAATTTTTTTAACTTATATGCTTCATGAAGGTCATCAAGGCATTAATGGTCAGCTTCCACAGGGACTGAAAAGTTATCCTAGACAATTTAATAGGTTGCCCTACTATGAGCAGCTACAAATTGTGCATTTGTTTGATAGAATGCATATCATAAAGAATATGATAGAAACATTATGGAAAATATTGGATGGAAGGCATGACAAAGAAAAAATTGTCAAAATTTGTAGTGACATTTAGGAAGCCAGTCATGCAATGAAAAATTCCATTCAATTAAATAGCGATGGAGACCAAATTAATATAAGTGTCCTTCCTTGGTTATTAACGGAGCAGCAAACCAATGCTATAAAACAAGTCATACAAAAAATTCAATTTCCCATAGGATTTGTTGCGAACATAAACAATATCATAACAAAGAAAGGTGAATCTGGGTCAGGGATGAAAATGCATGATTGGCATACATTCATTAAGGTAATTATTCTGGTATATTATATATATATTTGTCTACTGCATGTACTTTTCAGTGTATTATTTTTACTACTTTTGGAAAAATATTAATGAAAATATCATTTTATAATTGTTGTAGTACATTCTACCTATATCTCTCCTAGACAACTTCGACAACAATTTCAAGAAAGTTATATATGATCTTGGAAAATACATGAGGTAAGTAGCAATATTTTTTCAATTCTTTGTATATTTTTGTTAAATCTCGTTAATATATTTGTGCCTTGAATCACTTGTAGATGACTGCCATCTAAAGAAATCCATAAAGAAGATATAAATTATTGGAAGAGAAAAATTCCTCATCTAATGTGTGAAATGCAAAAGTGTCTACCTTCGAAATTTTTCAATGCACAAGAACACTACCTCATACACCAAGTTGATGAGATTGAATTGTGTGGACCTGTACACACAAGGTCAATGTGGATGTTTGAGAGGCACTTAAATTTTTTTAAGGCTTTGGTTAGACAAAGAGTACATCTTGAGGGTTCTATGGTGGAGGGATACATGGTATACTAGACCATGGTGTATATTATTGAATATCTTCCTAAGTTTGCAACAAAGATCCATGTAGATCACATTTGGGATCCCAACTCCATTAACAAATTAGAAGGGGAGTACCTGATGGGGAAAGGTAGATTGAGGAAAGTGACAGGTAATTATAAGATGGTCATGGAGATTAATTAGAATACATTTTAAATTTGGTTTTTATGTATATTGTACTTATTTAATTATTAATCTTCAATATTCATCAATTATAAATTAAGGTTGTATACCGTGGTAATTAACTAATTATACGTCATTTGTGAATTTCAGTTTTTTCTAATATAGTTGGTCGAGAGTGGGATGCACTACATTTGTACGTCACAAACAATCTTGATTGGATGATGGTATGGATTGAACGATGTCGACAATCTAGTCGCACATTAACATGGGAAGGTGTGGCTTCATTGGTTAAAGAAGCTCATCATAATGGAGATTCCAATGTTACACCAAGGGAAATTGATTTAGTATATGGTTTAAGAGATAAAAAGGTATGTATAAATATATTAATCACCCATATTATTTAATTATTTTTAATTATATTGATGTATATATATGTTGATATTTTTTCTTTGCATACATTCGGCCAAGAATAAATATGTTTATCAATTGATGATATTGCAATAAGTTTTACATGTTTGACATATTGCAGGTGAAACACCACAAGGCTATGTGGTGCAATGGTCATAAATTTTGAATCAAAAAGTTGGATGACACGAAGAAAACTTGTGATTCTGGGATTACTACAGTCTTCCAGGTGACTAATTTTTCATCTAGAAGAGACATACATCCGGAAGCCTCAGAAAATCAATACTATGGGATTTTGGATGATATACTTGAGTGTGACTTTAAGTCCTTCAAACTAGTTATATTTTTCGTCCTATGGTACAGGCTACGATTGAATGAAAATGATCCTGAGAGAACTGTTATTGAACATGATAATGTATTTACCATGGTTAATACAAGGTATTTTGAGCGAGCTAGAAATGAGCCGTATGTTCTTCCAAGCCAATGCGAGTAGGTATTTTACTCAGAGGTTCCAGGTAAAGTAGGTTGGTCATATGTTGTTAGACATGATCCAAGAGGAAAGCCGGTAAAGTATAATGTGGTGGAAGAAGAAAATACTAAAGAAATAGAAGATGATGTAGACGATGATCAGGATCAACAGTTAGTTGATGATGTGCTTGATGAAGATGTAGAAGAGGATGAACTAGATCATGATGATGTAGGAGTTAATGTTCATGAAGATGATATCCGTGTGGATGATGACATTATCGAAACTGATATCAATGATGATGATGATGATATGACCAATCCTTACAATGTTGAATCTGGATCGAATGATACAAACAAAGAGTTGGATGAAGAAGAAGATCAATGACATTGAAATGTATGAGTTACGTGATTGTATTATCTATTTGATATTAATTTCTTGATTGAATTATATTTGAATTATGTGGTTACATAATTAATTTATGATGTTTTTAATTTTAATTATATTTGAATTATATTAGAATATGTTCAGTTAACAGATGTAAAAAATAAAATGGATAAACCAAAAGATGAAAGCATGAAACCACTACCTTGTTGGGTGTATGGAGTCTAATGAAGATCTATAAAAGTGTAATCTATGATGGCAATAATTCAAAGTGTTTGGCACATAGATGTAATTTATAACTTGTATAAATGTGCAAGTAAATGACTGACAAACTCTACTTGAGATAGAATGACAATCCTAGTTATGTGATTATTCTTATTGATCCAATTAATACTCTTCAGTTACTATGATTGACTAGAAGGGTTTAATCTTTACTTGAAAGAACCAAATAATCACATCACACAAATACAACAAATGTGTATTGGTAAACTGAATATATATATATATGCTTGATATATCAATTTAAACAACAAAAGAACATCAAAATGGAGACAACCAGATAACTATATAATTTCACAAATAGCTAATACCAATATTAAGCCACAAGTTCAAACATCTTCATTAAATTCATCAAAATTCATACATGCATCTCAATCTTTTAAAGTAAAGTTTCATTGCAAACTATCTACTATATCTTTCTCCTATCCGCCTATATCTATTTTAAATTATAAAACAAATATAAATATATCAAAATTGTGAAAGGGCACATCCTTTGAGAAATGTCTTTTGCTTAACAACAATAAAAAACTAGAAATTATGCTCTATTAAGCCATAAATAGATGTTTGACAGATAATCTCGGTAAGCTGGTTGCTTGTGTGTATCAGCATCCTCCAGTGCATTCCTTATGGCTATCTCCATTTCAAACATCTTCTCATTCTGTTCACATGCCCTCTCCATTGTTAAATCATTTCTTGTGGTTGTCTCTAGCACTGTTTGCATCATCATCTCGCATTCCTTCATCCATTCTATGGTAATAGACACTGTTTTAATCCTCTTCGGTTAAGTACTTGTCTATCCATCTCTGATACTCTTCATACATTGGCCAGCCAAAATTCACCACCTCATTCACCTTAGTATTGTAAGGTGTGTACTTCACTGCAAACTGATTGGATTCCCTTTCAAAAAACTCTAAGAATGTGCTGGTGTTAATTATCTTATCCATACTATTTACCAGCAAATCATAGTTTGAATCATCACAAATCAATTTGATTTGTGCATTGATAACTTCTTCTGCCCCATCCTGCCACTGTTGCAATGTCTTAACATTTCCTTGTGCATCAATAATGTCTGGCAAAAATGTATCATTCTAGTCATCAAAGCTCTTTATCATCTCCCTAATTATTCTACTGAAATCATCAGGTAGGGCCTAGAATCCATTCAATGATTTTACAAAGATTTGAGTAGGCTTCAATGATTGGGGCCTATTCTCCACATCAAACCTAGAAGCTTTGTACATAATATCTAGATCATTGGCCCTAGGGATCCATTTCTCAGCCAAAGGCAAAACTATTTCCCGATCCCTATTGATATTTTTTATTCCATCCAAGAATAAAGAATACAAGGAATGTACAAATGGTAATTTACCATGAACCTTTTCATTAAGATACCTCAAAACTGTGTCAACAACCTCACTTTGTTTGGAAATTGCATCATCCTCACTTGCCTTTAAGGCATCCTACAATTCTGTGATCCTATTCAACATTTTCTTCTTGGTGGGATCCATAGAATATTCAACTTCTTCTTCAACTAGCCCTAGTGTAGGACTTAGAGTAGGTGCCTGGATGGGGGACCTCAGAGTTGAAAAAATTGGAGTAGTAGTAGGGACTGATCCTGCAATAGAAGGTAATGCTCTGATACCAGGAGCACTAGAGTATTCTCCCACCTGCCCATATTTCAACCTATCTACTTCAGATTGTAGCTCAATATTCCTTTGCTGCATCCTACTATATTCGGCAATTATCATATTGTATTTCTCCATCAGACTCTTCTTTTTAGCCTCTTCTCTCTCGACTATCTTTTGGGCCAATTTGGCCACATTTACTGTCACGCTTGTAGCTTTTATTGTTGAATTCTCAAAAGTTCTCTTGATGATTAGCCCTCCCCTTAGGTGTGGGCTAATATCAGTTACATTTGGCTTTCTGCCTTAGGGTGCCAATGCCCATATGGCCAGAGTTTCATACTCCTCACTGAAGGCAGAGTCCTACAAAGCTGCCTTAACCTCTTCTTCACTATTTTATATAGGGTGCTTGGACTGTAAGATAGCATTGAATGCAACCGCATCAGCTATGTCCCATTCAGGAAAAATTAAAACGCCAGCCTAAGTCACAAGTTTTCTTCCCTCCTTAGGAGTGATGCCTTTGAATTCTTCCATTAATTCGGCCTTGACCTCATCAAAATTCTCCTGCTCATACCTATCAGGTCTCGATTCTCTCCTACTCTTGCATTTGTTCTGGTACCCTTCTAGTTTCATCCTCCAAACTAGTTACAAGAATACAAGAGTCTTTACAAATGCATCATCATCCGAGAATTCCTTGTAGGCCTCCATCCTGGCATCTTGTACACATTTCCCCTTTACATCCATGTTAGAAAGCACCAATTGTGTTGATCTAGGAGGAGAAGGGATACCAACCTGCATGTTTTGATCAGTCAAAATTATCTCATCCATCAGAGTTTTCGGTGTTTCCTTAACTCTCTGCCTCTTAGGGCTTGGCTCTGATGGTAACACTACAAGATCACCTCTTGGTGGTAAATCTAGATCCACAATCCTTATACCTCTGGGTGATTTGATCCTTGAACCTAGTTGTGATGATGCTTGCATGACTTGTTTTCCCTTCTTATCCTCTTCATCCTCATCACTGCTCACATTCCTCTTTCTCTTGTATAGAGGCCTGCCAACTGGTGGTTGATAAGCCGACCTTGTTTCTTCAGGCCTCACACCCAGTCTTTCTATACCAAAATCTAATTCCAAACTGACCCTCTTGGTCATCAAGGTGCCCATGATATATTTGAAATTAGCCATTAAGAAGTCTATTCTCTTGTGAAATGGAGTGAACTCCATTAATGGATCATATTTTGGATCGATTTTATGTATTATAGCCAACAAATTTTCATATGCAATCCATTTTTCTTTATTCAACTCATGCCTATTCAAATCAAACTCATTTCTGATTAGGTCCTCAGGAAAGTTGAATTCATGTGCAAATTTTCCACCTTTAATTCGTTGTCTGAACAATACAAAGAATCCCTCAGGGTCATGTTGTCTTCTGCATGAAAGGTGACAAGAAGTTCTTGTGATCTGCATGTTGCAAGCTTTGTTTTCCAAGGATTGAAATCATAATGCTTATTAGTAAAGACAACCAATCATTAATTTCCAGATTTTATCCAAAACTATATTAAATACCACTTATATATATTTAATCATATATGCAACATAAAATAGTGAAATACTAGTATGATATGGAATGGAAATGGAATATGGAAGTGGATATGAAGGTATATGAAATAGGCTAAAATGTGGCATAAAATGGGAAACAATTGGCTCTCATCAATTAGGAGGTTGATTATCATTTCTTATAAGGTAAATAAATTTACATAAAAAAACCTATTCAATCTACCTATTTAGAAACAAATTCACACAAAAAACAAATAGAACTTACTCCTTCAACCTCCCTGATGTCGTGGCAACATTTTGGCAAATATTTGACAACAATTTGATGAAGAATCCAGTCTCCAATAACAAAAGTGGGCTCTTGAGGGTTTGAAGGGTGTAGGTTTGGTGGAAAATGTAGAAATGAGAAATGAGAAATATTTTTATTTGTTATAAAGAATTATAACATGCTTGCATTATAACACACTCCCATTATGACTTTAAAAAAAAATGTTGGCCACTTTTTGGTGCTCCATCTTTTTGTACCCGCCCATATATTATATAGTATATATTAATATATATTAATATATAATAATATAATATCATATACTAGATTTATTTTTAATATTATTTCATTAGAAACAAATATCTGTTTCAAAAATCCATTTTGTCCTTAATGCTAAAGTCAGTTCTATTTTATATTAATATATTAATAATAAAATATATTATATATTAATTATATAATATAATATATATTATAATATAAGTCATATATTATATCATTTATAAATATTGTATAATATATATATTATATTATATTATATTATATTAATATATCAATAATATAATTATATTATATTTTATATATTGTATATTATACAATATATAATTAAAATCCTCATCACATCCTTCATACTTAATAAATCACACACTTTGATTATATATAGATTAGTTACATGGTGATAAGGGTGTTTTATAAGACATGTAATCCAAATCCTTTGTTAATGAGAAAATAGGCTACAAGGTTGAATATTCACATCCTCATGTTAGTGCTATGAGGGAAAAACTCACATCCTTCGTAATGCTAGAGGCTATGGATATCCGTTTCGTTTTGATTCTTATCATGGCAACATGTACTTTTTACCTAACCCTAATAAAAATTCAAAGTGGAATTTCACATTTTGGGCAAATGGAAAACATCCTTTTTGTCATATCACCACCTTTTGAATTCTCACGATCCTCCATAGACCCAATTACCTTCTAACACAAGGGATATAAATAGAGGATATAAATTTTTCAAAATGGTGAGATATGAATTTAACTATCATGTTTATCCTCTAGCATTACAAAGGATGTGAGTTTTTCCCTCATAGCACTAACATGAGGATGTGAATATTCAACCTTGTAGCCTATTTTCTCATTAACAAAGGATTTGGATTACATGTCTTATAAAACACCCTTATCACCATGTAACTAATCTATAAATAATCAAAGTGTATGATTTATTAAGTATGGAAGGATGTGATGAGGATTTTCATTAGATTTTTATTTCAAAATTCAGCTCTATGTTTACTATCTTAATGGTGATTTTGATCCCCCTCAAGCATATAAGTCTCACACAGCTATCATCGTAGATACCAAATTCTTAAGCTATAGCTCATATAGAGCAGCTAGGATTCAAACCTAGAACGTTTCATTTGCTATTGGAGTTCTCTACTAATTAAACTACTAGCCCCTTTGTGGCCAATCTATCATCATTCCTAATGTATCTTACTTCCAACAGCCCCCCTTAAGCCACACTACAAGTGTTTGGAGATTCTAGCCTAACTCTAATACCATATGTTGAGCTATAAATCCTATGGATCAGTTAGGACTCTCACCTAAGACCTTCTATTTGCTACTTCAATGCTCTACCAACTCAGTTACTAGACTCTTTTGTGGCTGGTCCATTATCTGTCCAGATATAGCTTATATCCAACAATCCCCCTTAAGTAACATTGCAGGTTGGGGCTCCTTGCTTATCTCTGAATCCAAATGAACATGAACCTAAGACCTGGAACGCTCTACCAACCAAGTTACTGATCCTTTTATAATAAGTCCATCATCATTTAGAGCTATTTCTAACAAAATATCCATGCTAAATTTGAATTTCCCTTAGTAGTATGTCTTTTCCGTCTATATCTGTCTAAAAAGGATAAAAGCAGTTTCGACATCTTTTAAAAAATTATTGATAAAAGCATAATACATTATAACCACTTAACTATAAATGTAGATGATGATGTTACAGACAAACAGCAGTAAAATGTCGGTTCACTGATTGTTTATGTGGGGACAAACTACCCACATTAAACAACCGAACTCGTGGAGTCCATGAAAAGTTCTCTTCAACAACTATACTGAAAAGATTCAGATTTTTTCACCTTTCTAGTTCATGTGAGATGCCTGTGTCCTATTCTGGGGAAATATATGGTTGGCCAGACTGCAGACCTTTTAGCAAACAAATAGAATAGCTTTAAACTTCTCAGCTAGTCAACAAAATAGGTCCCATATATTTCAACATTCTATTGTCAGTACCGAAGCTGGCATGGCTCCGTTGGCTCCTCTGTCTACTCATAATGTTCAGGCCTTTAACATGAAATGATGGAGACAATACATCCATTCAGATTCTTTTGTATTCAGCCAGAAGAGTTCATGTTCATGGCCACGTGAATGTTTTCTTAGTGGCGTACAGTAAGTTTTTGGTTTTCTGGCTATATGTTCATTATCTGCTAGTGCCTGGTGTGAAGTCCCCACATACCATGAGAATCACTTTTTTGATATGTCCTCTCGATGGGGGTTTGATTTGATAAGGGAGGGCTTTACGGAGATTTGTTTTGATAAGGGGGAGTTTGTTGGCTTGATAGCTTACTGATTATAAGCAATATAATTCTCTTTTAGTCAATGCATGGAAAGTCGATATTAGATAATCTATAGGTACATTTATAAACAGCTTTGGCTTATAGAGACACATACTAATATTAGATAAGTAATTCCATATCATTATGGAAAGTACTTATTAGATAAACCATAGGTACATAGGTACATAGTTACACATGCATCTATGTAAAATATGTCATTTTAGTTAATATGATAGTTTATAAATGTTTTTTATCAATTTTTTTATGATTTTTAAGTGTTTTTTTTATATGTGATAATCATATAAAAAAATTAAATGTTGTGTATAATACAAACATATGTTACAAAAAGATTGATCAAGAGATTTCAAACAAGATGCACAATGTGTATTATAACAAAACCAATAGATATAAATGTCATCAAATTATATGTTGTAAGAGGTCATATTAATACATAATATTATTGTTAGATGTGGGAACATATCTTATTAATATAATATTTGACATAACTATCATTAAATGCATACAATTGAAAAAAATCAATTAAGTATAGGACCGCCACACTACTTCAATAATGCAATCATGATTGATCACAACTCATCATGTACAAAACATAACACATATTGGATATTTCATCAAGAATTAGTTTAGAAATAATAACCATGATCAATTGTCTTCATTTTTCTTTGTGTTTCTGATGAAAGGAGTAAAAAACAAGTTTTTGAAGGGACTCTATAACCGTAAATAGTCAATAAATAGTGAAACCACAACCTAAAAATAACAAAGTATAGAGTATGAATAGAAAGAAAAACTAACAAAACACAACTTACATTCTCATAAGGGTATCAACAGCTTCCAGTTTAACTTTGAAGAAGTTTTACTAAATTTCTTGACGTTCTTGAGAATGTTTCTTATCACCCTCATCATTTTTATTTATTGTGCATCTAGTTCTTGTGTTAGTATCATGATCCCAAAACTAATAGTCATGTTTTTCACCTTACAATCTAAGGACTTTAATCCTTATAGAACTACTCTTGTCAACATTATTTATTTTTTAATTTTCTTTTACGATGTTCTCTAGAAGATCACGAAGCTAAGGTTGAAGAGGAAGAAGAGAAAGAGGAGCAACTATGGATGGTTGGGGATGATTACTTGGAATTATCACCCTTTAATGGGATGGATGACAATGAACCTAAAAAAATAGAATGAAGAATAGAAATTGTAGACATCGAAAATTGGTCTAGGCCTGCGAACACCACTTTCGACATAATTTTCTAATGTCCATGGTCATGATTAAATAATGTTTATTATTTAATTACCTTTTATAATACATATTTCCTTTATTAATAAAATACTCCTTTTTAATTAATTCACTAATTCATAAATGACGTTTATTCAACTTGATTAATTAAATAAATCATATTTGTTTAATTATGTCACTAACTAATTAATTCTTCTTTCTTAACTAAGATTAACATCATTTATTGTAGATGCAGGTCATAATCCAAATTTTATTCTAGGTCATACATTTGGTGAACCCGACGTGAACATGCTTCAAATTCGCACATCCTTTCGTCTTTCCGTTTTTTTCGTTTTTCTATTTTTTATGTAGGTTATCATATGACGCACCACATCTATTCAGAAAAATGACACATCTATCCTTGTGCAACGCATCTTCCATTCTGAACTGCATCCACGAAGCCTTGAACCGCATCCGCCTGTCAATAATTTACGAACCGCATCTACCTGTCAATATTGAGCTGCATTTGCCTGGTAATCATTTTTTTGAATTTGGTCATTTCCGTACATTCGTATTTTCATTTTCCCTGGTTAGGTTGTTTTGATTTCCGTTAATGTTTGTTTATAGTTGTGTTAAGGTGGATTAACCCAGTGTTTGCAGGATGAAGCATAGAAGACCATAAAAACACAAACCATTGTTTTCTGCAGGACGAAAGTCAAAGATACCAAAACATGAACTACTAATCAATTTGCATGTAGGACCTAATGCCTTTTTTATTTTTACTTAGCAAGCTTTTTGTTTGGTAGATAGATAACTATCATTTGGAATAAAAAGAATCATTGTCTGCTTTGTCTGGTGTGTTGCATATATTTGTCACCCTTTATGATTCAGTATATCGGAGTATCCTCTCCCCTTGCACAGTCATGCGATCCTGGGTGTAAGAGAAATGATTAATGACTCTAGAACTTGGGCCTTTCTTGGTGGAAAAAAGTACTCACCCTAAGACGACTCAGACCGATAACACGCTTTAGCCAGGGACTTCCACCTGGTATATAAAAATGGATTTCTGGAGAAAGCCCAGAAATCATGCTCACTATTCCGACAAGATGGACAGAAATGGACTCTCACCAAAGTTGAATAGTTCCCCATGAACGGAATGCCCTTACTAAACACTTTGTTGTAGATTTTCCAAAATCCCATCTATTTGCTGGCTCAGTAGGGTCAGCCCTGTGAATCTGTCTTAGATTTTTACGGTTTATTTGTGGAGATGAGATGTATGCCATGGGAGTTTCATGGGTACAGTATCTTGGCTACCCTGTATAAGTGAGTGTCGTGGAGGCGAGCCAGTGGGTCAAGATACTAGTCATCCACCATAAATATGCGTAGCTAGAGAAATCCAAATAATAACTCAACAAGTATTATCCACAAAGCCTAGGTTGTAAATGTTTTTGGTGTTAATAGTCCTATCATCACAAACTCAAAATACATTGATTTTTGTGCTTGTTTTTGTTGTATTCATCAAAAATCTTGATCAACACATGGAGTCAGTTAAAACAACTTCCGAAAAAATTCAAACTATCAAAACATGAGTCGCAACTATCAATTTTAACACCGCATTTGACTTAGCGAGTCACATCTGTTAGGGGAAAAGTTGCATGTGTCTAACAAAAAATTCAGTTTAATAGTCTGGATACTACGAGCCGCAACTATAACATTTTGAGTCGCATGTGTGCATGCAAGCCACATCTGTCATAGAAAATGCCACATGTGCCTATCACAAAAGTCCTTTGGTATTACGAGACACAACTTTCAAACTGTGAGTCACATGTTTGTAAAAAGATGCATCTGTCAAAAGGAAAACTAAATGTTTCTATCAACCAAGTCAAAATCATAGAATCGTTATTCCGAGCTGCAACTGGTACTGTGAGCCGCATCAGCTAAATGATAAACCGCATCTATCAAAAGTCAAAATTGTCTGTCAACATTTGAAACTTGATTTTGGTCAAATCACCGCATGCATATTGGTAAACCACATTTCTCAAATTTAGAACCGCATCTAATAGGTGAACTGCATTTGACTATCAACATAAAACTTAGTAACCTGCAAATCGAGTCTGAAACATAAACAATCATTTTCGCTTATGTTTCTTATGATCAAACTTGGATAGAAACTGGAAATTTTTTTCTTAAAAACCTTTCATCATTAGGTATCATATACATCTTAGTCACAGCCAAACGTCTTAGTCATAGTCATCCCAAGTTGCATGCATATAGAAACTTCCTAGGAAATTACATATCTTAGAATAGGTAACTTTCCTCATCATTGGATACATTCATGTTTCAATTTATCACAAGTCATTGAACCTAGTCACTTTAGTCCTATTTATGAATCTTTCCAGCTCAACAGTCTAGTTTGGGAAATTCATCTTGTCACTATCTTTGTCCTACAATTAGGTTCCTTGGTCAAATTCAAATCCTTGCATGCATTTATTCCATAGGTGGTAGGTTATACCCATTTTAGAATCATTTTCTATCATAGTCTACTCGAAATTTTTCATATTGTATGTCCTACCATACCTCATCTTAGTATATGTCATTTTAGAAATCATTTTAGCAACATCCTTTATTGTCAAAAAATCCAAAAACATAGACATAGGACATGTCACTTTTTATACATAGTCTACATTCCCCAATTTTGAGAAAAATTTTCATAGTCGAAACAAGGTCTCAAAAGAAGGAAAAACAAATGTTGGATCCTAACAAATTTGTCAATCCATTTGGAAATCAACCATTAGGGAAAGAAAGACCACACATACCTTTACTTGAAAAACACATCACTAGGGACACACATGGAAAAATTTACATTGAAGACATAGACGAAGCAGTACAAGATCCTGAATTTGCATCCTTCATGGATGAGTGTTTGGAAAATTATCCCCAACGTTATCTAGAAAATTTGCTAGTAGAAGGTGCCACACTACCACCAAGATTTGATATTCATACTTTGAAAACATAGTCTACTCAACCAACACAAACTACGACATCAAGTGTTTCAATTCCCCAAATCACCGCAGAAATAACAACCGGCATACCAACTCAAACATCATCAAGTTTAAACACAACTCCTTTCAACATAACATAAGGCTTACAATTTATTGCGGGAGCAACTTCATCAAACCCCTTTGGCACCAACACGACTGGTAAGAGATCCAAAGTTGGCATGAATTTTCCTATACCAAATGAGAACACGCAAACTGGAGATATTCCTATACCGAATCAGAACATGCAAACTGGAAATATTCCTATACCAAATCAGAACACGCAGATAGGATATATTCCTATACCAAATTAGAACACACAAACTGGATATATTCCTATACCAAATCAGAACACGTAGACAAGATATATTCCTATACCAAATCAAAACACACCGACAGGATATATTCCCAATCCAAATCAAAATATTCAAATAGGAAATATCCCCAATCTAAATCAGAACATTCTAATGGGATACATTCCCTTGCCAAATCACAACCAGTCACAAAACATGGCATTTAAATATATCTACATTGATCCAAACAATGCCAACAACATGTCCTTGACATAAGTAGATGTCCTCCAAACCCAAATGAAAACTCTTCAACAACAAATGGACAACATATCTATGTCTAGTAAATGAACTATCTCAGCGCAAGATCTATGTCCATGTCCATTCGACAAAGTGCTTTATATGAAACCTTTCCCCCATGGATAAATTATACCAAATTTGCCTAAGTATAATGGGAGGAGGAATCCTTTGGAACACATTAGAGAATTCTCAATGACATGGATGGATATATCATATGACCCCACATACTTGATGCGACTATTTCCATGAACCCTCATAGGGATAGCGTTGGAGTGGTTTTCTAAACTGGGGTGAATTAGCTGAAAAGTTTGTTGAACATTTTTCCTTTAACATAGAAAATGAAGTAACAATAGAAACCTTGTGCCACACGACAAAATAAGATGGTGAATCTTTCACCACTTTCTTCTAGAGATGGAGAAGTCTAGCTAGCAGATGTCCAGTTGAAATACCCAAAAAACAGAAGGTCACGATATTCCTCAAAAACATCAATCCAAAACTAAGAGGTGACTTACGGGTACATTTTTGCACTTCATTCCTAGACTTGGTACAAGAGGGCATCATCTTTGAAAAGAGCCTTATTGACAAAGGTGAAATAAAAGTACCAGGTAGAAGCCCAGTTGTCCAACATCAAAACGCACCGAATGATAGAAACAATTTCTGGTCTAGAAATAAGAATGTTACGAATGAAAACATTGTTGATGCTAAAAACATACATACGAGATCAGTTGTCACACTTAGAGGATACAACCAAAATGAAGACATGATGAACAATCCAAATCAAATGGCTAATTATGTCCAAAATTCACAACAACAAAGACCACAAAGGAGATTTCCAACACATGAATTTACACCTTTAGGACAACCAATCGAGACGGTTTTCAAAGAATTGATTAAACATAATCTCATTAAACCTTTGGAATTGCGAGAACATGATCCTAGATAGTTTAAACCTTCATGGTGGGATGACAACACCTATTGTGACTATCATCGCACAAAGGGATACAACCTACAACAATGTCAACAGTTAAAGAATATCATACAAGACTTTGTTGAAAATGGAACCATAGAGGTGAGTGGGCAGAAAAATACTAAGAACAGTGATCATAAGGTCTTCACAGACCCATTACATGACCACACAAAAGGAAAAGCCTCCAGTTCGGGAACCAAGAACAATCCATCTGCCAATTATACCAATACCAAGTATGACTATGGTAAAGGATCAATCGTAAATCACCTCCGAGCTGTAACTGAAAACGTCAACACCATCACCATTAAGAAAAACCCACAATGTGTTGTGAACACATGCAAAACTAAAATAACTATTCCAGGTCCTTCTTCTGAGCCACCTATGCAGAGGTCCAAGTTTAGATACAATCTCCTTGATCAATTGAGCAAAACCCCTACACAAATATCTATCTTGGAACTATTGACTTTGTCACCTGAGTATCAAGCCATTCTTGACAAAGCTTTGTAGAACACAACTGTTCCTACAGATTTAGATGTCAATCGCTTCAAAGAAATGGTGGAATATTTGACCAACTTGCATCATGCCACATTTTCCCAACAAGATAACTCAACCAAAAAGTCTGATCATAATGACCCATTACATCTTGAAGTCCTAGTCCATCAAACCAAAGTCAGACGAGTCTTGGTAGATGAAGGAGAAGGTTTGAATCTGTGTACCCTAAAATTGGTTAAGGCATTAGGATTGTCAGAAGACTACGTAGACACCTCTAAGAGTATAGTCATCAAGGATTACAATGATGAGGAAAGATCATCCAAAGGAGTTGTCACACTCCCTATCAGAATTGGCCCAACAATTATGAACACCAGCTTCCAAGTCTTGGATCTCATCCTTCCATACAACTTGTTATTAGTTAGACCTTGGATACACACAATGAAAGTTGTACCTTCAACATATCACCAATGTCTAAAATTCCCTTATAATGGCATCAAGATCACGATTGGTGGTGATCCAAATCCTTTTCAATATTGTACAAGCCTAAGGGAAATTCCACAACGACAAGTACCAGTTAATCAAGAAGCTTCATCATCCACTTTATCACTATACGTCGACCCATCACATCTTACCAAGTCCATTTCATTCAAACCACCATCAAACACTCCTAAGGTTGAGATCGAAGACAAGGTTTGTGGTGAATAATACATAAAGGCATCATACTGTGTTAGTCAACTGATTCCACCTAAGGCATATGGCTTACCCATGGCAGATAGAAGGTAGTCAGTAGTCACATTTCGTGTTCCCCCTACAATGACATTGACTAAATGGGGAGAGTTAAGTGAAGAAATTGTGGATCAAGGTGATAATACCTCCTGGTTGTATCAAGAAGACAATGAATACCCCCCGCCGTCTATTCAAATAACTAAGGACCAATATGGAAAAGGCTTTAAGATTATGCAAAAAGAAGGCTATGATGGACACAGTGGGTTAGGACTACATCAAAATTGAAGGATGAAATCGATCACTGTCTCACCACGACCGAAATACCTAGGGCTAGGGTTTCAGCAGCTTAAAAGTGGGTTTCCTAGTACTTCATTACCATTTCAAGAGGAAGATTGTGCTTATGTAGGCATCGAGACATCTCATGAACCACTTCCCCCAGTCTACGACGAGTCTCATGAACCACTTCCCCCAATCTACGATGAGTCTCACAAACCACTTCCCCCAGTCTATCACGAGCTTCACGAGTTACTTCCCCCAGTTTACGATGAATCTCCCAACTCAAGTGATTGTGAATGGGATTCTTATTCCTCTACCAGTACCATGAACATAGATGATCTCTTTGGATAATTGGACCTAAAGGTAAAACCTGTACCAAAACCAGCTAGTCCTCATCATAAGAAGCACTTGTCTAAAGAAGAATGGCATAAACACTATTATTGGGAAACCCTTGATCATGCATCTTGGGCACCTGTCAAACCATCTTCTGATGACTCAACCCTTACTATAGTCCCACAACAAATTATACCTACCTATAAGAAGAGGAATAAGAAGGAGTTAGTCCAAAAATTCTATGATCATGTCAACCAATCTCTATTCACCTTATGAGTTGCTACCTTTAAAAAATATGATGATGACATGCCTCTCATATATCCTGAACTTATCAACTGGGATCAACAAGGTACACCCATCATAGATACATTTGAGAATGATGAAGCAATTGTTGAGTTCATGGGACTTCGAGAAGGCATACCAAGAGGGGATCATAAGTTGGTTTTACCATAGACTTGGATGAAAAAGCATATTTTGGGGAGTCTATTTACACCTCTAGTCACAAAAAGGAAAATAAAAAGAAAAATGATGCATCCCTAGGTGAAAACCGAAAGACACCTTTGGATGAAGAAACAATAAAAATAAATCAATATCTGAGGGTGAAAATCTCTTTGAGGCACCCAAGGATAGAGGTTTAAATATTCTCCCTGTTAAACAAGAAAAGTCACCAATTCTAGTAGAAGAGTCTATTGCATTCAACATAAATACAGAAGAAAACCCTCAACACATATACTTTGCATCATCATTGACCGAGGAAAAACAACATGAGTTTAAGGAATTCTTTGCAAAAAGATAGATAAAATTTGCATTATCATACACTAACATGCCTGGGCTAGATCCAGACCATATATTGCACCATCTACCATTACAGCTAGGTATTAAGCTAGACTAACAAAAGCTAAGGAAAATGCATCCACAGATTGCTCTACTGGTAAAGGTAGAACTTAAGAAACTCTTGGATGTTGGATTTATAAAAACTACAGACTATGCAAACTGGATTTCGAATCTTGTGCCAGTGACTAAACCAACTAGGGGCATCCACATTTGCACAGACTTTAGAGACATCAACAAGGAATGTCCTAAGGATGACTTCCCTTTTCTGAACATAGACATGATAGTAGATCTTACAGAAGGATAAAAGATGTTGTGCTTCATGGATGGTTTCTTTGGATATAACTAAATCAAAATCGCGCTTGAAGACCAACACAAGACAACTTTCACATGTCCATGGGGCACATACTGTTGGAATATTATGCCATTTGGGCTTAAGAATGCAGGAGCTACCTATCAACGGGAAATGACTAGATTTTCCATGACTTTGTACACACTCTCATGTAAGATTATGTAGATGAAATTATAGCTAAATCAGAAACAAGGGTAGATCATTTGAAAGGTTCTAGACAAGATATTCTAGAGGCTAGAGAATTACAACATCAGGGTAAATCTGAAGAAGTGTGTCTTTGGAGTGAAATCAGGGAAACTGTTAGGGTATATCATTTCTTAAAGAGCCATTGAAGTAGATCCAGAGAAGGTAAGAGCTATCATATAAATTCCTCCTCCTGTTAGCATTGGTCAGCTAAGAACACTACAAGGAAGATTGCAGTCCATCAGGCATTTCATTGTACAACTGGCAGACAAAATACACCCATTTCAATATTTACTCAAGAAAGGAGTACCATTTGTGTGGACACCTAAATGTCAAGAATATTTCCAACAAATCAAGGACTAATTGCTCACTCCACCTATTCTCATGCCACCTATAGATGGAAAACCTTTGACACTATACATTTTAGCAACTCAGTTAGCATTAGGAGCTCTTCTCGCACAACATGATGATCAAGGTCATGAGAGAGTAGTCTACTACATCAGTCGTACCTTGGTAGGATATGAATTAAACTATAGCAACTAGAACATGCCTATCTTGCGGTAGTCTTTTCTACTCAAAAAATACAACACTATATGCTCAATCACCAAATGATGCTGGTCGGAAAGATTGATCCCCTCAAATATCTCCTAAGTAAGGCAACATTAATAGGCCGATTTGCTAAATGGGTTATGATACTTAGCGAGTACGACATCCAATATGTGGAGAGGAAGGCTATAAAAGGATAAGTGATTTCAGATCAGTTAGCAAATGAACCCATGAAGGAAAACCATCCCTTAGTGGCAAATTTTCCTAATGAATTTATCTTTAACGTTGACACTAGAACATAATGGACATTATACTTTGACAGGTCACATACACAATGTGGTTCAGAAGCAGGTATTCTATCTGTTACACCTCAAGATGACACCATTCCTAAATCATTCACATTTCTTTCGCTTGCACCAACAACATAGCAGAGTATGAAGCCTTAGTGACAGGATTAAAAATGGTAGCATAGTGAAAGATTAAGAGTCTACATGTTTTTGGCGATTCTCAGCTAGTAATCCAACAAGTAAATGATGATTATGAGACTAAGGATGAGAAACTTGCCCCCTACAAGCACATGGCTAATAGTTTCAAGTAGTACTTTGATCATATTTCCTTTCAACAAATACCACATATTTAGAATAGGGTTGCAGATGCTATGGCAACTGTGGATTCCTTATTGGATATTCCGAGTAACGTGCCTAAGTTTGAGTTTTTGGTTGAACAATTGTTGGTCCCCGCCTATGATGTCCCTGATTTTGTGATGGTGTGTACAATTGTTGGTCCTAATTCCCCTTGGTATAAAGACATATTCAACTACCTAACTGACCAAACCTTACCATAGACCTGTCAAATAAACAACATCGAACCTTTATCCATAAGTCAGCTAAATAAACCATCATTGGAGATACCCTATATAGACATACCTTAGATAACTCCCTAATGAGATATCTTGATGTTGAAGAAGCACAAACAACTTTGTGAGTAGTGCATGAGGGTATATGTGGATCCCATTCGAGTGGTCCTACTTTAGCCCATATGATTATGAGATTAGGTTATTATTGGCCTACAATGGAGAAAGACTCATATATCTTTGTAAAGAAATGTAGATAGTGTCAGATACATGGAGATTTAATAAGAGCACCAGCAGAGGAGCTTCATCCGACTTACATCACCATGGAATTTTTCCCAATGGGGACTTGACCTCATAGGTAAGATACACCCTCCATCATCCAATGACCATAAATTCACCATAACTGCCACCAAATACTTCACCAAATGGATTGAAGCTATTCCTATGACTTACATCACCGACACACAAATATCCAATTTTATCTTAAACTATATCATTTTTCGGTATGGTGTACCCCAATCCATAATCACAGATAATGGCCACCCATTCAAAAACTAAGAATTATGCCATCTATGTGAAGAGTTCCATTTCAAACATCATTTTTTCACCCCATATTACCCACAAGGTAATGGCCAAGCCGAGGCATCTAATAAAACCATTGTTAGAATCCTAAAGAAGACTATCAATGACGCTGGTCATGACTGGCACCTACAGCTAAATCCTTCCTTATGGGATTTCCGTACAAGCATCTGTACTCCCATTGGCACCACCCCATATTCCCTAGTATTCGGATCTGAAGCTATCTTACCTATTGAGGTTGAAATTTCTTCCCTAAGGGTATCCTTGAAAGGTCACATTGACGATGAAGAATACCATGTATCAAGATTACAAGAGCTAGAATTACTGGATGAATGAAGACAGAAAGCACTAGACCATTTGCAAGCATATCAGAATCCTCTTTGTCAAAGATATAATAGGAAAGTTCTAAATAGACACTTTGACATTGGTGACCTGGTTTTAATGGAGAATCCCAAGAATCAAGCTGAACGTGAAAAGCCAAGAAATTTTGAACCTAACTAGTTAAGACCTTATATTGTCACATAAGATTTTGGATGAGGAGCATACCAAATCTCCACTCCTAAAGGAGAGCCACTTTTGTCACCAATCAACAACCTCCATCTGAAAAGGTTCTATGCATAGCTTCTAAGAGTCTTGTCTTAACCAAGAAAATAAAAAAAATGAAAAAAACCAAAAATGGTTACCTTGATGAAAACTTGGCAAATAGACATCTTTGTAACACCAAAAATAACAAAAAAGTAAAGAAATAATTCATCCAAAATTGAAAGCCGCTTCCGTGGCGCTATGGGTAAGTACCATGGTGAAAACCTGGAAAACAAGCACCATGTGTAGTCAAACTCACTCTTCTGTCTACCATCATTCCAACCAGACTTTTGCACCATCCCTCATAATAAATGGTTTTCCTATCCATTCCTTGGAATGATTGACATCTAACATCCATTCTGTTACACTCCCCACTCCATCTCACATGGCCTATTCTTGATTAGGGGAAAATCCTTGTTATGTTCCATGAAGACCTTGTACATAGCATTATACCATCGGAAAATGTCCTGAAAAATCCAAAAACATTAGAAAACTTCAAAAAACACAAAATAATCAAAACATGTCAGAAAATCCCAAAAATAGATTCAAGTCAGTCATGTCAAGTCAATCATGTTAAGTTAGTCATAGAAATATCGAACTATGTTGCCTCTGCGATTGGGATGTAGGCAAGGCCATCAATTGATGTGCCCCTGAGGCATTAGGTCTGTCTGTCAGGGTTTGTCATGTATCACACACATAAAATCATGACTCTTTGTACATTCAAATTCATTGGTCATGTCAAACTACGAGGTCTCTGCATGTACAACATTGGCAAGGCTAATGAATTGATGAGCCCCCAAGACCACACTAGGTTAGTCCAATAGGGTTTATCACAATTCACTATCACACACATTGCATATCATAAACTTAGATGCATGTCTTTGGCCGCATTAGGTCAATACTTTAGGGTATCGTCTCATGTCATACACTGTAAATACACACACACACTTTTAATAAATCAACAAATTAAAACAAGGCAACATCTCAAACAGTCATGAATTCAATATCAAACACATTGTCAAAGCGATCAACTTATGTCTTAGAAAGATATGTCTTTCTTGTCAACAGACATCATCAAATTGTCATAGCCTCATGTAGCTTGTCGCATCAACTTCATCAGGCTCCAATGTCTTATATGGTGTGTGTCTTTCTGAAACCAAGCTTTGTCATGCCTTATATAGATAGTCACCATGTTGAAACCAGACTCAATGTCTTATTGCAGTATGTGTCATCCCTCACATTATGCTATGTCAAACATCAAACAATCAAAAAATACCACAAGATCAAGTTTTTGCGAATACTTTTATTTGGATTTATGACTTTATATCTTATTTTGTCTTATCTTTTATCGATATGTGAATTTAGTCTGTTTACTAGCTTTCTCGAGGATGTCCCTTGAAGGATTTAGAGAAGCCAGGATGTCTTAGGACTCTTTTTCTTTGGCTGTTTTCTATCAACTATCTTTTTAGCATTGGTTTTTGAGTCATGTTACTAGTTTCCTCAAGGATTTAGAGGAGCAATGACATCTCATGACCCATCTTTTATTTGTTTGTTGTTTGTGGTTTGTCAAGACAACACGACTATGGCAATCTTGTCCTTGGTATGAGTTAAGGCACTCATTGGATACAACTATCTATTTTTCATAGATGGATGACTTTGTACACTATGGTCTATCTCATATCATGGTGTGTACTATCCATTTGTGTCATGTCCCACCCAATGATGATAACAAGCAAGCATAACATACTTGGAAAAATATCGAAGATCATATGTTTTTCAATCAATCAACCTTTGATATTTCTTACTAACATTCTAAATAATTCATGCTAACATTTCTTTTCTGACATAATGATAAATTCCTATGACACAACAACAACATTAGATAATCTTCATTTTCATACATTTTATAAATATTTCATATAGTTACATTGCATTTCAAACATATAGGAACATATTTCTGAAATCATTGCATAATAGGCATCCAATCATCATACATAATAGAAATATTACATGTACATTTCACCATCACATATACATAACATCATATCCATGCATTACATTCATTATCATAAGTAAATAAGAATCATCCATAACATCATAAACTACATAAAATCATCACATATAGAAACATTCTTTCATAACACATATACATACATCATCTTGGAAACACAATCATATAGAAGCAATGCATTATCATTAAATAGAACTGCATATCATTTAGAAGTTGTCAAAATCATATATATATATATATATATATATATATATCACTCAAAATAATGTGTCACAGTACAATGTCATAATGTCTCCATATATAAAAATGAGTTCGCGAGATCTCTGATCAAAATAGAGTGTCTACATGTATAGAAACTATCATCGTTTCCCACCTCCACTAATATCCCATGGTGAAGGTGGTGGAAATTTCCTCAGAGGTGCTCTCTATGAGGTGGAAGGCCTTTCATACAGACCTACCCTTGGTGGTCCTACCACACCCTCTCTACTCTGTGTCTTGGTATGACTCCTGCTCTGTGACCTATGGTTGTGAACCTCTGAGAAGCTAGGAGCTTGTCTCTCTGCTGGTACCACAGACTCATATAAATCCCTATAATATGTATCCCTCTCCACAGCTCTAACTAGCTCTCGTATCATGCCATCAGATGAGGACCTACTACAAAGGCGTCTGACCTCTATAAACTGCTGCTCGATCTCCTGTCTCCGCGCTATGGCCTGATCTCTCTCCATGAGTGCACTGTCTCTCTCTGCACGAACACTATCTCTCTCTACATGAGCACTATCTCTCTCTATCCACATAGCATTAAGCTCTATTGTCATCAGACTCAGTCTCTCCTCCATGGCCTCCTTATCACCATCCATAGGGGCATTATTCTTCCATCTCTCCTCCACAATCTGATCCTTGAGCTCTCTCTCCTGCTCCTCCATCAGTGCCTCCTCCTCCACATCATCCTCCCCATATCCTGCCATAATACCTAGAGGGTCTATATCCATATCCATATCCACATTATTTGCAACATCCTCTCCCCCAATATCCACCTCGGCTAGCTCCTCTACAACTACCTCCCCTACAACATGCTCATCTCCGCCCTAGACATCAGCTACACCTCCGATGTCCAACATCAATACATCCTCTACCACTGCCTCTCAAATAGGTGAAATTCCACCTACCCAACCCCCTCTCCATCCTCTCCATCCTCACCTACTGCCTCTGCCATCATCACCTCTCCCTCCAACTCTACCAACTCTGGGACCTCCACCTCTTTGTCTTCCTCTCGGTCTTGTGCCTTGTCTCTCCACTGGTGTCGGCTGATCCAAATCGGTGCATGGAATCAGACGATGCTCTGCCCACCATGCATCATAGGCAGCTATCGTCCCTAGGTCTGCTGCTCCATCTCTCAATCCCCACTGTACTAGTTGTAAAGCCTTTATCTCTGCCTCTACGGTAGCCACAAGAATCATGGGCCCCCAATATGGAACCTCTCTTGAAGAATGAGAAAACTCTGCTCTACTCCGAGGCTCATCCTGAACCTTGCTGAACTGTCTCAAAAGCCCATCTAGTAAGTGTATCTCTACAATATGCACACTCAAAATAGTCTTCCCAATCAGGTACTGTGTCTATCTACAAAATGACAATTGTCTATCCTTATCAGACCACTCCTCACATTCCATGTATGGTCTCCAAGTGAACTAATCTAGAATGTCGAGCGCATGTCTCCAATATCCAGTGTCTCCCACATGACTCTGAGTGATGTTCTTCATGTACCGAAAAGCATATGGAGCTCTCTCCCATTGCTCTACAATAACCGAAGGATGAAACACAACTATCCTCTCCCAAGCCCACACCATCAGCAGAGTGGTCCCACAACTCAGTGATTGTGCATCTCTATATGCAATATCATGTAAATGGAAATATAACATCCCTAATAGACATGGAACCCAAGAATACATGGTCTCTCTCTCCAGCATACCAACCAACATATCACCCCATCCAATAGGAAAACCATGACCTCATCAATCTGGTAAAACTATCCCTCCTATCAGTGTACATAATATGCATTCAATCCTCTCATATATATCCGCCAACACCGGCCATCTGATCTCATAATGCTCGATGTCGAGCCTACTGATATCATCCACCTGATAAAATCTTGCTAGCTCAGTCAATCCACGCTGGGTATCGTACATCACCCGCTCTCATCTAATCGACAATCTTAGTATCCTATACACATTCTTTAATGTGACAATCGCTTGCACAATGTAGTAAGCATCCCCCTATTCGCCTGAATGGTGGGTATCGAAAGATAATTACATAGACCAAGTCTCCATAAGAGTCGTATCTCTGCACTACTCAGACGATCTCTCAGATCGAATGTGTTGGGACGTGTCTCCTATGTATATAAAAGATCCAATACAACCTTCATTTCAACCACGATGTCAATATTTTCAAAAAAACTCCTTAGACAATTTTTCCAAAAATTTCACCAGCCAAATGCGGCTCACATTAACAGATGTGATATGCTGGGTCTCAAAAATGCAGGTTTGAACCATGAGAGGTTGCCAAGCTCTCACATTGCTTTTGGCCAGCTAAAAAGGCCAACCAATATAGTTGAACCTTCTGCTCTTAAGGATCTGCTAGACCAAGGCAGGTGTACCTAATGAATGATGCAGATTTAAAAACTTTTTCTAGTTGATCAATCTATCCACAATGGCAAAGGGTAGTGGACAGATGAAAAACCACTACCACTAATCCTACTCCTACTGCACAAATAAATTTTTTTTGAATAAATTGTTTGATATGAATTTGTATCTTTGGGTTGTGGCAGATCAGTGCCTTCTATCCACATGGGCAATGGAGTAAAAATAATAGGCGTTTCCTCTTATTCGCTTAATTCTAGTTGTTACGCACTCTGAAAATTCTATGGCTGGCATAAAAATTTACTAAGTCTATGACTTGCATAAATAGTGTTGGAATGTTTCTCTATCAGTTTCTTCTTTAACTATCCAAAATAAATCTTAAGACCACTATGATTTATTAAGAGAATTTAATTCTGGCTTGCAGACACCAATTAATGAAATCACACAAAATGGAATATATTTTGATAAGTCAAGGAATATGCTTGATATGTTGATTTAAATGATTGAAAGACCTCAAGTTGGAGACAACCAAAATAAAGAATATAAATTTTATACACCACAACAACTGAACACCAGATAGGAAAATCACAAATTTAAAATATTTATCTCCATTGATTTTGCTTCAAGAAAAATTTGTACATTATTTCCATCCTAGTCCCTTCTCGGGAAAAAATATAGCTCCTATAGTGTATCTACTACCTCCTCCACTCTATCTCCTAATTTTCTGAAATATATATATATATATATATTACATAACCCAAGGGTCATGACCCTTCACTTTCGGTTACAACTGTTTGAATTTTATGACAGAGATTTAAAATATTTAATTAGATTTCCTTTCGGAAAATTAAATATTTTTAACTATATAATCGCTTTGATTTTTACCTTTATATCCTTTCTCGCCTTTATATTTCATATCTTTCCTTTAATTTATCTTGTGTGGCTTTCTTTTATTTATCGTTGTACCGCGGGCTTTGACCTTTCCTCCTGCAGTAACGCGGTGACCGGACCCACATTGACTGTCATGGCTACCTTTGTTGTTTACATCTCTACTGTGGTCTTTATATTTGCTATCGGTAGTACCACGGTAATCATTAGCCACCTCCCTCAACAGTTTACCGTAGGCACCGAGGTCTTTGTTTTCATTGTGTGCAGTATAGCAATAACCACTTACTGTCTCCTCTACTATTAACTATTTTTCGTTGATCGTTACCACTGCTACATGTAAAACTTCTACCACTCTACCGTGGTTTGTACTTGAACCTTCCATGATATCCCGGTATATGTCCTCACTGCTACCCTCATTGTTGACTTACCACCACTGTGCTACCATGGTCTATGTTTAGACTGCATGCAGTAGCGTGGTAAGTGCTTTGTTCCTGCCAACTAACCGGTACCACCATGCCATAGGCCCCTTGTGGGAGGCCACGGTAAAGCGGTAAATGATGTACCAAGTTACTATTAGGGGAGTGGTAAGGTGTAAGTTGTATGATAAAGTAGACGGGGAATAAAATGATGATTTTTATGAGAAGATAAGAAAATGATGGGTTCAGGATAGGAAAAAACCCTAGAATTATGATGGAATTTTTGGGTTCTAACATGGTGCATTCTTACAAATGCGTGGCATGAAAAATCATTTGCATCATATATTACATATGCATTGCACATTTCCCACACCCATTTCTACCTACTGCAAATGTGGTGCAAAAAAACCATATGTGGTGCAAAAAACCAAATGCGGTGCATTTTTCTAAGCCTATCTACTTCATGCAAATGTGTTTCACTAATGCACATGTGGTTCACTACCCTACATGTGTTTATCCCTAATGTAGATGCGTTCCATAACTACGTATGCGGTGCATTATAATTCAAATGTGTTGATTCCCTAATATGCCTAACCTAGCCTAGACATGTTTTAGTAAATATACCATTTCGTAGTTAAATGCGACGAATACGACGACATATGTGTTGATCCCAAAAGAACGCATATGCTAATTAATTTTTAAAAAGCCTAAAACTATGTGCAAAATTAAATTTCAAAAGTTTGTTTTCAAGTACATACCAATGGTCCTGTGTCGGCTGGCCACTTGAAGGTCCAGATCCGATATCCTCGATGCGCAACATAAGGAATGGGTGCCATTTTCGTCTGCTAGTCAGAGCAAATCTTCAATTTTCCAAACTCTTACAGGTACAAATGAATTATTTTTCAACATAATTTCTATTTATAGCTAAATTTTGGGTGGCATTTCTTCTATGCTTGTCTATTGGCCACTTAACCTTTCCACTTCAAATGACCCATACACATCTGTATCAACTCCAATTTAAATTCCGTCAACTCCATAGAATTTCTAACTGTCAAATTGACTTATCGAGAACATTTCTTGATATTTTTGATTTTTTTTCAAAAATTGTCAATTTTCTCGAGGGGGCATACCGTAACCTATTTCATGTTGGGGCATGATCGAGGCATATTTTTCTTTGACACAATGCCGAAACAACATTGTATCAAAGAGGGGCAAACTATAGACACCGAAAATTGGTCTAGGCCTACGAACACCACTTTCGACATAATTTTCTAATGTCCATGGTCATGATTAAATAATGTTTATTATTTAATTACCGTTTCTAATACATATTTCCTCTATTAATTAAATACCCCTTTTTAATTACTTCACTAATTCATAAATGACCTTTATTCAACTTGATTAATTAAATAAATCATATTTGTTTAATTATGTCGCTAACTAATTAATTCTTCTTTCTTAATTAAATAATTTATTATTTAATTACCCCCTTTGTCATATTTCAACTATAATTAAATATTTATTATTTAATTATTCAATTCCACCTTTACAACAGTCAAATTAAATAAATGATCTTTATTTATTTAATTAAATTTCTCACTTTTGAATGTTGAATTAAATTAACATTTAATTCATATTTATTTATTTATGTCACGTTCTTCTGTCAATCAGTTGACTAAACATTCACTCACCTTCTGACTCAAGATCTATTTTTAGTTCTCCAGTTATCTCCAGATTCAACATCTGATTATCTCTGTAAGAGGACTCTTTATCACAACTAGTCAGTTAACTAGTTCAAACTCATATGCATGATGTGGTTATTAATTAAATATCTTTATTTAATTAATTAACTCATGTTTGCATTCAAATGTATTATTCTCCAACTTTTAACTTTGTATTTGACATTCAAAGTCTTGTTCTTTCTATTTTCAAACACTCTTAACTGGAGATTAAAATCTTGAACTCGTGTTCTAACTCACGTTCTAACTTAATCTTTATCCTGTGGTCTTTTCCGATTCATGTTCTAACTCACATTCTATCTGACACGGAACTGACATCACATGGAATTCATCAATCTCATTTGTCGATCTCTCTTTCAATCTGAGTCGATCGTTCGAAAACTCAAAATCTATAAAATGGTTTGTCATTATCATTATTTCTCCTCCGAAATCATACACTTTTGAGAAGAAACATATCTTTGATATTTTGCTTAGACACTTGACGAAGTTATGCTTGCATCAATACTGAAACAACAAAATGGAGAAGAGCAATCAAGATAATTCAAAGGAGTGAACGCATATTCGGTGATATCAATTCAATTCATTATGTTTACTTATTCATTCTTTGTTGTTTGATTTAGATTAATATTGGTTAGATTAAGATTAACATGGTTTATTCTAGCTGCAGATCATAATCCATATTTTATTCTATGTTACAAAAATATCTAGAAGACATGGGTGAGATGCAAAGAATAGACCAATATTGATGACTCAATTGACTCTCTATAGACTGAAATTGTTCTTTTAAAAAACAAAATGAAAGGAAATAAAGGATAAAAAAAATTACAAATACCGTAGAAACAAATAGAAGAATAATTTACCCATCATTAATAATCTCCAAGACATGATAGAAAACATTGAAACTGCAATTGGAAACTTTGTGTAAATTATAGATGGGATTATGGATAAAGCAATGATGCAAATGGTTTCTACGAAGTCAAAGTTGAGGAAATAGAAGAAGAAGCAACACAAAGAAGATTGAGAGCCAAAAGGAGAAGCCTGCATGGGAGGACTAACTATAAATGTAGATGATGATGTTACAAACAAACAATAGTAAAATGTTGGTCCACTGATTGTTAATGTGGGGACAAACAACCGACATTAAACAACCGAACTCGTGGAGTCCATGAACAGTTCTTTTCAACAGCTATAATGAAAAGATTAAAAAAAAATCGCCTTTCTAATTCATGTGAGATACTTATGTATCTGATACTAGGGAAATATATGGTTGGCCAGACTGTAGATCTTTTACCAATCAAATGGAATAGCTTTAAACTTCTCAGCTACCCAACAAAATAGGTCCCATGTATTTCAACAGTCTATTATCAGTACCAAAACTGGCATGGATATGTTGGCTCCTCTTCCTATTCATAATGTTCAGGATATGATGGAGACAATACAATGGCAATTACAACCATTAATCAAGTCCCATCTCCAACTTTTTCCAATCTTTGGTAATGGCACCCACTTTTTGGCTTCAACTGTATTAGATTCTTTTGTATTCAGCCAGGAGAGTTCATGTTCATGGCCACATGATTTTTTTCTTAGTGGCGTAAACATTTCTTAGCACGATAGTAATATTTTGGTTTTCTGGCCATTTGTTCATTATCTGCTAGTGCCTAGTCTGAAGTCCCCACATACCATGAGAATCACTTTTTTATTTTTTTTGATGAATAGGCAAATATCTATATTAATATAAAGATAAAATTACAAATTCACACAAAAAGGGGTGGGTGGTAAGAAGGCACACCCTGAAAGTCACATGGGCAGAGCCTAGAAAATCCAAAATAACTGATCACATGGACCTAGCCCAGAAGTCTAAGAGAAAAAAATAAAAAAACATTAAGCGGCCAGAGCAGTGCTAGTAGAGTTTGTGGGATCCCTGTCATCTAGATTTTTCCCCCATACTTCAGTGGGGTTTGGAGTGACGTTGGAGGAGCACCCCAACCATCATCTTCCTTATCTTTTTATTTTTTCTCGAGTCGAGGCGAGATTGCAAGAGCCAGCCTTAGAAAAAATTTGCCACTGGTAGGCCAGCCAGAGCTAGAAGTAGGCGAATCATCAGAGGGCCACCCGAAACTGCCACCACCACTCCCAATAGCACCACTAGAGTGCCAACCCTGACCAAGATGTGGTGGAGAAGAATGAGCCTACCTAGGAGGCCGAGAATCTCACTGAGCAAGAGGCTGGGAGTGGGGACGAGCGAAATCACTCTGCTTTTGGCCCCGAGAGAGTGACCGGATGCGGGAGGAGGAGGGCGAATCAAGAATATGAGACATAGTACAAGGGGCATTGCCCTAGTGGTCTGGGAGGACCTACAGGTGAGCCACCTCCAGTGCAACCTTGTTGGTTTGCACCTGAATCTATAGGAGAACATTAGAACAAATAACTGATTTAGCATAAAGAGACACATTAGCATCTAAATGAGAATGAGCAAATATACAAGGATTTATGTTTTTCCAGATATTGAAGAGGATTTCCACCCCGAAAGTGTGCCAAAGTTGGGTGAAATTATCTGGGATTCTAGGAGGGTCCCCTAGCAGAACCATATGCCAAGAGAAGGGTTCTGGTCGAAAAGGCCGAAAAAAATCATGAATCCAAGTCCAAAGCTGTTGAGCTCTAGAACAAAACCAGAAAAGATGCTTAAAGCTTTTAGATTGCCCACAAAAGGGGCAACGAGGGTTAGGAACCCCCATATGAACAAGTTGAGAGCCCACAGGAAAGCCTTGGAAAAGAATACACCAAGAAAAGTGGGCCAAATTTGGATTAACAATTGTAGACCAAGTGGCATCAAACCTCTTACACCAAGTATGGACAAAGGAATTAAGAAGCCAGCTCTAGTTCAAAGAACTGATCATAGGGAAATGGGGTGAAAACCACCTGTAACCAAGTTGTGACTTGTAGCTCCTGAGAGGAGTGTCTGGAAACCATTTCTTGTCTTTCCACCAAGGTTTGTGCCGACGAATGCCAAATTTGTGAAGCATGTAAACTGGAATGGCGCTCACCAACCCATCTAAAGTGGGACGGTCCTAGTTTTTCAAGACTGTATTGGGCTTTAAAATCATCCCACTGCAACTGATGCATAGTGGGTCAAGGAAAGAGCTGGTGTAGTGTTTGAAAACCCTTCTTGTGAAATCTAAGGGCCTTGAGCCAAGGCAACTTGGTCAGGGGTTGACCATTCTAAGCCAAAAGGGGAGACCACCATAAGTTATGCCGGTTGATGGAAATTCCATCATGAAATCCAGCCCTGGCCCAACAGAGGCATGACTTAAAAATTTTCCAAGAGCACCAGATGCTCTTGGCCACAAAGGAACCAATAATTTGCATCGGCTCCCACATAACTAGGAGGGTTTGGAGACCAATTTCTTTCCAGGCGGGTCTGGCAAACGGAAAACCAAACTAAATACAATGCATGAGGATAATTTTCTAGGCTTCATCTTCGGTGAGAGCTCGGATAATCCATTTGACATAGAGAGTAGTCCCTTGCGGTTGAGTGGAGAGCAACCCAAGCCCTCCAGAGTCCTTGGGGAGACAACAGTATTCCCGAGCAACCCGATGAAAAACCTTGTGGGTAGTAGAGGAGGCCCAAAAGAATTCCTGAAGCAAGATTTCAAGCCTACAGTAGGAAGCTTTAGAAGGAGCCCAATAGGAGGAATAGTAGACATGACTGGCTGCCAAAATTTTAGAGCAAACCTAGAATTTTCCAACCAATGAAAGAGGCTTAGTAATACAATAGGCCAGCTTCTACTCAACCCTGGAGAGCATTACTTGCCAAAGCTCCCAAGGGGAAGCCTGAAAGGCGAAGGGGATGCCCAAAAATCAAAATATTTCTCCCTGCCCAATCCACTTCCAGTTGTAAGTTTGGAGCCACGCAGAAGTGGGGAGCACCAATTTTTTGTAGCATAAGGTCTTGTACCATTGAATGGCAGAACCAAAGGAAAGGAAAAAGGTATTGAGACAATCAAGGGCAATAGTGATGGAAGCTTCATCCTCCAAGAGAGTGAGAAAAGAATCATCTGCAAAGTGGCCATTGACAAGCTGCTCTTGGGAGTCTGAGAGAGAGGTCCCTTTAACACGTTGCTGAGAGACAACATGGGCCAGAAGATATCCAAAGCCTTCAACAACTAAAACATACAAAGCAGGGGCAAGAGGGCACCCCTGGTGAATGGAACAAAAAAGACCAAAAGCAGAAGACTAGTGGCCTTCATGGTAATGCAAGCTGAGGCATCAGAAAAAAGCATACAAACAGACCGTAAAAATTTAGGTCCAAATCCCAAGGCTTGCAACATTGCAAGAATTAAAGGCCATTCAATGCAGTCATATGCTTTGGAAAAATCAATTTTAATGAATACTGCTTTTTGGTTCGACCTCCGGGCCTGCTCCATATTGGTTATAAGGGGTTTGTAATAGAGTTACAGTATGATAAGAAAAGGCGATTATTCACGATATTGTAATAGGGTTTTTACACTGATTAATGAAATCATTGGATGGCTGCAATTTGGTGGATGTAGCCCATATTGGGTGAACCACATTAAATTCTTTGTGTTATTTTTCTTGTGTGTATTTTATTTCCTGGTTTATTTGATAAAATTTGCATTTAGCTTTTAGATATCTTCCTTCAAAAGCTAACAAGTGGTATCAAAGCGGGTTGTTTTTCGATTATCATCTATAGGAAAGTCTCACGGTTGAGTGGGAGTCTCATGGTTAAGTTGGAACAATGGAAGACGAGGGTAAGTTGAAGGTTGATAAGTTCAATGGGCAGAACTATCAATTATGGAAGATGTAGATGGAGGACTATCTCTATCAAAAGGATTTATGGCGGCCATTGGAAGGGAAAACCAAGAAACCCACAACAATGTCGGATGAGGACTGGGATATTTTGGATAGAAAGGCACTTGCCAATATTCACTTATGCCTGGCACAATCAGTGGCACTCAATATTACAACAGCAAAGATGACTCTAGAGTTGATGGAAACCCTAGCAAAGTTATATGAAAAGCCTTCTGCTTCGAATAAGGTATTTCTTATGAAGCGTTTATTTAATATGAAAATGGTAGAAGGTGGATCAGTTACTAATCATTTGAATGAGTTTAATATGGTTACCAGCCAATTAACTTCTGTAAAAGTTAGTTTTGATGAAGAAGTTAGGGCTCTTTTGATTCTATGTTCTTTGCCTGAAAGCTAGAATAGCTTGGTAATTGCTGTTAGCAATTCTATTTCTGATTCAAATACATTGAAATTTCATGATGTTGTTGTTGTTATTTTGAGTGAGGAAATTCATAGGAAAAGCTCAGGTGGAACATCCACATCAGGCAGTGTTTTGAATGTAGAAAGCAGGGGCAGAACAAATGAGAGACAAAAAATTTTTGGGAGTCATGGGAAGTCACAAGGAAAATAAAGGGACAAAAGGTCCCAATCTAGAGACAAGAGGGATTGCTGGTATTGTGGTAAGCCAGGTCATTTAAAGAAAGATTGTTGGTCTCAGAAAAACAAAGAAGGAGACAAATAGGAAGGAAATAAAGAGGCAAATGTGGTAAGTAATAAATCTAATGAGGATGCTTTGATTTTTTCTCTTGACAATTATGATGATTCTTGGGTGTTAGATTCAGGGGCTTCATTTCATTCTACACCCCATATAAATTATTTTCTTGATTATGTCCAAGGGGATTTTGGGCTGGTTTATTTGGGAGATAATGAATCCCGTCAGATTGTTGGAAAGGGAACAATCAAGATTAAGTTGTAGAATGGGAATCATTGGCTACTACATGAGGTAAGGCACGTTCCAACGCTAAAAAGAAATTTAATTTCAACAGGACAACTAGATGATGAAGGTTGTGTTGTTACATTTAGTGATAAAAATTGGAAGGTTACAAAAGGTGCCTTAGTGGTAGCAAAAGGTGTGAAAGTAGGCATCTTATATCTTTGTATAGGTCATACTGTTCCTTCTACTTTAGCTATTGCAGATAAAAATCAATGTTCAAGAATAGTTGTTGCAGTTTAATAGGAAGAAAATTAGATAGTTGCTGTGAATTTTGAATCAACACTATGGCATAACAGACTTGGGCATATGAGTGCAAAAGGTATGAAAGGAATTCATTCAAACAATATTTTACTAGGTCTAAATGTGTTAATATGGATTTCTGTGAAAGTTGTATTTATGGAAAACAAAAGAGAGTTAGTCTTCTCAAGGATGGGAAACAAAAGAAAGATGAAAAATTGGAGCTTGTGCATACAGATGTATGGGGACCAGCTCAAGTATATTCTCTTGGTGGCTCTCAGTATTATGTCACATTCATTGATGATGCAACTAGGAAGGTATGGATTTATTTCATTAGGAAGAAATCTAATGTATTTGAAACCTTTTAAAAATGGAGAAGCTTGGTTGAGAATGAGATGGGTAAAAAGTTAAAATGTCTCAGATCTGATAATGGTGGTGAGTATTGCAGTAAAGTTTTTGAAGAGCATTGTTCCTTTAATGGTATTCGTAGGCAAAAAATGGTTCCAAGGACTCCACAAGAAAATGGAGTGTGCACGGTGGGATGCCTTTAAACATGTGGGTAGAGGCTATAAATATTGTTGTTTATTTAATTAATAGAGGTCCATCTAATCCTTTGGGTTGTGGCATTCCAGAGGAAGCATGGATAGGTAAGAAGGTGAGTTATTCTTTTCTGAAAACCTTCGGTTGTGAAGCATTTGCACATGTAGATTCTAAAAATAGAACCAAGCTTGATGCAAAATCAAGGAAATGTATATTTGTTTGATATGGCATTGATGAATTTTGTTATAGGCTTTGGAATTTTAAAAATAAGAAAATTGTGAGAAGCAGGGATGTCATATTCAATGAGAAAGTGTTGTACAAAGATCAGTTGCAGCAGCATGAGAAGAAAGAAAATGATTATGCAGTGCTAGATGATACTCCAAACAATGAATTTTTAGTGGATCCTCATGCTCCGCAACAAAATCAATAAGAAATACCACAAACTCCATTGAATGTTAGACGATCTTCAAGGTTAAGTAAACCTCCAAATAGATTTTCTCCCTCTTTGTACTCTATTTTATTAATTGATGCTAGTGAACCAGAATGTTATCATGAAGCTATGCAGATGGATACCAAGGTTCAGTGGGAGCATGGAATGGAAGAAGAAATGGACTCCTTGCTGAAAATCAAACTTGGGAATTATGCAAGTTGCCTGCAAGTAAAAAGGCTTTAGAAAAAAAATGGGTTTTTATGATGAAAGAGGAGGATGGAGGTAAGAAAAGATTTAAATCCAGTTTAGTTGTAAAGAGATTTGCACAGAAACAGGGTATTGATTTTGATGAAATATTTTCTCCAGTTGTTAAAATGACCTCTATTCATACTATGTTAAGTACTGTGATTGTTGAAGATTTTCATTTAGAACAACTTGATGTTAAAACTGCCTTTCTCCATGGTGATTTGGAAGAGGAAATTTATATGGAACAACCACAAGGATTTGAGGTCAAAGGTAAGGAGAAACTAGTGTACAGATTGAAGAAAATCTTATATGGCTTGAAACAAGCACCTCGACAATGGTATCTTAAATTTGATAGTTTTAGGGCTGAGCAAGGCTACAATAGGTGTAATTTAGACCATTGTGTTTATTTTAATATGCTAGGTGAAGATAGCTACATTATTTTATGTTTATATGTTGATGATATGCTTGTAGCGGGGTCTAACATGGATCACATAAAGGAGTTAAAATAACAGTTAGCAAATTCATTTTCTATGAAGGATTTGGGGGCAGCAAAAAAAATCCTTGGTATGAAGATTACAAGAGATAGGAAAAATAGAAATTTTTTTTTTCTCAAGTTGATTATGTTAAAAAGGTGTTGCAGAGATTTCATATGGAGAATGCAAAAGCTATCAGCACACCTTCGCCCAGTCATGTCAAATTGACTAAGGATATGTGTCCAAAGAGACAAAAGGAGGAAGAAAAAATGTCCAAGGTACCATATGCTTCAGCTGTAGGTAGTTTAATGTATGTCATGGTATGCACAAGACTAGATATTGCACATGCTCTAGGAGTTGTTAGCAGGTATATGAGTAATCCAGGAATTGAGCATTGGAATGCAGTGAAATGGATTCTCAAGTATTTGAGAGGTACATCAAATAAATCTTTATGTTTTGAGGGCTCTAATACAGATTTAAAGGACTATGTTGACTCAGATTTGGTAGGGGATATCGATACCAGGTGGAGTACCACAGGTTATGTATTTACTGTTGGTGGGACAACAGTAAGTTGGATTTCTCAGTTGTGAAAGGTGGTTGCTTTATCCACCATAGAGGTAGAGTATGTGGCTGCCACAAAGGTAGCAAAAGAGATGATATGGATGCAATTTTTCATGGAAGAGTTGGGAAAACAATAGGCTAAAAATTACTTGTTCACAGACAGCCAGAGTGCTATACATCTTGCGAATAATTCTGTCTTGCACTCTAAAACCAAACACATATAGTTGAGGTATCATTTCATTCGGTCAATGTTGGAGGATGGACAGGTAAAGCTAGAAAAGATACATACAGATGCAAATCCAGCGGATATGTTTACTAAGGTGGTGATAAGGGAGAAGCTAAGCTCTTTTTCAGCTTCGGTTGGCCTTCAAGGTTGAATTAAAGTATAACAAAGTAGTAGGGTCTAAGGTGCTTATTTCCAATGGGAGTTGTAAGTGCAGCGGTGTCATCCAGGTTTAGTCTCCAAGTGGGAGATTGTTTGGTGTGGAGCCTGATCAGTCTCCAAGTGGGAGATTGTTGGTATGTGGCGATTGATCATTGTATACTATACACTCTTCATGTATCCTTACCTTTCTCCTACTTTTTCATGGAATTACTGAAAAAGGGAAAAATCACCGAAAAGGGGAAAACCCCAACTTTGTATAACCCTAATCTGGAAGCTTCTAAAAAGTTGGTTATAAGGGGTTTATAATAGAGGTGCAGTATGATAAGAAAAAGTGATTATTCACGATATTGTAATAGGGTTTTTACATTGGTTAATGAAATCATTGGATGGCTGGGGTTTGGTGGATGTAGCCCATATTGGGTGAACCACATTAAATTCTTTGTGTTATTTTTCTTGTGTGTGTTTTATTTCCTAGTTTACTTGATAAAATCTGCATTTAACTTTTAGATATCTTCCTTCAAAACCTAGCATCCCAAACAACAATAATTTTATCCAGAATAAACTTGGATTTGATGAAACTAGTCTGCTCAGGACGCACAACCTGAGGCAAGAGGTGGCGAATTTTCAGAGCCAAGGCTTTGGCAATGATTTTGTAGGAAACGTTGAGAAGTGTGATAGGCCTCCAATTGCAAATATCCTCCAGATCCCTAGGCTTAGGTATGAATTTAATATTGTCTTTATTTATTAATTGCCTAGGGAGTTGGTTTGAAAGGCTTCAATATAAAAATGATGCAAATCACTCCCAACACAGTCCCAAAGATCTTTGTAAAATTCACAAGGAAAGCCATCAATCCTAGGAGCCTTATCATCGGCCATATAGGAAACGACTTCCTTGAGATCATCAATTGTTAAAAATTGATCACAAAATTTAGTCCAGGCTAAAGAAAGCCTATGTGGCACCACAACAAGGCAGTCCTAAAGGGCTGGATGGCGCGCAGGCGTGGGGTCCTGAGTAGTGAAAACTTATTCATAGTGATGCACAAAGGCCTGGAGAATGTTCGGTAGCTCAAAGTGCACCTAGTTACCATCTTTGATTGCTTTGATTCCTAGGGATGAGTGCCTAGCATGAAGGGCCAAAAAAAAATCTTTGGAGGCACGATCACCAATTTTGAGCCAGTGGAGCCATGCTTTGATTTGAGCGCCTCTGGAAAAATAATTATCAACCACTTGCTTTTGCTGTCTTAAATCCAGCACCCTGACTTGATGTGATGGGGAGAAAGGACTAGTCGCCAAAGCCTCCATAGCCATATGCAAGTCAGCAGTGGTGGCCTCATAAGATCACCGATGAAAGATAGCCAACTGGAGCCCATAAATGCATAGGAAATGCGTAGTACGGGTGGTGGCATCATTCCACCAAGCAATCCAACCTATATGGCTAGGTGGCCTACACTCTAAATTACACACCCAGTGAATGTGGGCAAGGGTGGGCTTGTGACAAAGAAAAGATGTGTTCACAAAGAATTGGGTCTTACACGTGCGAGGTTGACGAGATGCCCATTCAATACGAAAATGAATTGGGAAGTGATAAAAAAGAGTCACATCCACCAATGGCTTAGCTGGAAAGGAAGAGCTAGTAAAGGAAAAAAAATATTGAGCCTTGATCATGGCATGATCAAGGTGTTTAAAGACTCTGTCAAAACCAGCCCTGTAGTTGCACCAAATGTGCCAGAGAGAATGAGAATTGTGGTGGCCCATATTGGGATCAAAAAGCCCCAATTTATTGCGCATGTAAAACCACGCCTCCCTTTCACTTGCAGCCCAACAAAAAGGCAAGGTGCCATTCTTGTCATATGCCATCTCCACCATGTTAAAATATCTGCAAAGCAACCAGGTGGCAACTAGCAAAGAGTCAGCAATCCAGCGCCAAAGCAGGCAGTGCTCCACAACATCATTAGAGGCATAAACATTAATAATCCTGAAGGAATGATTCTCAATATTGAGAAGAACCTAGACTACCCGCTGGGAGGGGTCGACCCCATGGTCCACCATGCAAAAATGCAATCGTGGGGCTAAAAGAGTGGCAACTTTACCATGACCAGGCTCATGTGAAATGCAAAACATAGTATTGGCTGGCCAAATAGAGCAGAGAGCCAAAGTGAGCAAAAAACCTAAAATTTTAACTTCCTAGAGACAAAGCACTTCAATCCCTGGGTATTTCTCCAAAGTATTTCTAACAGAATACTTCTTGGAGAGGTTAGTTAGACCTTGGAAATTCCATGAAATAAAATTCATGGATGAAAATCTTCCATACTTTTAGAAACTAGGTCCTCTTCACATAGGGAAGAGAAGCTATTCTTCAAAAACTCTTGTGGAATGGATCCAATCTGTATAGGAGGAGAAAACTTTCATTTTTCAGGCACATATTCTCCCTCTTCTGGTGGAGGAGACGGGCTACGAGACCGGCATTGAGTTCTCGCTATGGAAGAAAAAGTCGGTTGAGCACACAAGACAATTGCAGGCTGAGGCATGGCCTTTGACCTGGGTTGTACAAAAATAGAAGTGGCTCCTGAGGGAGTTTTTGTCCCCTTCTCTGAAGGGTTTGAAACTATTTTGATTAGTTCAGGGGCCTTGGGAGCCGACCCAAAACCAGACAACTTATTTTTCCGATTTGAAACCGTAGTCCATTTTTTTTCAGCCTTAGTAAAAGGCTCTGTCGAACGAGGCTTTTCAACATCCCGTGACAGTGAAGATGTACGGGGAACTGTCAAAGGGTAGTCCTTGATCTTGTGGTTAGTTGACTGGCACCAATAGCACGTGTTGGGTAGATTGAAATATGTGACTTTCTGGGTGTGTCTAATAGCACCAATTTTAATGTCTACAGACTCTTTGAAATCCTTAGATAAATCAGCTTCCACACAAACCCTCTTCTGAGGACGGGCTTGGAATAACCTATCAAGTTCGATACAAATTGTAAGTGTGAAATATGTATGAGTAAAATAACTCAAAAAAACTTCTTAATACGACATTATATCAATGAATTTAATCAACATTTAAGCTATTAAAACCAGAATTCCATTTGAAAGCGTCATATTGCTCTCTATCTCCAAAGATTTATTAAATCACTATAGCTCTCAGATCGTTTAAGAAATGTGACTATTAAAATGACTATTTAAAGAACGAGAAGGATGCTAAATACATGAAACTAATAATATATGATGATTTCTAAATAATGAAAAGAAACTAATTTAATCTTGACTTGAAACTATGATGAAAAGCTACAATATGCAGCCATGATTGTGATGCTAAAATATTTGAATGCTTGATGTTGTTGAATGCTTTATGCTTGAATTCTTGATGAAATTCCCACAGAGTAAAATTGATAACCTAGGATCCTTTTCTTGATTGAATGAAGCTTTATTTATAGATTTTATGGCTATAGAAATGCACAGGGATGGCAAAGAGAGGCTTGGATTCAATCTGGAGGACTGAATGGTGAAAGATGGAGGAGATTGAGAGAATTTTGGAGATTGTCTCTACCCATGAAAACACCAGGAAAGAGAAGATGAAATATTGATGGAGGAGGATTGAGAGAAGAATTTGGAATTTGTCTCTAATTTGTCTCTAAAACTTCCCATGAAGTTTCAATCAATTAATTTTGACATGATTTTAGACATAAATTAGACATAGGATATCTAATTTGATTTTGAGGAAAAATAGAGGAATATTCCTTATGCCTTTATTCAAATATTTTTGATTTATTTAAATTAGCAAAAGAAGGATAACTAATTTAATAAAACGAACTATAGAAGTTGTTTATTAAATTAAACAAAAGATTATGGCAATTAATCAATAAAGTGTTTAATCTTTATTTAATTAATTTTAAGATTGATGTAATAGAATACAACGGGGAAATGATGATTAAATCAAACAAAGTATTTATTTATTTATATATTTAAGATTAGAAGAATTAAAAGAATTTAAATGTGAATGTGAACGTGAACTATATAAATAAATATTTCTATGTATTCAATAGTAGAGGAATTTAGGATAATTAATCAAATAATTCGTATTTAATTAATTGGATGCTCTAGACCAATTTTAGGTGTATACATTTTGCCCCTCTTTGAAGTGATGTGTTTATGCGTTGCTTCAAAGAAACTTTTTCTTCTACTGCCAGTATTGACGAAAAAAATTCAATGTTCCCCAGACATGCCCTAGATATTGATTTTCAGATGATTACCAATAATATACCCCCTCGGGAGATAAATTAGTGATTTGATGATTTTGGTGGATTTTTCAAATTTTTATGATTTTCTGATGATTCTATGATGATTCAATGATGATTTCATGGTGAAATAATTTATCTCCCGATATAGAATATTGATTGACCTCATGATAGGTGAGGATCAATGATAGATTGATAATTGACCTCATGATAGGTGAGGATCAATAATAGATTGATGATTGACCTTATGATAGGAAAGGATCAATGATAGATTGACGATTGACCTCATGATAGGCGAAGATCAATGATAGATTTATGATTGACCTCATAATAGGCGAGGTTCAATGATAGATTGATGATTGACCTCATGATAGGTGAGGATCAATGATAGATTGATAATTGAACTCATGATAGGAGAGGATCAATGATAGATTGATGATTGACCTCATGATAGGCGAGGATCAATGATAGATTGATTATTGAACTCATGATAGGTGAGGATCAATGATAGATTGATGATTGACCTCATGATAGGTGGGGTTCAATGATAGTCACTCATGAGATTTGATCAAAGTCTCACCAAAGCCGATTAGATTGATAGGCTGATTGATTTTTGATTGATTATAGGAGGATTTTAGAGCTTTTCCCAAAGATGTGGGACATGATTCCGCATCTAGTGTAGGATGATATAGATATCATTAATCGATGTGAAAAATCTACAATGCAGATGCAAAACTAATATGAATGCAGTCCAATTTTATCATGCAACTATATGCAAACTATTATCATTTTAATAGTACTTTTGTGCTTTGTATCATCATAGAGCCTTTATTGGATGTTGAAATTAAGTACAAGTGTCAATGGTATATGCTAGACCAATAACGACCTGAGTACTACTTTCATGATTTTTGATATTGCAAGCGAACACAAGCATCGAGGTATAATTAAACTAAGATGACATGAGCATTTCTTCCATAAGCAGGAAAGAATCAATCATTTTCCTATGTGAATTGGAATGTCATCCATGATACTTTGTAGATCACTTCCTGTGCCAATTCACATAGTGATTTTAATTAGATCACAGACAATAGATAAATAAAATACCAGTCTCCTTCCTTGCTTCTCTAGTCCAATACATCATCAAGTTTTCTCCAAAGAAACGATAACAATGATCAAAATGAAACATGTTCAAACTTTTCTTAAAGTATTTCAATCATTATTCAGATTAGATCATCCATCCTAATTTTGTGATGTTCCTGTGAAAAACAAACCTTTATCTAAAGACCTAGCCTAGGGGTCTCGGGAGATGATCAAATGTTAGCCTTTCTTACATTATATATGCAGAGACCACATAGTTCAACTGACTTTGAATCATGTTTTTTGGGTTTTGACTTTTTCAGACTGACTTTTTGACTTGTTTTTGGATTTTGATATGATAGGGATGTTTGATGCATTTTCGATGGTGATTGATGTTGTGTTTTTGCTAAGCTCATTGTTTTATTTCCCCCAATGATTTCAAGATTTTTCCCCCAAGCTAGGGTGAGACATGACCACATTGCAATGACATGTACTTGAGATTTTATTGCACCTTTTTTCAAATTTTATGATTTTTTTGTTTTTTTTCAGGATATTTTAAGATGAAATGAGATGATATGCCTGATTGAAGGAACAAGATGCCCCACAATAGGGGTAATGCAACCATGGATAACTGATAGATCAAAAGGAAAGTTTCACTACAAAACATGTCACACAAGCAACATATCTCTTTTCGAAAGATGATAATGGTATGATTGATTAAGATGCAAGGAATGATCGATTCCATAAGGCATGATGATGATAAGATTGATGATTGTTGATGATTGATTGACAAAAGATATGAGGATTGGATAATGTTTTGTAGCTAGGCTTAAATATGATTTGTATGATAAGATTCAAGGTTGCAAATGGACATGATGACATGAATTTTGATAAGCTAGAAGATATGGAATTGAAGAAAGCAAGGATAAAAATAATGAATGGACATGATCAAGATTAACTAGATAAGATACAGACACAAGGCCCAAGTATTTTTCCCCTATTCCTCATCAAGACCAAGGAAAGGAAGAAAGGATTTATTTAGTAAGAATGATGGAATATGGATAAGATGAAAGATATGGTATGGAAGATATGGATAAAGCATATAGGATAAGGTATATGATGTTCAAGAAGATACTTAACCTTGTCAAGATCAAAGGTGGAAATGTAAGGAATGAGCATAGAAAGGATAATGGCCATGAATGATAAGATGGACGAAACTTGTCCTTAACTATAGAGTGCAAGAGTAATATGGAAGATAGGATATGGATGATAGGGAGATGGAGGAAGGACTTAAGCATAAAGTTTCACAACCAAATATCCCTCTAATAAACCATAGAAATGGGAATTAGACTCCTAAATGTTGGCAAATTAATTATATGATGGAAGAATCTAAGGACTTATGCAAAGGTTTGGATTAAAGGAGAATGATTGGGGATGAATGTTGGATAATGGATAGGAGGTTGGAAGGCTTGTTGATGGATAGATGGAAAGGATGGAAAGATCAACATTGGCACACACCTTGAAGGGTGGTGGAGTGATGGAGGAAAAATGGATTTGGAAGGTGATAGGTTATTAGATGGAAAATTGGAGGAAGCTTTTGGATTAGCAAATTTGGATGCCAATTTATATTTTATTGCTTCTATGAGACTTTTAGGAATCCACATGATTTTTGACTTTGATTTTTTCTTTGTGGGCCTTTGTGGCCTTTCACATTTTTCTTTTTGATTTATGGACCTTTGTGGTCTTTGAAAATTTCCTTTTTGCTTTGATGGGCCTTTGTGGCCTTTTGAAATTTTCTTTTGATTTATGGACCTTTGTGGTCTTTGAGATTTTTTCTTTGATGGGCCTTTGTGGCCTTTTGAAAATTTCTTTTGATTTTGGATCAATTTTTCTTTTATTTTTGCATGTCTCTTCGAGGAGACATGTTGATCCTTTGATACATGTGGATTTTGATATAGAAGCTTTTGATATTTGGCACCCAAATTGCTTCCAAGAGCAATGGGAGGGGTGGATTGAGATGAATGATATGGAGGTATTATGGATGAGTTAATGTGGGTAGAATTTTGAAAGGGCATCAAGGATGTGTGCCTTTGTTGTTCTTGAGAAATAGGATATGGACCTAGGATAGAGGGAAGGTTTGATGGACTAGGATGAAGACCTAGGATAGATGGTATGTTTGGTGGATTAGGATGAGGACCTAAGATAGATGGTAGGTTTGATGAACTAGGACACTTAGGTGTATAACCAAGGCCATGATGATATGGGTTTCTTTGAACAAAAAGGGTTCTAGGATACCTTGTTCATGAAGGCCTAATCCTTTTCCTTTGTAATTCATACTTTGACACATTTGTTTACCAATGGGATATGTATTTTTTGTGAAACAAGATGCGAGTCCATTTTGGGGAGGATATGATATGGATGAGAGGATAGGTGTTGGAAGTAAACCAGAATGGATAAAGGTGGAGGATCCCAATTTATAGGTGTGGGGTTCATGGATAGCTTGAATAGGTGTGATAGGATCTTGATATGGGGATGATGGGGTGTTTTGATCTTGACTTGGAAAAGTATCATGAGGTGGTATGAAAGGCATATCTTGATCATGAGAAGGATAAACATCTTCATGGGATGAAAGGGTATCCTTGAATGGAAGCATATCTTGACCTTGATGAAGAAGGGAATCATGAGAATTTGTAGAAAGCATGTCTTGATCATCAGTTGGTAAGACATCATTAGATAGGATGGAAGAACTACCATGCTCTTGTGATGTAATAGAATCATGAGATGATATGGATTGATGAGATGATATGGAAGAAGAAGCTAGAAGGATACTTGTCTCTTGAGATGGAAGGGAATTATTTTGGATGAAAAGTGAAAGGAGGGGATCGTCATAAGATTCTTGAGAAATGACATATTGATCAAAGATCAGAAGAATTTTTGGAATGTTGATATCATTGGATGGAGTGGAAAGAATATTTTGATCTTGATGTGTAGGGGAGTCTATTCTAGCATGCTTTGGATTGAGAGATTGACATGAATCATTGGATGTTGTATATATGATAGAAGAGGATGATTGGATGGAATTGTTAATTCAAGTGAGAGAATATTGAGGTTTATTTTGGCTTATTGTAGATGGAGATAAATTCAAGACATGATAGGATTTCTCAATATCATTTGTGTTTGAGGATTTAGATTTGGGATTATGCATCTTTTGTAAAAATTCAAAGACATCAAACTTTGATGATGTAGTTATTGGTGGAGAGGGTGTCATGTCAATATTTTTGTTAGAGGAAGAAGAGAAAATGTCTAGTAGCAAACATCTCTCTATGGTTGTTTCCCTTTGCACATCCCAAATTTGTTGTTGAAGGTTTTTAATTTGATGAGCTAGAGGATTCAATTAATCCTCATCTATTTTGGAATGGTGGTTTGAGTTTCAATTTCCTATTCTTTAGATTTTTAGTCTTTGTGACCTTGTTAAAATGGACATACGAACGTTTATTATTTTCAATAAACTTTTGATCTTAGTTTGGTATAGTGTCAAGGATATTAACTCAAGTCAAATAGAATGATAGATTCTATTGATTAGACTAAGTTGACAAGTTTGATTATTCGGTTTTGTTTCTTTGATTTAGGATGACTGATCCTAAAACTTAACTTAATAATCAAATGTGTTTGATTGAGACACTTTTGGATGGTAGATCTTGAATTGATTTGAACAAATTCAATTGTAGAGTCAATTTATGAAATTTTAAGACTTTGTTTTGATTTAGGAAAGTTTATGTTATGATAAAAATCCAATTTTTGATGTTAACTGTCTGACAAGGGTTCCCATAGCTTTTTGTTTTCTTTGTGTTTTTTAGGATGATCTTATCTAAATTAAATGTTTTGAAAACACAACAAGCATTTGTAAAACCATTGTTTCTAGAGTCTAAACAACAAGTGTATGTTTAAGAATCAACCATGATCCTTCTTGATTTCCATTGGTTTTTGATAAATGTACACAAATCAAACAGACTCACACTTAAGGAAAAATAGGTCATTTTTATAATCACAACCCACATCTTGAAATTGCGTTAATGCACATAGTCGTGAAACCCCCTAGAGGGCGCCTGTGTTTTTATCGTTTCCAGGTGCGTACTCAGAGTTGAATTTATGGTCCTCTGAGAAAATGGTCCTTGGCAATTATATGGTGAGTGTTAAGGGGGTAGATTCTCCCCTCCCGTTGCACCGTGAGTATGACAATGTTTGGATACTGCCTCAATGGGATACTACTCTATGGTTCATAGATAGGGCTTTCGTGCTGTGCGGTAATTGATAAAATCCCTCAGGAGACCTCCCAATCTTTAGAACAAAGATTTCGGGGATGGTTATCTTGCTCACTACCATCAATTTGGAATTTCATCAAAAACTTTCATTTTGATTATAGTGGGTTGGAATCCTTGGCTTTAGGCATTCCCACTTAGGTCATTCCCATAGGGTGAGTACTTTTTCCCACTACGGCAGGCCTTCTAAAGGATTTAACAAAGCGTAAATAGCATGAAGTAAAGATGAATCTGGTGCTTTGATCACCCAGTTAAGGGGAGAGCATAAGCCTAATCACCACAAGCACAACATATAAGTTGTTCTCTTTTAAGCCCAAAAGACAATTTTTTTAATCTATGTGAAGGTGTTGCTTCACAAAAATCATGATGTTCTTTTTAACTTATACTGCAAAAATGTGATGACTACCCTAGGATTGATAAATTTTCTTTAAGAAAACAAAAAAAATGAGCTACCCTAGGATTGATACATTTTAGAAACCATAAGTGACTACCCTAGGATTGATAAATTTTAGTCCAATTGTGAAAAAGAAATAAAATCTAGCCGCAATCGCGTCAGATCCAGACTTAATTTACAAAAGTGTCAAAATAGTCCACCAAAGCGCTATAAATTTTACCTGATGCGCTATAACTCTAAAGTGTCTAAACAGGACACCAAAGTGCCAAAATTTGCCATGGAAGCACTAAATCACTGATGCGTCGGAACAGGTCATGAAAGTGCTACAATTGAAAGTGCTGTTTTTTTTTATGGATGCGTTGCAGTATCACGAAAGCGCCAAAACAGATCACAGAAGCATTGTAGTTTGCCATAGGTGCATTATAGTATTTGATGAAAGCGCTGAAATAGAACATGCCAGAAACCTATGTGACACTTTTTAGAAAATTGATAAAATTGGGGTTAATGCCCCACGGTTGGCACCAAATTGTATGTGTGAAATATGTATGAGTAAAATAACTGAAAACACTTCTTAATACAACATTTTATCAATTAATTTAATCAACATTTAAGCTATTAAAACCAGAAATCCATTTGAAAGTGTCATATTTTTCTCTATCTCCAAAGATTTATTAAATCACTATAGCTCTTAGATCGTGTAAGAAATGTGACTGTTAAAATGACTATTTGAAGAATGATAAGGATGCTAAATACATGAAACTAATCCTATATGATGTTTTCTAAATGATCAAAAGAAACTAATTTAATCTTGAAATGAAACTATGATGAAAAGATACAGTATGCAACCATGATTGTGATGCTAAAATGTTTGAATGCTTGATGAAATTCTTGCAAAGTAAAATTAATAACCTGGGATCCTTTTCTTGGTTGAATGAAACTTTATTTATAGATTTTCTGACTGTAGAAATGCACAGGGATGGCAAAGAGAGGCTTGGATTCAATCTGGAGAATTGAATGGTGAAAGATGGAGGAGATTGAGAGAAGTTTGGAGATTGTCTCTACCCATGAAAACACTAGGAAAGAGATGAGGAAATATTGATGGAGGAGGATTGAGAGAAGATTTCGGAATTTGTCTTCAATTTGTCTCCAAAACTTCCTGTGAAGTTTCAATCAATTAATTTTGACATGATTTTAGACATAAATTAGACATGGGATATCTAATTTGATTTTGAGGAAATATAGAGGAATATTCCTTATTCCTTTATTCAAATATTTTTATTTATTTAAATTAGCAAAAGAAGGATAAATAATTTAATAAAATGAACTATAGAAGTTGTTTATTAAATTAAATAGAAGAATATGGCAATTAATCAATAAAGTGTTTAATCTTTATTTAATTAATATTAAGATTAATGTAATAGAATAAAACAAGGAAACGATGATTAAATCAAACAAAGTATTTAATTTTTGTTTATTTAATTAAGATTAGAAGAATTAAAAGAATTTAAATGTGAATGTGAATGTGAACTATATAAATAAATATTTCTATTTATTCAATAGTAGAGGAATTTAGGATAATTAATCAAATAATTCGTATTTAATTAATCGGATGCTCTAGAGAAATTTTAGGTTTATACACAAACAACCCTCCCCAAACAGGGGGCAATATGGTTCAAGAAGGGTATGCATGGTAGAGGTAACCCGAGAAACTCAATCTAGACTAGAACATGCTTTTTTTTGACTTCAGAGACAACAAAATCTTGGGTCCAAGCCTGGAAAACCAACAAGGAGGACTGGACATACTAGGGTCCATGACCCAAAATACCTTGGACATGACTAACTTCTGCAAAGCGGAACAGAAAAAAGCCTTTGGTCATATTTTTGACCATATCAAGGCGAACCCCATGAGGGACCCAAACCTTGCTGACCCAATCTTTCAGCACACTTTCAAGGGGATTCCTCCCAAAAAAATAACCCACAAGGGTATGTTGTTCGAGCCATTGGCATGCAAAATCAAAATCAGGTAAAGGTAAAACTACATCAGTAGGGGCATCATAATTCTTACCTCGTGAAAGAATTTCAGAACAAATTTCCAAGGGCATTTTTTTGGTGGGGGAGCCATTAAACTGCGCTGACGAACCGCTATCACCAACATGAATTGTTGGGTTAGTACCGATTGAAGGCATAATAAAACCCTAAAACCACAGTAAATGTGGCCGTACTCAATGAAGGAAACAATTTCCTGTGCAGGAAGCATAGTATGACACAAGAGGGGCCACAGATGACCTCAGAAAACACCAAACCCTAACAGAGTCATTCACCAACCTTGTTCTTGAGAATCAATTTTTTGATATGTCCTCTTTATGGAGATTTGTTTTGATAAGGGGGGTTTTTCGACTTGATAGCTTACTGATTATATGCAATATAATTCTCTTTTATTAAATGCATGGAAAGTTGATATTAGATAATCTATACGTACATTTATAAACATTTTTGGCTTATAGACACATATACTAATATTAGATAAGTAATTCCATATCATTATGGAAAGTACTTATTATATAGGTACATATTTTTAAATGTATCTAGCAAAAATAATAGTTTATAATTGTCTTTATTAATTTTTTAAATTATTTTTAAATGTTTTTATTTATATGATAATCATATAAAAAATTATAAATGTTTTGTATAATACAAAATATATGTTACGAAAAATTTGATTAAGATATTTGAAACAAGATGTGTTGATGTGTATTATAATGGAACGAACAAATATAAATATCATCACTATATGTTGTAAGAGGCTATATTAATAAACAATTTTATTGTTAGATGTGAGAACGTATCTTATTAATAGAATATTTGACATAACTATCACTAAATGCATACAATTAAAAAAAATTAATTAAGTACTAGGACCACTACATTACTTCAATAATGCAATCATGATTCATCACAACTCATCATGCACAAGACATAATACATATTGTATATTTCATCAAGGATTAGTTTAGAGATAAGAACCACAACCAATTCTCTTCATTTCTCTTAGTGTTTCTGATGAAAGGGGTTAAAAACATGTTTTTGAAGGGACTCTATAACCATAAACAATCAACAAATAGTGAAAACACAACCTAAAAATAACAAAGCATAGAGTACGAATAGAAAGAAAAAATAACAAAACATAACTTACATTCTCATGAAGGTATCAATTTCTTCTAGTTAAGCCTTGAAGAATATTTACTAAATTTCTTGATGTTCTTGAGATTGTTTCTTATAATCATCATCATCATCATCATCATTTTTCTTTCTAGTACATCTAGTTATTGTGTTAGTATCATGATCCCCTTTGACAATTATCATAGGACAAAAACTTATGCTAGAAAAAGTAGATATACTGAGAGGGGGTGGATGAATTAGTATATCCCTCAAACCAATTCAATTTCAACTTATCAATAAAAACTTAAAACTACCTTAATTGGATATACATTAAAAGAAACAACACAAAACCATAACACCAAATTTATGTGGAAAAACCAACAAGTGAAAAACCACAATGAGAAAAGTCTCTTGGAGCTACTATCCAAATCTAGCCTTATAAATCAATCAATAGTTACAACAAGATTTAAGTTCTTTAAGTTCCTAAGGAATTTTACAACTCCGTACTCACTTATAGAATGAGGTTGCAACCTCATAATACAACTCTTTGAAGAATCAAATTAAAAATCAATCACAACACTTTTGATGCCTCAGGCTCACTATCTTCAACACATTTACACCTCTTCTTTTTTCTTACTACCTCCAACATTCACACCAATTTTTTTTCCTTCGTCTAACTACCTCCAATGCTTACTCACACTTTTTTTCACCTCACTTCCTTCCACATTTCTCAAAAATCTTCTACTTTTAGCTTACTTCCTCCAACATGCATCAAACACTTCACTATAAATTTACACACATTACTCTATTTCCAACACACTGCTTTCAACAAATTACATTGACCACTCATATTGAACACTTGTACACCTTGATCACACACTTGATCTTATATTTATACACTCCAAAAACATCAAAAAATTTCTCCTTGAAATGTATACACATGAAACATGCAATGACCATATTGAGTCAGCTTCAACACATTTGTGGGAAGGAGATTCAATGTGGTCCAAGCTAGGAGATAAGAGGGACCTATTTCAAATATGTACATGTATGCCAACACATGCCACAAAAACTTGGCACAAACAACTTAGAATACTAAGTTGGCCCAAGAAGCACTTAACCCTCAAAATATTAACACTAGACCACAAGATTTACCAAAGAGGCAATTGTTGAGCATAGGTTGTCATTGATGTCAAAACTTATGTTAGCATGTCATTGATATTAAGAGTGGTTATCAAATGGTGTCAAGGTTGTCAGATGTGAAGGCTATCCAAATGAAAAAGATTGTAGGATTACAAGTATTAGTAGTTGTCTCAAGGTTTTGGAAGAATGTTGTGTAGGTTGTCTAATCTATCATACCATGTATCCTGTTATTAGTGGAATGACTACTTTCAGATAGTTAATAAATTTATTATACCACATGTTGAGTATGCAGTTAGCATGAGTGTGGTGGTTCAGAAGGTTATCTTTTGGGCAAAGAGATTAATTAATATAGGTGGGTATGTGTAGGATCATCATGGAAAAAATAGGCCCTTAAGTGGCGATGATAAAAATTTGAATAAGTTATCTATATTATTTCAAAAATATGTAAGAATATAATCTATATCAAATTAAATGTAGTTTCAAAACTACTAGGTTTATTTAAAAATAAATATATTTGGTGAAAATTTGAAATTTCAAGGAAAAGAGTAGAAGTAGATGTGTGTCTGACCACCCTAGCCACAATAAAATGATAATATTTTTTTAGAATATTTTAGATGTAAGTAGAGGACTCATGTCCCAATGTGATGCATATTTTTTTGTAATTTTTTTCCAAGCAAATAATTAATTATGATTTTCTTATTAAAACTTTTGAAAAATATAAAACTCATATGTCTTACCACCTTATCTTGGTCAAAACTACATGTAATTCATTTTTTTATATTTTTAATCCTATAATATGTGAAGCATAGAATGTGACACATGTTTCAAATTCAAAAAATGTGATATTGTTTGAAAGCTATAGATATTTTTCAATCAACCTATCAATCAGGACTTTAGTCGTAATTCAAATAGAAAATGAATAGTAATTATTTATTAAATTCAAAGTAAAGTATAATTTATATTGGTGGAAAGCTGAGAATCTCCTTTACAAACCTTTTTTGTTTCATCAATTTTGGGTAAAATAAAAGTCATCATCCACATGGGCCATCATATCACTTACATATCACCACTTTTTGGCCCATCATGATCCTACACATACCCGGTTGGTATTTCTTTATAAAATCCATTATTTCTCTGTGGTTTGGAAGGAGAGTGTGCCTACACTAGTTATATTAGTTTCCTGAGTCTTCAGTGGTGTGGTTCAATGTGTAAGGATTTTGAAGTAACATAAGATCTATCAAGCTATTAAAAGTTTGAGGCATGTGCAGTAACAACTACAAGTGTGTGAAATTCAAATCAAACATGTGGATTGAAGGTAGTGTTGATGGTGAAAATAACACAAACAATGTTAAACAAAGTATCTCTACTCCATTCTCCTAAAAAAGAAAGACAATATATAGTAGCCTAACTCCCAAGGTCCTGGTAGTTGGTTCTCAACTGTAATATTCAAGGGGCCTTTGTTGTAATGAGGAATGCAAGCAATGAATTATTCATTGAAGTGCTCTTAATGAAAAGGGGGTTTTTAAATAAAATAAAAAGATAGATCAAGGCGTACACCAGTAAAACATGAATATAACTTATCTAGTATCTAGACATATATATTCAACAACGAATGTTCTTCCAACAGATCAAAAAAACCATAGCATGATACAATTTATAGAATATTCCATACTATTCCATGCATCTAAGGTGCTTAATTTAACATCACAATCACACATCATAAATATTTCAAATATTCCAAAAGAACACACTCTCATTCATTGCCAAGATCATAAATCAACAGACTTCAATAAATTCAATTCACATATAATCTAATGAAACAATCCTTAAATCTGGTTTCTTCTAAGGATTTTCATCACAAAAGAAACACTTATGCTTCAACACAATCATTGGCATACAGATAGACTATAATTCATCAGCCTTATCAAATAAACTCAATTTCAACACCATATTGCGTAAAAACCTGTAATTATATTCAACTATAAATAAAAATAACAAAGTATCTCTATAAAAAAAATACAAAAAATTATATCTCCTACTATCAGGTGGCTAATATTATTCTCATTAGCCAACCCTTACAATATGATACCTCAAAGGTATTTATAGATATACAAAAATTTGAAGTCCTTTCTATCTTAGCTCGATCCACCTTTTTAGGATTTTAAGTATTCTTAGAAACTCAGATCAATTTGATCTCTAGTTCCCGCCTTGATGATTTAGTTAAACTGAAGAAAAGAATATAGAGGAGAAAAGAAAGCCATGCACCTACAAATTGCCATCTATGCATGCATAGAAGAAAAAGAACCATGCATGCATGAGGTTATCAATTATGCATGTGAAGCCTGCTCTATAATGTACTCATCGTAACTAGAGAAGAATTGTTGAAGCATGTCCAAATCCGGCCCATCAACCCAGCTGCCTTCAAACTTGATCCTTTCTAACTCGGCAGCAGCAAATCCTCTCATGTCTTTTATCTTTTTTAACTCCCTCTTAGTATCCCTCACTTCTTTAATATCCATTAACCGATATAACAACAAGTCTTCTCCATCATCTCCTTTTTGCATGACCTCTTTAAACCTATCATCCCACTTCCCTTTTATTTGGCTCAAAGATAGGCCCTCCTTCAGAGGTATATCAACATTTACAATAATAGAAATAACTGCTTCTAACTCTTCAAACTGCTCAATCAGATCCTTGACAAAATCTTGAACTTCATTTTTATTCTTGTATAAAAATTCAGATCTAAACTAGACTATACTAGAGGTCTTTGCCAAGAAATCTTTATTGTCCTCTTCAAGTATTGACTATTCTAGAAGAGTTGACTTTGGAAATTTATTAACCTCCTTCAGCCTCTGGCTATATCCTCTGTACTCCTCCTATTCTCCCAATACTTTGACATACTGGTTCATCTCCTCTGTTAACGCCTCCATTATCTTGTGAACCTCAAAATTGTTGTCCAACAATTCACCTATTTTCTAGTTTAGCTTACCAGTCCATCTATCCAACATTTATACCTTACTCCTTACCTACACCAAATCACCCACTTCTTTCATGCTAAGTAAAATTGGTGTCTCAATGGTGGCAACTTGTTGTGATCTTAGAGCAGAAACACTTTCCAAGAAAGTATGCAATTGATCTAATTGAGCCTTAAGCTCATCCTTTTTCTGCTTATCCTTCATCATTCTGGATTTAGTGGATGAAGCTACCACATCTATTAAGTTCATCTGTTGAACTCTTGTGGGTCTCTCCAACTTAACCATGCCCAACTAATAATCAATTAATTGCATGTCTCTCACCTCCTTGTCCACCATCGGTATTGCACATTCAACAATAATTTCTCCTCCATTAGTGAGTCTAGTGGAATGCAAGATCTTGGCCTTCTTCTTGGGATCCTTTTCAATTTCCTTCATCATATCATCCCAATTGAGAGGTTGTGAAGGTGCCACTAATTTATTTTGCAGATCCAATTTCAACCAAGTGGGAGCACTTGGAGTAGTGGTCATTATAATTGAAGAAGAAGAAACAATAGTAGTAGAGGGTGGTTGCACAATTACTTTAGGTTGAGAATCAACCTCTTGTATCTCTTGTTGTTCCTGCTCTACATTCAGTTATGCAAGCTTCTTAGATTCCTCCCTATCCTTTTGTTCTTGTATCCTTTTGTCTTCTTCTTCCCTTTTCAAATTTTCTTCTTCTAATCTCTTGTTCTCAAGTTCCCAGTTTCTCTCTTCCTCCAATGCCTTAAGTTTATCTGCATCTTCCTTTTCTTTCTGTAGCTTCTTGGCCAACATCTTGGAATATTTCTCTCTTTTCACACATTTTGCTTCCTCTTTCTTTTTATAGGCCTCTTCAACTAGTTTCAATTTGGCCACAAGAACTTCTCTTTCCCTTCATTGCTTTGCATTTTCTTCCTCTAGATCATCAATTTTCTATGCTAACTCCAGCTTATCATTTTCTTCTTTGATCTTGTGCTCCTACTCCTTTTTCTTTTGTTGTTTTTCTATTTCATCAGCTCTTCTTTTGGCTTCTACCTGTTTTTGTCGGAATAAGGCATCATCTTGTGCCTTAGCATCAATTGAATTTTGCTTCTCCATTTCCTTTGCATGTGCTTGAGCATCCAAGGCTTTCTTTGATTCCTCAAACAGGGACCATTGATCTTCCTCAATCAAAACATGTTCAATTTACTCTTCTAGAGGCATATTTTCTTGTGCATCTTTCTCTGATAAGGTCTCATCATAATTTGTTTCAACCTCATGAACCTCTAGTTCCACTCCTTTTCCCTTCAATGCCTCAGCTATACCATGAATAGTTCCTTCAGGCATCTCTCTACTTGGTTGCTTTGTAAGAGGGACTTGAGAAGATGACTCACCTATGGCTGGTGTTGAAACCACTGATCTTGTTTGGGAATCCTCCTCTTGCACTCCAGGTAACTCCTGGGTAGATTCTTCAAGCTTGATCTCTTCAATGTCAAGAGGGAAGAATTCTAAGGGCTCCTTGGAAGGAAATTTCCTCTTGATTCTTTTGTATCCCTTCCCCTTCTTAGGAGTTGGTCTATGAGGAGTTTTGGTTCTTAGGACAGCCGAGTGGATACTTCTATCCAAGACTGGCCTCCCTATTTGTTTGATATCGATGGTCTCCTCACCATCCCAGTCCACTGGATCCAAAATTTTGGTGCCAGTATTTAATGCTTCATTTGATGGATCTAACACAACTCCATCATCTACTAATGTATCAGTGATGTCATCTTTGATCCCAAATTATACCATGAGTGAAACTAGTAACCTATCATAGTGTTTTTTTCCTGAGGTCATACTCATCTTGAAGATCACTCCAAAAATCCTCTACCAGGTTGAAATGTTTATCAAAAACCAAAGGAAGCAAGGAATTCATTTTCTTCCTTGGGTCAAAGTGCTTTCGAGCAGCGTACAAACCTAGCTTCAAATTTATTAATTCACTACAAAATACCTTAGCTCCCAAAATATGTGGGCATCTATATTCACCCAATTGCATGGAAAACTTATGACACCCTGTTTTGTGCTTCAACCCAAATCAAGCATTGACCCCTGTTGTGCATGTTTTGCACACACGCCCCATCATAGGCAGGGACCTTTTTTTTCCACTCCCAGTGGGATTCTTTCCTCCCACCTCATTTTGTGTGCCCCTCATTTTGGTGTCCTAGTTGGTCAATGCGCCCTTCAATGTCTCACTTTTGGCTAACCATATTTCACCCCTAAAATAAAAAAAATGGCTAAGTCTTGGGTTTTTTTGGGCTTCGCCTTCTTGCTTGCTTGGTTCTTATTTTTCCTTCATTTTTGTCTTTGGAGGTAGATTTCATATGGATTTGGGATTTTTTTGTGGTGCCTAAGTGAACTTCCAAGGTTTCATTAAGATTCAGAAAGTATTGAAAATTTCAAAACAACATTTCTGTAGTAGCATTCCTGCAACTGCATTTCCAGAATGACATTTCGGTCTCATGTTTCTGGAACGTCCAAGCACTCCTTCAATTTGAAAATGAACTTCGACCCAGATGGTAAAATTGCATCTTATCCTCCTTGGACCTTTCAAAATCCAAATTTTGAGCTAGGAGATACCATCCGAAGTTCCATGCTCTATTCGCTATTTTCAAAACAACATTTCTAGAACGACATTCTGGCCTCACATTTTTGGAACATCCAAGCACTCCTCTGATTTCAAAATGGACTTCGACCCAGATGGTAAAATTGGATCTTATCCTCCTTGGACCTTTCAAATTCAAAATTTTCAGCTGAGAGATACCATTCGAAGTTCCATGCTTTGTTTGTCATTTTCAAAACAACATTCCGACGTCACATTTTCGGAACATCTAAGCACTCCTCCGATTTGAAAATGGACTTCAATCTAGATGGTAAAATTAGATCTTATCCTCCCTGGAACTTTCAAAATCTAAATTTTCAGCCAGGAGATACCATCCGGATTTCCATGCTCTGTTTGCCGTTTTCAAAACAGCATTTCCAGAACGACATTTCGGCCTCACATTTCTGGAATGTCCAAGCCCTCCTCTGATTTGAAAATGGACTTTAACCCAGATGGTAAAATTGGTTATTATCCACCTTGGACCTTTCAAAATCCATTTTTTTTGTTGTGAGATACCATCCGGAGTTCCATGCTTTGTTCACCATTTTCAAACCAATATTTCCAAAATGACATTTTGGCCTCACATTTCCGGAACGTCCAAGCACTCCTCCGATTTGAAAACGGACTTCAACCCAGATGGTAAAATTGGATCTTATCCTCCCTAGAATTTTCAAAATCCAAATTTTCATCTGGGAGATACCATCCGAAGTTCCATTCTTTGTTCCCTGTTTTCAAAACAACATTTCTAGAACGACATTTCGGCCTCACATTTCTGGAACGTTAAAGTGCTCCTCCAATTTGAAAATGGACTTCGAACCAGATGGAAAAATTGGATCTTATCCTCCGTGGACCTTTAAATTCCAAATTTGTAGTAGGGAGATACCATCCAGAGTTCCATGCTTGGTTCGCCATTTTCAAAACAACATTTCCTGAATGACATTCAAGCCTCTTGTCTTTGGAATGTCTAAGTGCTCCTCTTATTTGAAAACGGACTTTGACCCAGATAGTAAAATTAGATCTTATCCTCCTTGGATCTTTCAAATTCCAAATTTTCTTCTAGGAGATACCATCTGAGGTTCCATGCTCCGTTCGCCGTTTTCAAAACAATATTTCCAGAATGGCATCCAAGCGCTCCTCCGATTTGAAAATAGACTTCGACCCAGATGCTATAATTGGATCTTATCCTCCTAAGACCTTTCAAATTTCAAATTTGCAGCCGAGAAATACCATTTGGAGTTCCATGCTCTGTTCACCATTTTCAAAACAACATTTCTAGAATGACATTCTGGCCTCTTATCTCCGGAATGTCCAAGTGCTCCTCTGATTTAAAAACAGACTTCGACCTAGATGGTAAAATTGGATCTTATCCTCCCTGGACCTTTCAAATTCCAAATTTGCAGCCGATAGATAACATGAGGAGTTCCATGCTCTATTCACTATTCTCAATACAACATTTCCAGAACAACATTCCAACCTCTTATCTCCGGAATGTTTAAGCGCTCCTCTGATTCGAAAACGGACTTTGACCCAGATGGTTTCAAGAGCCTACCGCAAGTCCATCAGGAGACCCATTGAGAAAGATGAACAAGGAGAACCATGTGGCTCCTATCACCATTCATTTTTTATTCCCACCTCTCCTCGTGGTGCACATCAATAGAGTTGGCATCAAAATAAGGTCTATGCCAAGGAAGTCAAAGACAAAATGCAAGGGGGGTTGTCCTACTTTTCACCAAATTTTGGGGGTTGTTTGCCTGAATCAGGGGCAACCAATACATTGATGCCAATCGCCGACTAACCCATTTGATCCAATGAATAATGTTGCAATTCCATCGGGAGGAGGCAACTTTCAGGAAGATTCCAGACAGTTTCAACTACAGTAAAGGGGAAATTAGCTAGAAGACAAAACTACTATAGTGATCGGCCACTACAAGACAAAATAGGGAAAAGACAAAGATGTATTTTAAATTTCTGAATATTGTGGGGTAGGTGAACCCCTGATATAATTGAATCTGAGCCACACAATGTAACTCAATCATAGCCATTCATTTGGGCTTTGGAAAACTATAAATAGGGGTCTCCCCCTCATTTGTAAGGGTTAGAGAGCTATTGTAAAAACATTATGCAACAATAGAAAGCAACACTGCATGATCTATGGGTGTTACTTTTGATTTTGCTCATTATTTATGCATAGTTCTACCTTCCAAGTTAGTTTTAGTTGTTAGTTTCTTGAATGGAAGTGGTAATGGTGATTGTTGTTTCTGTATTTGATGAATTTCCAGCCCATAACTTTGGCACTTGTTGATGACAAACTGCTATGCAAAGTTAGTCTAGGCTTCTTTATTTGTTTGCTACAACTTAGTTCACTTGCATGTTCATGATGTGTGTATGCAAACTGAAAATCTGCAGTCCTTAGAAGATTGCACTGGTTTTGTGTAACTATAGGATCCTCTTGGCCAAGAAAAACCTAGTTTAGGGAGTTTATCTACTGTATTAGCCTCCATGATCACTGTTAATTCATAGTTTTAGATTCAGGAACCTTCTCTCTTCCCTACCCTTTTTCCTTTTTTTAATAAGTAACCTTAGGCAAGGTTCATTGCACATTATAATGCTAAATTTGATGTTGAAATGGAGTTCTAAACTATTGTTTGAACCTACAGCAAACGCCCAACAACTCTCCCATCTTAAGAACTCCATTTGCAAATCCAACTTCCCCGCTTTGTAACTCATCTGTAAGTTTGCCTTGTGATTCCAGAAAATCACATAAATCAATTAATATTCCAAGCATTGTCAAGACCTGACATCCGAGAGACCTTGGGATAGTGTTTTGCAATTTGATTGTGGAAGATTGTCTTTCAAGAGAGGTAATACACCTGTGCATTACTTGTGTTGATAAGTGCGTAAAAACACCATCAACAAAACTGGCACTAGAAGGAGGGCTTGACATGTTGAGGCTACAAACTTGAATGCTAGATGTTGATGAGAGCACTTTCAAAAAGAAATCGAAGATAGAGAGATCTCTTTCAATGGTGAAACATAAAATCAGAAAATTTTGAAGGAAAAAAAAAGCTGAGTTGAAATGGAGTAGCATGTGCAAATCAACATCACTCAGCTACATGTAGATTTGAATAGGAGATTGAAGAGACCATTGTGACAATTTGCATTGGTAGATAGATGTAGAATTCATGGAACCCATAGGCACAATGAACTAGAGTGTCTAGCCTTCTTGAGTAGAATTGAAAGTCTTGCAAGGAGAGATTCCCTTTTAGGAAATATATCAGCCTTTATCCCTTATAGACCGAGAGGAAGAATTGACAACCATGGCAACCAAGGTATTTGAAGAGATGATCCAAGGGTGTTTGGGCAGCAAAGATAGATGAAGATTGGAGGAAGCACCAATGTCAAGTTGGTGCAGATTTCACAATGCACCTCATTTAGAATTTACTTGTCCTTCATGTGCAAACATCATCACCCAAGTCAAAGGAAATTTGAGCAAGTTGGATCAGCCAACTGCCAATGAGAATGAGTCATCCCATGAGTCGAAAAAGCTATCAGCATCTGGAGGACAAAACCTTCAATATAAACTAGGAAATCCGCCACAAACTAGTCCTGGGACAACAAACACTGAAGTTGAAAAATCAAGAAGGAGAAGTTGATTTTCTAGGGACAACAAAAAGCTTTGGTGAAGGTTCACTAAGAATGGAGTTGGAAAGCCTCTCCTTCACCAGTAAGGGGTAGTCTTCCACTCAAGAAGAGGAGCCATTGGTAGTTGAGGATGAATCAATGAAGTTTGCAGCAGTATATATTGGGGCAGCTAATGAAGATGCTGAAAATAAGCAAGAGGAAGAGGTTGACAGCCTTGGGATAGTAGAAAGTGATGATGAGGACCCAGTAGCAAAAGGATATGACTAGCTTGTCTCCAAATTAGCAAAGGATTGGTTAGAGCTAAAATGTCAGGTGGATTTGGACGTATTTCTACTACCAAATTGGTGCAGACTTCATGATTCATCACACTCAGAGTTCACATGTGGACTGTGCCAAGAAGCCATCAAGCAAGTTAGAGAATAATCGAGGTAGTCGAGTACATTACTTCCTACAATTTCCTCAAGGATGGAATGTGAGGATCAAGAGCCTGGTCCAAATGATAACCTAGTTGAAGGCAATCCTCAAGAGAATATTGGGAAATCAATAGAAGGAGGAAAATAATACAATCTCAAGTTTTTGAGTGATCAAGTAGATCAAACTAGAATATTGTCCACCAGTCATCAATAATTTCTTCCTCTTGAAGAAAATTTGTGCACCATGGATGATGAGCTTCATGGTGAGTCATTGGAGGGAGATTGCATGGTGGATTTTGGTCCCCTTGATGAGGTGCCATCAATTGATGACTTCTTTTTTTTGGGAGCTATGTTGCGGAGGTATGCTCATGCCGAGGAAGAGCACATCCCAGAAGACGATAGTGATGAAGGCATACTCCTTGAAATTCTGAATGGTGATGCACTAGAGTTTTTGGATTGGGAGAGGGGTTCCTTCTCCATTTACAATGATAGTGAACAAGGAGAAATGAGTGAACATCATGATGAGATGCATGAACAAGAAAGAGAAGAAGACAAAGGTGGGGGTGCTCAGAGAACTACCAATAGAGATGAAGCACCCAATCGACTACAAGATGCAACTTGCAATCCTTCCATCATGATCGTTACCGATCCTCCTTCATATTTCGATGGTTGTAGTAGGACAGATTCATACATCTTATCATCCCATGATATTGAGAATCATGAAGATAAGTTCGACACTTGGGATAGGAAGTGGGACAATGTGTTTCCTTTTGAGGACAACAATCATGTGGATGCTCGATTTGCAGAAGATCAATGAGATGAAGTACTTATTTTTGAAGAACTTCCAAGGGGGATTGTTGATCCCACGCAAGACATGGAAGAAGTGTTTGCTGCCTTGTTCTCTCGGCCTTATGCGGACTTGATTCCTGAAATGTTGCACCCTCCACCATGCCCGTTCGAGGTTGCTGATGCAAAGACTGATGATGCAGTGCTTGCTCTTGATTGTCCAATGATGCCACCTCCATGTGATGAAATCCAAGTTCTATCCTTCCTTGCTCCTATTAATTTTCATAGTTGCACTTATCATTTTCATCATGGGAATGAGGAAAAATGGATGTGTTTATGGATTAATCACGGGTGTAATGAGCCTCCTCAATTGCTGATTTTTCCTGATCGGGTGACTAAATTTGAATGCTACATTGAATTTATTTTCTCTCAACATAAGGATAAATTTGTATGGTTAAGAATGATAATGATTTCCCGTTTGCTTGTGCATGCATTGCGAAATCCAATCGGCATGAGTGTTAGCTCACCTTACCCACACATAGTTCTTTGTAAATACCTTTATACATAAATCATTTTGAGTAGTGTAGGTTTCCTATAAATACTTTTTTTTCTTGCTTTGTTAGGTTAGTTTTTTTGTTGTAGGTTTCTTACTTTAGAGTAATTTCTTTGTTGTTTTCTTTCATTGTCTCGCTTTGGTTGGTTTTGGTGTTTTCTTTTCATTTTATTTTGTTTGCTTTTGTTTGCTCTCACTTTGCTGCTGCTTTGCTTGGGGTCCCTATGCTTTTGGCTTGGCACATTTGTGTGCACAACAAGAATTCTTATCTCTTGGGGTTGTTCTATGTATTCCTTCATCAAACTCCAATCAAGTTTCTAGAGTGGATGGTGAGGATCTTCTGTTAGTATCAAGCAATCTAGATGTTTGATTCAGAGTGGATAAGTTGTTGGTTGGTCTGATTCTGACATATTTTAGAATCTTATATCTCTCACATATTTTAAGGATCTAATGGTCACTGTAGGTCCTTTGTGAAGTCTAGTTAAGTGAAAAATCTAAAATTTTGCTTCAGTGCCACTGTGATTCTCAACCCTGAGTGCGAGCTTTATTGCTTACAGGTTGAAATAAAAGAACTGAAAAGAGAAAAAAAAAAATATTGAAAATAAAAAAAACAAAAAATTATCTTTTCAGGGGTATACGGGCAACTCTACTGGGGCTATGGATGCGTGACCGATAGTAGAGCAATGTGTTGTGCTTTTTGCACACACGCCCCATTCGGAACAGGGACCCTCTTTTCCCTCTTTGCTTTTTGGTCCCTTTCGTTTCACCTCATTTTGCGTACCCATTTTTGTGCCCCGAAGGTGGGGGTAGCATGTTTCCTAATGCCATATTTGAAGTCTCGGGTTATTCAGGTTTTCCTTGACTAAATTCTAGCATCTGTGGCAATTTTCAGGTTTCCCCTCTCGGGTTTCCCCTGTCGGATTGCCTTTGCCAGATTGCCTTTGTCAGGTTTCCCTCGCCCGATTTCCCCTACCGGCTTTCCTGTTGGTCTTTGCTATTTTCGAATGGCTGCCCCGGGAAGGCTTTCTGGACCCCAGACCCCAGACCTCCCGCCGCCTCTGCATTTTCCAAGCTCGCCAACCAAACCTGCAACCATACGAAAGAGTTAATATCACATTAATGGCAGTTCTGCTATAAAAATGAATTTTCCGGCCGCCATTATCATTTCTGCGAGTGATAGAGAAAGTTGAAGAACTCCCAGTGAATTTGGTTTTCCTCCTGTCTCAGATTTTGAAATTTTTTCTCGATGACCTTCGTGCATTCGGCAGCTTGTTCTTCGGATTCTCGAGGTAGGTGTTCCATCTGTGTGCCCTCATTTTTTATTTTTGTGAATTTTTGGATTTTCTTAAAGGGAAAATGTAAAATGAAACCCAAAATAGGTAAATCTGCACCGTCCACACATAACCCATGTTTTCAAAATCTGAAAATCAGCCGTTAGATCACCCAAAATTCAATCTGGAAACTTCCCGCATCACGGTTGTTCTTCAGAATGGCGCTGACGCCTTCCGAGCCCAAGTCTTCCTGCGGCCTTCCGTCCCCCCCTTCTTCATTTTTTAAAACTTGCTTTTTCTTCTTCAGATTTCCATCTCCGAAATTCCCTTCCTGAGATTCCGTTGTGTCTCCACTATTCCAAACGGCCCTGCCCGAGCATCTTCTTGACCCTCAAACCCTGGACCCTCGAAGTCCTTCCAAATTTCAAACTTTGCAATTCTCTTCAAATCTGCCCTCGAAATTCGGTTTCTAGAATTCCGTTCTCGGAATTCCATCCCTCTTTCACCATTTCAAATGGCTTCCACCTTGCGGATTTCTGGACTTCATTTCCCGGCCACAGAATCTTCCATTTCCTGTTTGAAACTCTCGACATTTTCTTCCTATCGGACTTCCACCTCTGGAATTCCCTTTTCGGGATTCTGTTGTGTTTTCACTATTCCAAATGGCCCCGTCTGAGCGTCTCCCCGAATCCCGGAACCCGGTCCTCTGTCCGTCGCAACCCGAAACCTTGGTTTTATTTTCCTCCAAGCTCCATCCGGGTTCTGAACGTCGAAATTCCCCCCTCGGAATTATGTTCCTCCTGCGCTATTCTAAACGGCGATCTTAGAGCGTCTTCCCGACCTCCGGGTCCCGGTGCCTCGTTCGCTGCTCGGTTGTCCCGAACCCTCTAGATGCTTCCGGAAGCTTCCTCCCTGGTTTCCTTCCCTGGGTTTCCTATTTCATTTCGCCGTTTTGCATAGCTGACCCATGACTACTTCCCGATGACGGCAATCCGAGACTCGAATTTCGTTGCCCAGAATTCTGTTTCCTCTACGCCGTTTCAGACAGTTTCCTTGCAGATGATGCTTGAACCTCCAAATGGGGCATCAAATGACCTCCAAATCTAATATGGATTTTGACCCACCTACTAGAATTTGGTTTTCTTCCATTTCCAACCTCAAATCTTCAAATTCAACCTCGGGAAATGCATATGGGAATTCCATTCTTATTTTGCCCTTTCAAATGGCATTCTGCCAAGGGATTTCTGGCCCAGGAACTTCGGATTGTTTGCACTACCCTCTAATGGTGAATTATCTAGCTTCTATGATTATTAAGTATGAATTGTGATTATCGAACTAATCTTGACATGCAGGTATTTGTCGCTGGCCATTTTGTCAAGTTCATCATTACTAATTCTTGTCTGTTGTGCAAGATTTATGGAATCCGGTCCAGAGACTTTCGGTGCTTCCAGGAAAGGAAAAGGAACAGCCAAGCCACTAAGGGGAAAGGAAGATAAAGAGTTGATGAAATATAAGTTCCAAGGGGTCCCTATTCAATCTAGGATCACTAACCTTTGGAGGGATGTCTCGGATACCAACATCGGGCAAGTCGATGTTGATGAATTCACGCAGAGGGTCAAAATGAACCCAAAAACAACAAATGCAAAGTTGATAAAAAGCAGTGGATTTGCTAAGGCTGCAGGTTTCCCACTGGCCCTAGTGGCCCCGGAGCTGGTGATGGCATGTGTGGAGGCATACCAATCTGATACCAGAACAATTGTGGATCATAAGGGGAATATCCTTGCATATATGTCTCCATCGGGCATAACGAAGACCTTCCACATTCTTTCGTTCGAGAGCATGGAGGTCCCCACCATTGAAGACTATAAGGAGGTGTGGGAATAGGACCCGTTGGATTGTAAAAGGCTTATCAACCAGTGCTGGTTGAAGGAAAAATGGGCTAGTGCTGGAAAGCTTCCTTAGGAGCTCTACTGCAGTGATTTCTTCGAAGACTACCATGACCTTGTAATGCTGCTTAGCCAAGTCATGGGCCTTCCCAACATAGTTTTCTTTCAAGAATGGATGTTCTATTTCATAGAACAAATTCTCCGAGGTAAGGGTACCACCTTCTATTGGGGCGAGATAATTAGCGACTGCTTCCACGAGCAGTTTACCACTGTGAAGAAAACTAACAAATTCTTCATGACCTCTTACTTGGTGTATTCCTTCGCCAATCAGCGACATTATCAAGGGTTGACAATTATGCCCAGTGATCCATCGGGGTAGAGCTCAAACCTTATGACAAGTACCCCTAGTTGCAGTTTAAGAATTTCAAAAGGAACTACTGCAGGGTGAATGACGCATTCACTGCCCACATAATCTGGGCAGTAGGAGGGGATTTTCATAGAAGGACGTCCCATAGTGTCAGGGTCCTCCTCAGACAATATGCCTTTTGGTACATACAGTTCCCAAGGTTCACATACATTTGTGCCAAAGGATTCTCAGACAAACCAAACAAGCTGCCCCGGTACCCAAATGATTGGATCGTTCTCTTGGAACTGACTCGGTAGCTATGACACATTCACAGTGTCTTGAGTGAAAAATATCTGGTAGGCCCCGTCTACCCCATGAACCTTGGTTAGGGGATGTATAAGGTTCACACTTCCTAGTGTGCGGGATATTCGGAAAGGGAGTTGGCAGAGTATAATTTTGAACAATACACAACAAGGCCATGACTGGATCCCTATGGCCATTTTAGAAAGGCACTAGGGCATGGATATGCCCACCTCCACAACATCAAGGACTTTTGGGCCAACTGTAGGGATGATCTTGAGGTATGGTTGTGGTATTATATGCGCATGACCGTCATCCATGTACGAAAGGTGAACTTATGCCCGATCCCTGATTAGCTGGAGGAGGATGAGGATGCAATTGTGGATCCAGGTTATGATGCAGTTTCCAACCTGCCGCTACCCGCTATCAACTGGGATGCATTGGAGATCAATGATATTAGTGTACTCACCAGGTCCATTGAAGTCCGAACGAGAGCATGGATCGACGAGAAGGTGGCCCAATTGAAACAACAAGGGGTCATTTTGACATACACCGAGATTGCAAGTGAACATGTAAGTGAGCCAAGTGGCTCTGAGGGTGAGGAAGCCACCGCTGCAATTGGGGGGACATCTAAGCCCCCACCATTTTTGAAAACTAGGAAAAGAAAGGAGGCTAGCCAATAACTACCCAAACCAAAAGTCTATGCCCATAAGTCTTCTGAGCCGAAGCCCTCTAAGAAGAAAAGAAAAACAACAGGAGGCATGGAGACAACGGTGATGCCCAAGGGTTCACCCCTTGGGATCGCAAGCAAAGGATCTAGCTCTTTTGGATCTCCACCCTGCTTACCTCAATTCCAGTTTCTACTTCCTCCCCACCTGCGATGGATATCTCTGTCCACCTTACTCCTACTCCTCCAGTATTGCAGGTCATTCCCGTAGATTCATCATCTACCGCCACCTCGCCAATGACCTCTTCCTCCATGTCTCCTTCCCTTCTTTCCATTTCCACTGCCATGACACCAGCCCCAAGCCTTCCAGAGTCTTTTGTGAAGTATATGCAGAATGTGCTTTCTGAGCTTTCAGGGATGCTGACCAATCTAATAGTTTAGGATGCGATAGCTCAGGCTATGGCCTCCACTCCAATGGCATCCCCCTCTACTGAAACACCAAAGATGAAGGCGACCATGTAGATATCGGATGAGCATGAATGATAGCAGTTAGAGGCTAAGAAGGCACCGGAGTATGAAGAGTTTGAATATCATGAACACCACTTGTTCGAGCATTAGAAGATTGATAAGGTGGCCTATGAGTCTTTCAGTGAGTCTAGTGAGGGCAGTGAGGACATTGATGCTGAATTGATCTGAGAATCGAATGACCCCGAGCTCAATGCAGAGTGGGGCAAGTAGCTCAAGGAAATTGAGGACAAGGAGGCCGAGGACCGGCTTGCACAGGAAGAGGAAACCGCTGCTCCAGAGATAGAAAGTGATAGGTCTCCAACTGAGGAACATGGCCAGACTCCAGAGCATGATAAGGAAACTTTCTTCCATGAGAACAAACAAGTAGAGAGCCCCAAGGACCATCAGGATGCTGTAAACGAGGAGGAGGATACTAAGAAGAAGGATTCACCCAAGGAGCAGCTACATACCAAGTCCCTCGCTAGGCATGAAACATTCAAACAAGGTTTTGATGAAGGAAAGGAAGATGTAGGAATAAATGAGAAGGCTCTTGTCGTCAGAACTGTTGAACTCGAAAAGGAGGACAACAGTACTCAAAGTGAAGCACTAGGGAAAGAACCCCAAATGCTTGATTGGCTGCAAAGACAACTCAAGCAAAAGACTCCCACATCGAAGGATCCCAAGGCAAGGCTGGAAGCCATCATGGTCAGAGCACGAGTAAGCACCAGAAAGGACAAGAAGCCAAGGGTTAGATTGAAGATAACCATGGATGCCTCGGGATCAAGAGTAGTGTAAATAGCAATGCCGATGGTTGGGGAACATGGCATAACTTACAATGTCTCCACCATTGACCTAGGAGTGGCCACAAGGGAGCAGAAGGTTGAGCATCTCCAAGAATCTATCGCCATAGTGGTGCACCTTATCTAGCAGGATAAGATCTCCAAAGAGGAATTAAAGTAGCAGGTGGCTGATCTAACAACTTATATTCAATAGTGGTCCTCTCTAGATGAGCAGCCTACAACATCATCGGCCCTGCCTCAGTTGATGTCCAGAGAAAAGATTAACAAACTAGAAAAGAGACAGAACTTGGACAAAACTACGAAAAATTAGTTCCGACAGGTTTTGGACATAGGGAACATAGGTATTAACATGGCTGTCTGGGCAGCAAATAGGTTCCTAGAGGTTCAGAGAACTCTTGAAGACACAAGGCAGATCTGTGAGAAGTTCCCAAAGAAATATGATGCAACCTACCTGAAGATTGAGGCCATTCTCACGTTGTCGAGTGATATCTAGGAGAAGGACCTAGCCTTCAAAGACGACGACCATTGGCTAGTGGATACCTAGAAGCAAGACTATAATCACCGAAAAAGAAGGCTGGAGCAGATTTTGGAATGGATATCACCTGACATTGAATGGGCCAGGGAGTCCAGAGAGGAGTGTACTCAATATCTCAAACTGATGATGGGGTATGAGGTGCCTACGGCTGAGATCAATCCCGAGAACATCAAGCCCCACTTCTCAAAGATTATGGAAGATGGGATGTCCACCGAAGTCACCACTGATTTCATGTATTTTATGGCCTGAGCCTTCGCACAATCAGAAGCTTGCAAAGAGAATGCTGTTAAGTATGAGGCAGACTGGAAGAAGCTTGGTAGCAATTCCCAGGAATGGAGTTACCGAATCCTGAAATCCGACATCGTGGAGGTAGATAAGCTCCAGTCCCTGATCCTAAGTTTCATGGAGTATGCCACGGTGAAAAAGTGAGAGGGCAATCCAGTCATCGACGAACAATTCCTTGAAGAATAGCTATAGCAGAGGGCAAATGGCTAAAAGATAAATTTGCTATAGTGTTGTCACTAGATGACGAAATAGGAAAGAGACAAGAAAGTATTTATAAATGTAATATATTTGGGGGTAGGTAAAACCCTAATGTAAAATAAATCTTGGCGACTCATTTTGTTTTTTGAAAACTATAAATAGGGCTCTCCTCCTCTCATTTTAAGAGAGTTGAGTTGTTGTAAAGGAATGCTACAAAAATTATAAATAGCGAATACAGTCATTTTCTGGTGTATTTTCTGGGTTTCTCAATATGTTTCATGACTCCTCTCCTTTTTAGTTATAGTTTTTCTTTAAATTCCTTTGCTGTTCTAGCATCTTCAATTTAGACTTGGTGGATTTAGTATGTTATTTCTGCTTTTGGACATAGTTGTTGTGTGTATGCTTTCCTTGTCCATACTTTTGGTCATTTGCTGAAGGTAGATGACTGTGCAAAGTTAGTCTAGATTTTGATTCCATTGCTGCTCATTAAACTTTATCTTTATTCATGTTTCCATAATGAATGAATGATGAACATCTGCAGTTTCTAGAAGATAGCACAAATTTCATGATATTGTGAGAATTCTAATTAAATGGAATCCAGTTTAAGGAAACTGTCCACAGCAGGAACCTCCATGATCACTGTTCATCGGTAGTTGCAGGTCCAGGAAACATCTTTCTTCCTTGCCCTTTCCTTTTTATTTTTTTTTAGAAACAACTTGTGCCAAGGTTCGTTGCACATTGTAAAGAAAAATCCAACAAAATAATGGAGTCTCAGACTGTTGCCTGAGCCTGCAGCAAAGCATATCAATTCCAGACCTCTAGAACTCTATTTATTGACTCAATTCCCCTACAGCTTCAACCACGTAAGTCCACCTTGTGATTCCAGCAAATCACATAAATCAGCTGAAATATTCCAAGCATCATCATGACCTGACATCTGAGAGACATTGGGATAGTGTTCTGCAATCTGATTGTGGAAAATTGTCTTTCAAGAGAGGTAATGCACCTACGTATTACCTGTGTTGTGAAGTGCATAATAACACCATCAACAGAACTAATGGTGACTCCGCTGGGAGAACGCTCCCGGTGTTCTAGAGATAAATATTCATTCTGAACTTAGATCTCTAATTACACAGACCTAAGACAATTTTCAAAGCTGAACTGAGGATAGTTTAAGGAAGGCATGATTGAATCAGACCACAACTTTATCATGGAAGTGTATGCATGGTGAGTTTATTTTCTTTCCTCAAAGAGAGTACGAGTAACCACTGGTTGGAGGGGATAAGCTATGTAGTTCATCTAATCCCAAAAGTAACCTGGACATTGCTCTGCTGTCAGTTAGGCATCCATAGCCCCGACAGAGTTGTTGCTATGATCTCACGAACATAGCTCTACTGCGAGCCAAGCGTCCATAGCCCCAGTAGAGATATTTTCACACCCATACGGTTGATTTTTGCAATTTATTTATTGCTTGTGCTGGATATTTCCTTTTAGCACTTCCTCTTTTCTTTATTTTTTTTGTCAATCGTGCGAACAACAAAGTTCACAATGGGCTTGAGAATCGTCGTGGTTACTGGAACAGACCTTGGATTTTTCACTTATCTCTACCTCCCAGCGATCACCATACCATTCTTTGGAGATATTTTTTTAAATTTGTTTTGTATGTACCATGATAAGAGTAGGGATTCAAGCAAATAGCCATCCTAGGTTAGTGCAAAGTTCGAAAGTTGAAAATCGATACTTAGGAGCTTTTAGAGGGTAGCAGTAGGGAATGATGGCTTATCTAGATAATAGCACCAAAGTGGACAGCAGGGTAACTGTTCGCTGGACCGGACATAGCCACCACAGTAGAACAGGGAGACACTTCCCAAAATCAAAACAAAGAGGCCAGAAAGGCAAACAAACAAAGAATAAAGCAGGAAATCTATCTTAACTTGTGTACGAGTATTTACATTGACAGCTCGCGAGAGCTCAGGCCTGGAAGTAGTGCTTGAGGTGCTGCCCATTGACCAACAATGAGACGTCTTCACCAGTAAGAGTCTTTAGATGGAAAACATTATCTCCAAGGATTTCAGCAATCTGAAAGGGGTCAAGCCAAAGCTTGTCGAATTTATTGTGTCCCCCTTTCTTTTCATGGGCTTTATCCTAGTATAGGACTAGATCAGAAATACGGAAGGCCTTAATTTTGGCTCGACAATCGAACCATCTTTTAACTATGCCCTGGTGTGTGGCAAAATTTTCTATTGCACGGTCTCATACTTCTTCAAAGTGCAGTAGCTCAGCAAGGCGAGCTTCTCTATGGTCTCTTCCTTCATAAAAGTTGTTGATGAACTAGAGGGTCGGGATTTTCAAATGTATGGGGAAGACGGGTTCTAAGCCATAGACTAGATGGTACAGGAAATCTCTAAGGGCAGCCTTGTGGCGGGTGCAATATTTCCATAAGGCGAAACGAAGTTGGGTGTGCCAATCCTTAGGATTCCTATCTACCAGCTTCTTAATCATCATGATCAAGTTTTTATTGGTGGACTCAGCAAGGCCATTGCCTTGAGAGTAATAGTTAGAGGAGAATTTGAGGGCGACACCATAATCAAAGGCCCAACTTGTGAATTTCAGTGAAGCAGATGTAGGGCCATTATCACATACTAGGGCATATGGACAACCAAAATGATTTAAGATAAAGCTTTCTAAGAAATTGATTACGACTTCAGTTGTACATTGCCTACAAGTTATTCCTTATGTCCATCTAGTGCAGTAATCAGAAGTGGTTAGAATGTACTTGTGTCCCACAAATGATGGAGGACTCACTAGATCAATGAAATCGAGACCCCATTGCACAAAAGGCCTTACCTCCACAACAGGTTGTAATGGGACAGCAACATTCCTTTCCCTAGCGGCAGCGGTCTTACACACGTGGCAAGTACGGACATGACTATGAGCATCCTTGAAAATGGTGGGCCAGTAGTAACCAGCTCTCAGTACTTGATGCGTAGTCGATAGGCTTGAGCCATGGCCAGTTCTGAATTTGTCATGGAATTCCTTAAAGATGCGATCAGCTTCCTCCTTTCCCAAGCATCGCAGATAGATGCCTTCATGATTTTTCCTGTATAGAATAGAGCCCTGCAACATATAGCTGCTACTTTTCAATCTTATAGCTCATCTCTGGACTCCTTGCAGATGGGGTGGGCACTTGTGGTTTAGTAGGTAGTACACTACATCATCATACCGTTCTCCTGGGGAGACGTCCTCCAGCTAGTACTGTTGCACCATGACTTTAGGTACAACATCAATAATTACCTCTGCCATTGTTCAGGCAAGTGCCTGTCCTCTTACCAGCTTCATCAACTGAATCTCCATGTTGTATTTTTGTAGCACCACGATCCACTTTGCCGTTCGTTCCCCCAACTCATTTTGCATAAGCAATGTTTTTTTAGCGGGGTCAGGAACTATGGCAAAGACTTTGCTGTGTAAGATATAGTGCCAGAACTTCTTGACTCTTTTAACAAGGGCATAAGCCTATTTTTTGACATTATGATAACATAGTTCGGCATCCTTCAAGGGGGCACTCATGAAGGCAATTGGGTGCTCGCTTCCCTCGTAGTCCTTTTGCATTAGGATGCTGGCACATGAATGATCTAAAATGAAGGAGTAAATACAGAAAAGCTTTAGGTAGTTTGGGATGACCAGCACAGGGGCGTCGGCAATGGCCTTCTTGATTTCCCCAAAAGCCTGTTTTGCTTTGGGGGTTCACTCGACCTTGGTGTCTTGTTTTAGCATGGCGTTGAGTGGTTTGACTATTTTCACAAAGCCTGTAATGAACTTAAGGACAAAGTTGATCTTTCCAAAGATAGACTTCAATTCTTTCTTGCTGCTTGGCAGCTAGATTTTCATGATGGATTGAATACACTCGGGGTCAATAGAAATTCCCCGTTCAGACAGAACATGTCCGAAGAGTTTCCCTTTCGTGACCCCAAAGATACACTTCCTTAGGTTAAGGGATACCCCAAATGTGTGGCACCTCTCAAAGACCTTACATAAATTAGCGATATGATTGCTCTGCTACTTTGAAAACACCGTTAACTCATCCATGTAGATGATGATGCACTTACCAATAAGGTCCTTGAATGCGATGTCCATAGCGCGTTGAAAAGTGGCGTCAATGTTGATTAGCCCGAAGGGTATCCTTCTATATGCAAACGTTCCCCACTTGGTGGTGAATGTTGTCTTGTGTCGATCTTTGTATTGCACCATGACTTGGTTGTATCTGAAATATCCATCCAGAAAAGACATCATTTGGGACCGGTTCACTACCTGTAGCACCTCATCCAATGAAGGTACAAGATAATTGTCCTTCTCTGATGCTCAATTCAGATTGCGAACATCCACGCACAACCTGATTTCTCTATTTTTCTTTCTAACGGGAACCAAGTTTGCTACCCAAGTAGAGTGTCTGAACAGAAAGATGATCCTGGCTGATAGCAGCTTCTGTACTTCCTTATAAATGATTGGCTCTAATAGAGTGTTGACGGGGTGCTACCGCTGGCAGAACGGTTTCGTATCTGGCCTAAGAGGGACAGTGTGTGTGATGATTGATTGTCATATGTCTTGAGATCATCATAGCTCCAGGCGATGATGTCATGATATTTGCATAACATTTCAATAATCCCTCTTCTTTCTTCAGAAGCGCATACCTTTCCTATGAACAATTTCTTGGTACTTCCAGTTGTTCCCATGTTGCAGGTATCACACTGATCGCTGATAGTATCTTCTTTGGCCTGTTGATCTTGCTCTTTGATTTGATCAAGGTCAAAGATTCACTCCAATTCGACCATGCCCCTAGGGATGGTGTTGGTCTTCAAGTTAATGATCCCCTCTATATCTAAGTCTGCTTCTTGGGGCTCGACTTCATCGATTATTTGAGCAGCGAACACATTTGAACTAGTGATGATGTCTAGGATATGCTTGTCATCATTGAATACTTGGAAATTGGCCACGTTATCCAGCACTGATGAGATAGAAGTGAGTTCCACCGTAAATCGCTTGAGGCCAAATAGTGATAATGGCTGCACTGTACTTGCTGCTTTCGCCAGGGCATTGACTGTATAGTTCTAAGCGTGCGGGATTAGCTGAATGTTGAAAGTGTCTAGCCCTTCCAACAGGTCCCATATGCGGTGCCGATAGTTAGTGAGTCTTCAGTCATAACAGGAATAGAGCTTCTTGACTTTCTTTATGACTAGCTCTGAATCTCCATACACTTGGAGCATCTTGACATCCATTCTTAATGCCATCAAGAGGCCTAACACCAAAGCCTCGTATTCTGCCACATTGTTAGTACAATAAAATTGTAGTCTATGCACGAAAAAGTATGACTTACCTTTGGGACTAATTAGCTCAAAACCCGCTCCAGCCCCGTGCTTGGATTTAGAACCGTCAAAGCGCAACATCCAGAACCTAGGGAAATCCTCGGATGCGGGGCTGACAGAAACTACCTTGATCCTCGGTGGGGGCAGCATTTCAGTGACCACCTTGGGAACTACAGGGGTGGGGCCTGCTCATCCGCTGAATGCAAATCCTACATCCACCTATGGGGTGGCTCATCTCTGGGCATGCTCAATTGCTACTTGACATAAGCAGGAGTCAAATTTTGAATGAGCAGCGTTATGTACCCGGAACTAGTTAGGGAGGAAGAGCTCCTAAAGGTTCACCCGATTTCTTAGGCTAAGCTGGTCATGTACGTATTTTCTCATAAAATCTTGGAAACCATCAAGCAACCCCCAAACATCGCCTTCTCCCAACTCTTCATTACCAAGCTCGATGAGAATTTGAGTGCTCAGAGGAGTATTGGTCAAATTAGTAGGTGGGCTACATAATACGAAAAGAACATTGCTAATTCCTTTGCCCTCAAAGTCTTCTTGCTCATTTAGGTATGCTACCGGGGAATAGTTTCCCAGACTTGTTTCGGCATACAACATCTCATTTGTATTGTTGTACTCGATAATCATGAATTTCATCCGGGGTTCCTTGTCAATCTGGATCTAATTAGGCATTCCCTTCCATGGAAGCCATATATGAGAGTAATCTATGGCAGCATATCCATTCAGTGCCCTCATGAAATCCCTACCTAGGATTATACCATAGGTATCCGGGATATCAGCCACTTGTATGTCAATAGTCTATTGGATCTAGGGATCAACAACAAGTTGTATTTGTATCTTGTTGATCTCCCCAACTATGTTTATTTTGATTTTATCAAGCTGTGTCACCTTTCAATGGGAGGGAGTTAGCGTTATTCTGAGTGTCTTGCACACACACAGAGGCATGACATTGGCTGAAGCCCCTAAATCTAGCAAGTAATTATGGAGGTTCTTTTTGAACACACAGACGGTGGTCAAAAAGGGAGGGGTCTCGAATTTCCCTTGAAACAACCCTCCAGAAACGTCCACCTGAGCGACCTGGGCCTTTTCTTTTTCATTGCTTTTATTTTGGGTTGGTGCCAGATTAGCTACCCTTTTGGACTGCTTGTTTGCCTGCTGACTTGATGGCGGATCCATCTTATTGTTTAAAATCTGTTTGACAACTGGCTCATTTGATTGATCACTAAAAGAAATCTTCTTAGTAGGGGTCTCTTCTTGAATTGTCCCTTGTGACGGGGTCCCATTTATCATTTGAAAAAAGGTGTTCCTGACTACAGGCACCTTTAGAAGTTTGAATGCGGACACACTTATCTTTATCCTTTTAAATTCTTCAGTAATATACTCCCCCATCTACTCAATTTCTTGGTCATTGGAAACGTTCTGGGAGGGGCTAGTGTTTTGACCTTGGCCAACGCTTTGCTATTTATTTCTGCTGAGGTACTATGTGGGTGTAAGTGGAAAACTCAGATTATTGTTCGCACTCAGATCTGGAGGGGTGCTAAAATTGTTTGGCAGGGTGGAAGTTGTAAAAGGACCTCCTGCTTGTCTATTCCTAAGGTTATAAGGGGTAGTCCGTTGGTGAAATATTTGGACTTCGTTCTCCCTAAATTCCTCTTTGTCATCTTCGGGACCATTATCCATTGAATTGAAAAGCTGAGCCAAAGGACTTTCGGAACTTACCTTTCTTGCTATATCATAATGATTTGAAACAGTGTTCTCCATCTTGGGGGCATTGCATTCTACCTTTGGGAAAGGGGCCTGATTTAGCACCAGCACTGAGGCATCCCAAATTGTCGACTACATTCTAAACTTCCACTTGGAAGATCTCGACCGTAGTTTGAAACTCCAGACAATCCAACTCGGAATGGCAGCTTGTCTTATGTATGCGGCACCAACCGAATAATGCAACCTCTACCAACTAAACTCCGCTTGCGGGGTTTTCATTATTACTGTTGTTGGGTTGATCAAGGGGTGTGGGAACATCGCCATTGTTAGGATGTGTATTCCACGTCTGATTTTTCCTTTGGAAGGGCCTCGTATCAAAGTTTTGGCCCGAGTTCTAATTTCCTATCATAATTCTGCCTCGACGATGTGCCAACGTCTTGATTGTCCCAATTTTCACGGTGATCTTGATTTTCCCTATTAAAGTTGGCCTGGATGCTCTTTTGCAACTTCTGTAGCTTGTTGTTCTAATTTCTTAGGTGTGTCATCTTGGTCGACATTTTCTTGACCATCTCTATAAGCTCATCAATCTTATTCCTTTCAGTACTACTTGGTTGAGGCATGGTATTTTGAAGGAACACAGGCTATGCTACCGGTTGATTCTAATAAGCGGGTGGGAACTCCGTTGCTTGAAGGTATGCTGGAATCTGGGATCCTTATGGATGTGACTATTGCTGCTGGGGCAACAAGTAGTGAGGCATTGGGTATGCCTAATTCATTAGCTATCCAAGATGCGGTACCATAGGTAGCTAAAGTACTAGATTTAAAAAAGGTGTTTCTAACTACAATGCTTGTGTGGGTCCCTGTATCTATGTCGGATGCGCGATTTCTCCAAGAGAAGGTAATGGGCTAGATATATTTTGTCCCAGATCTGTATTAGAAATGATGGCTTCAGCATACGCATCGACCAACCTGGCTGGTGGCGGCCTCATCCTCTTTACCAATGCTGAAGTGAGGTTGTCCAGTGCGACATAGTAAATGGGTAGGACAACAGCATCATTAAAAACATACAGAGCTTGCAGCCGAGTGTACGCTCTATGAAAGCGATCATTGAATGTGCTGATTGGTTCATTGATTTCCCTTTGAAACACCATGAAATGTCTATATGAATCTGTGGGGCTGACTGGGGTCTTGAATTTTTGTAGAAACGCATTCTTCAAGAGATCCCATGTGCTGATGGTTCCACCTGGAAAATTGACGTACCAGTAGAAGGCCTTTTCCCCCAAGGAGTAAGGAAAGAGCCTACAAGCTACATCCTCGTATATGATCTGCATAGTCTTCAAAGCGATTTCAAAAATCTTGACATGTTCCTCGGCTGTCCTCTGCGGATCCTAGGAGTTGAACTTCGTGTAGAAATTTTCAAGATTCTTGGGCATATCATGATAGAGGTTGAAATCAAGGGGAGATGGGTTGTTACCTAGCCACGCCATTGGGAAAGGTGGTGGAGGTGGCTCTGCCAGGTTGTTCTGTGGTAGGGACGGGACAACAATAGCTAGGGAGGCAACAACTAGGCTGGGGACTGCGTTTAGCTGGGAGGCAGCGTTCAACCCAGATGAAGTGACAACTTGGAAGGTCTCGGTGGTGGGATGAGTGGAAGATGAACCTGTTAATGAAGATGAAGAGGGGAGGGGTGAAGGGATAGTGATCTACTCCATGGAGTTGGTGATGGATGATCCCCTGTTTTTAGCTCTCTTAGCTTAGATGGGGGGCTGTAATTCCTGCAATTCCCCCTTACTTGGTGTAGATCTCAGTACTCGGTGGAATCTCTCAGGGGAGAATGACTCGATTCGATCTAGCTGTACCCTTTCAAAGCCCTCCTTCTAGTGCTAGTTCTGTTGATGGTATTATTATGCACTTCACAACACAGGTAATACGTAGGTGCATTACCTCTCTTGAAAGAAAATTTTCCACAATCAGATTGTAGAACACTATCCTAAGCTCTCTCGGATGTCAGGTCATGACGATGCTTGGAATATTTCAGTTGATTTATGTGATTTTCTAGAATCACAGGGTGGACTTATGTGGTTGAAGCTGTAGGGGAATTGAGTTGATAAATGGAGTTCTAGAGGTCTGGAATTGATATGCTTTGTTGCAGGCTCACACAACAATCTTAAACTCCATTATTTCATTGGATTTGGCTTTACAATGTGCAACGAACCTTGGCACAAGTTGTTTCTAAAAAAAAAGAAAAAGGAAAGGGCGAGGAAGAAAGATGTTTCTTGGACCTGCAACTACCAATGAGCAGTGATCATGGAGGTTGTTTTGTGTATGCTTTCCTTGTCCATACTTTTGGTCATTTGCTAAAGGTAGATGACTGTGCAAAGTTAGTCTGGACTTTGATTCCATTGCTGCTCATTAAAATTTATCTTTATTCATGTTTCCATAATGAATGAATGATGAACATCTGCAGTCCCTAGAAGATAGCACATATTTCATGATATTATGAGAATTCTAATTAAATGGAATCCAGTTTAAGGAAACTGTCCACAGCAGGAACCTCCATGATCACTGTTCATCGGTAGTTGCAGGTCCAGGAAACATCTTTCTTCCTCCCCCTTTCCTTTTTCTTTTTCTCTAGAAACAACTTGTGTCAAGGTTCGTTGCACATTGTAAAGCCAAATCTAATGAAAGAATGGAGTCAAAGACTGTTGCCAGAGCCTGCAGCAAAGCATATCAATTCCAGACCTCTAGAACTCCATTTATCAACTCAATTCCCCTACAGCTTCAACTACGTAAGTCCACCTTGTGATTCCAGCAAATCACATAAATCAACTGAAATATTCCAAGCATCATTATGACCTGACATCCGAGAGACCTTGGGATAGTGTTCTGCAATCTGATTGTGGAAAATTGTCTTTCAAGAGAGGTAATGCACCTACGTATTACCTATGTTGTGAATTGCATAATAACACCATCAACACAATGTTCGAGAGAATCACAACAACAACCTCATCGGGGCTATGGACGCCTAACTAGCAGTGAGGCAATGTCCTAGATGCTTTTGGAGTTAGAATAAACTATGTAGCTTAACTTGATGGAGCTTAGGTTCTTGTAGCAACTGAAGGATGGGAATTAACGCAATTGCACATACTTGGATTTTCAGCATAATGAAGGTTGGGTTAACTAGTGGTTTTGATCCTTTGGTTGAGTGTCTGGCTTATTTTCCCTAGCATGAAGGTTAGAACCAGATATTTTGGGTTCCTAATTCCAGTTTGTCATCAAAATTCTCTAGAGCATTTCTCCTAGTGAGTCGCCATTTGTTGTGCATATTTTGCACACATGCCCCACCGTAGGCAGGGACCCTCTTTTTTTTTCTCCCACTGGGCTGCTTTGCTCCCGCCTCATTTTGTGTGCCCTTCATTTTGGTGTCCTAGTTGGTCAACGCACCCTTCAAAGTCTCATTTTTGGCTGACCATATTTTGCCCCTAAAATAAAAAATGGTTGTCTTGGGTTTTTTGGGCTTCGCCTTCCTACTCAGTTGGTTCTTATTTTTCTTTCATTTTTGTCTTAGGAGGTAGATTTCTTATGGATTTGTGATTTTTTTGTGGTGCCTAAGTGAACTACCAAGGTTTTATTAAGTTTCAGGAAGTTTTGAAAATTTCAAAGCAGCATTTCTGCAGTAGCATTTTTGCAACAACATTTCCAGAACGACATTCTAGCCTAATGTTTCTGAAATGTCCAAGCACTTCTCCAATTTAAAAACGGACTTCAACCCAGATGGTAAAATATGATCTTGTCCTCCTTGTACCTTTCAAAATCCAAATTTTTAGTAGGGAGATACCATCCGGAGTTCCATGCTCTGTGCGTCATTTTTCAAAACAACATTTCGAGAATGGTATTTCAGCCTCACATTTTCGAAACGTCCAAGCACTCCTCTGATTTGAAAACGGACTTCGACCCAAATGGTAAAATTAGATCTTATCCTCCTTGGACCTTTCAAAATCCAAATTTTCAGTCAGAAGATACCATCCGGAGTTCCATGCTTTGTTTGCCATTTTCAAAACAACATTTCCAGAACAACATTCCAACCTCTTGTCTCTGGAATGTCCAAACGCTCCTGCAATTTGAAAAAAGACTTCAACCCAGATCCTAAAATTGGATCTTATCATCCTTGGACCTTTCAAATTACAAATTTACAACTAGGAGATACCATCTAGAGTTCCATGCTGTGTTCACCATTTTCAAAATAACATTTCCAGAATGACATTCCGACCTCTTGTCTCCAGAACATCCAAGTGCTCCTCAGATTTGAAAATGGACTTTGACCCAGATGCTAAAATTGGATATTATCCTCCTTGGACCTTTTAAATTCCAAATTTGCAGCCAAGAGATACCATCTAGAGTTCCATGCTCTGTTCACCATTTTCAAAACAATATTTCTAAAATGGCATTTCGGCCTCACATTTTTGGAACGTCTAAGAACTCCTCTGATTTCAAAACGGACTTTGAACCAGATGGTAAAATTGGATTTTATCCTCCCTAGACCTTTCAATTTTAGAATTTGCAGCCGAGAGATACCATCCAGAGTTCCATGCTCTATTCACCATTTTCAAAACAACATTTTGAGAATGGCATACCGACCTCTTGTCTTCTGAACGTCCAAGCGCTCCTCCGATTTGAAAATGGAATTCAACCTAGATGGTTTCAAGAAGCCTATTGCGGGTCCGTCAGGAGACCCATTGAGAAAGCTCAAAAAGGAGAAAGCATGTGGCTCCTATCACTATTCATTTTTTATGCCCACCTCTCCTCGTGGTGCACATCACTAGAGTTGGCATCAAAAGAATGTCTATGCCAGGGAAGTCAATGAAAAAATGCAAGGGGGGTTGTCCTACTTTTCACCAGATTTTGGGGGTTGTCTGCTTGAATCAGGGGCAACCAATCCATTGATCCCAATCATCAACTGACCCATTTGATCCAATGAATAATGTTGCAAGTCCATCGGAAGGAGGTAACTTCTAGGAAGTTTCAATTACAGTAAAGAGGAAATTAGCTAGAAGACAAAATTGCTACAGTGACCGGCCACTACAAGAAAAAATAGGGAAAAGACAAAGATGTATTTTAAATTGTGAAATATTGTGGGGTAGGTGAAGCCCTAATGTAATTGATTATGAGCCACACAATGTAACTCAATCATATCCATTCATTAGGGCTTTGGAAAATGATAAATAGGGGTCTTCCCCTCATTTGTAACGATTGAAGAGTTGTTGTAAAAACATTATGCAACAATAGAAAGAAGCCTTGCATTATCTATGGGTGTTAATTTTGAGTTTTCTCATTATGTGTGCATGGTTCTACCTTCCAAGTTAGTTTTAGTTGTTAGTTTCTTGAATGGAAGTGGTAATGGTGATTGTTGTTTCAGTATTTGATGAATTTCTAGCCCATACTTTTGGCACTTGTTGATGACAAGATGTTGTGCAAACTTAGCCTGGGCTTCTTTATTTGATTATTGTAACTTAGTTCACTTGCATGTTCATGATGTGTGTATGCAAACTTAAAATCTATAGTCCTTAGAAGATTGCACTGGTTTTGTGTAACTGTAGGATCCTCTTGGCCAAGAAAAACCTAGTTTAGGGAGTTTATCTACTATAGTAGCATCCATGACGACTGTTCATTTGTAGTTTCAGATCTAGGAACCTTCTCTCTTCCCTACCCTTTTTCCTTTTTTTTAATAAGTAACCTTAGGCAAGGTTCATTGCACATTATAAAGCTAAATTTGATATTGAAATGGAGTTCTAGACTATTGATTGAACCTGCAGAAAATTCTCAACAACTCTTCCATCTTAAGAGCTCCATTTTCAGTTCCAAATTCCCCCCTTTATAACTCATCCGTATGTTTTCCTTGTGATTCCAGAAAATCACATAAATCAATTGATATTCCATTGTCAAGACCTGACATCCAAGAGACCTTGGGATAGTGTTCTGCAATTTGATTATGGAAGATTGTCTTTCAAGAGAGGTAATGCACCTGCACCTTACCTGTGTTGAGAAGTGCATAAAAACACCATCAACAACTCCTAGATCTTGATATATAAATTCCATTAGAACCATCTTGTTGCTACAACATCTTGGAAGTAAGTGGGGATGACCTTCAAATCAAGCCAGTCTGAAATAAGTGAACTTGGGGTATTTGGATATACCAACATCCCCATTCCATGATAAAGCCTATAACTTCTTGGCTCAGTCTATATCCCACATCTCCATTACGTTGGTTAATGATTACATATAAGAATGCATCATTAACCATTCTAAATTGTGTTTCAGAAACTTGTAGAGATAGCTAATCATAATGATCCCATACTTTCCTTTGTCCATCAAAATCTGCCAATATTCCAACTCTATTCAAACCTAGAAAGATGCATCCTCTAGTTGTTGCATAAACAACATAAGAAGTCATGAAAAAGCTCTTGGTTTCCCTTATTCTAGTTCACTAGTCATGAATAGTATCAAAGACAATCATTGACCAATCAAATTATTGTTTTCCATTAAAGATGGTCTAAATGAAGGGAAACATCCATTCCTTAAAATGAAATGCATCCCTCTTCCCAAAGGCTCTACACAACATCATTATTAGGTCTGATACTTATTTGTAGAATTTGGTCCTCTTTGGTTGATCATGAAGCTTGGTCAGAGAATTCTTCTTTGTTCTCAATGACTTCTTGTTCAAGTGAGCCTTGTTAGCCTCCTTGTATTTTCTATATATATGAAAAGCATCTGCCTCCTTTAACTATACCAGGCTCTTTGGATCCGAGAAACTAAACATGTGCTAAAACATTTGAGGGGTTAGATCAATGATCACATTGTACTATGAATCCATACATTTCCTAGTGGCCAGATTGTAAGCTCATGGTGCTATCATAATCAACTCCGGGCATTTGATGGATAGAGGAAATAAGGTGATGTGAGCCAAGCTAGAATCAACTATTCTAGAAGTTTTCCCTGTTACATCCTCAGTGAATGTTTTTGAATATAGCTCCTCAAAATTGCATTGGCCTAGATTGGTGCTAGTTATATCAAACCAATCTAATTCCACTTTTCTTGCAGTGACAATAGGACCCCTATGGTGATACCTCAAGGTATAAGGTAGCTACTCTGGCTTAATCTTCTTAGGCTTAGTTGTTTCCTTTGAAGTTTCTATAGGTTGATTCCTTTGGGAAGCTTCTCTTGATACTCCTAAAATTATTTAGCTTCCTGCAACAAAACTTCTAATTAGATCCTTGAATAAACATCACAAAATATGCTTTAAAATCTTACCCTTCATATTTCTACCAGAGGCGGAACCAAGCAAAAAAAATTTTAAACAGTCTCTTTTGAAACATTGCTAGACTCAGATCCAAAAACATTATTGAGATTACACTAATAACATGCGGGACTGGAGTTGGAACTGGAATGATAACCAGAATGGAAACTGATTTGGTTTCATTCATATTTTCTAATTTCACATTCAGTTTTGTTTCCGCTTTCGCTTAGGTTATCATTATTTTGAAAGAATGCTTCTTATGGTAAGTGGAGCCGAAAACGAGATGGAAACTGATATTAATTACTTATTCGAAAACTTGGTTCAAAGTCTAGATTGATTCTGATCTCGCTTTTGCTGAAAATAACCATGATGTCATAAGTGATTTTGACAGTTCGATTAATAACTTCATGATTTTAAGGACTAGGTCATACCAAAACTAAAGGGGCTTAAAAATAACCTAATAAAACCATCCCCATATGACTAAGAGGCATTTGTACTATTTAGGGCATCATATTTAAATTTAAAAAATGAGCACATCAAAACCCTAAACCAAAAAAAATGTCGATTCCAAATAACTAGGGCATGAATTTAACCCCATTCAAACTAAAAAATCAATGCACAACAAGATCTCTAAGAAAAAATGACAATTTACCAAACCCTACTCACTGTAAAATAGTATCTAACCTACGCATTTAAAAACTAGGGCAACATGATGCGGTCACGACTAAAACGTGAAAATGATTGTGTTCAAAAGAAACATAAAGGAAACAAAACCATAAAAGAAACATAAGAAAAGAAGAAAACTTAAACAAAAGAGAAACAAACAAAACACACAAACTCAAAGAGAATCATGAATTCACATGAAACCAAACAATCTAAGACGAACAAAAATGGAAAACATGAAAATAAAAAATAAATACGAGAATAGAAAACCCTAGCTCGAATGCAAATAAATAGCTTAACTCCTTGAAGCAATCTACATGCAACTGTCTCTCTTTCATTTGATTCGCTCACACAAAAGCTCCACTGCAACCCTTGTTCACTCTTCGATCTCTTAACAATAATGATGATAACTATGCATTAATCCCTAATTAAGGTAAAAACTAAGAGTTTCACGCATGCATGGGACCTGTAATTAATGCCATAAATGTGGTAGAGCAAAGTCGAAACTATAGAAGGAACTAACATATTACTGCTATGTGACTTCAGTAAAGTTAACGACCAAGAAACAACGGGAGCAAAATCAAAATGGAAAAAGTTTCAAATTTTTTTATAAATTTCCAACTTGGTTCCCGTTCCAGTTCTGATTCCACGAACAAAGAAGAAAGTGAAACACTATATCAAAATAAAACAAAAAAACCAAAACGTGAAAACTTAACATAACAAACTCATTTTAAAATAAAATACCAAAAAGCAGAGGCAAAAGTGGAATGGGATTGGATTTTGATACTTTGAATAAATTCAGACTTAACTTCCAGTCCGGCTTTGGCTTCGATAAAGACAAACAAAAAGAAGACTATCAGGATAGGAATTGGAACAATTTTTGATAGAATTTTTAAAACCCTATTCGGTTCTGACTCTAGTTCGGATAGAGGAAACCAAAGAAAAAAAAAGTGTTGGAAAAGCAAGACTCCAAACTTTGTTTGAAAAACAACCAAGGATAAAACATAAAGAGGGATCCATTTTTACCAAGGCAAAAGATGGGGTGGTTATGCAAGGCATAAAAAATGGCAACTCGACTGGGAAATGGTTTACCCATTTTCAAGATACCCAAGATAAATTCAGTCACCCTTAAACTACTTGGCTCATGAAGAATGCTAACTTGAATAAGATCATATATATCTAGAATAAAGTTGAGATGGAATCTCAAATGTATGTGCTCATGAATTATTTCTGAATTTGAGTGTGTGCATATATTGTGCATCTTTCTTTATAGATACTTTCTCTTCTCCTAGACAATTATACCTAATATTCAAGCTACATAGTTTGAGTCCTTTAACTATCGTGCAATAAAATCCTAAGTATTGCTTTGCTATCAGATAGGTATCCATAGCCTTGACGGAGATACCTCTAGTTCTCTCAAAGCATTATTCTACTGCCAACCAAGTGTCCATAGCCCCGATAGAGATACTTGGTTACCCATTTGATATTGAGTTTTCCTTTTCTTTCTTTCTTTTGATTATCATTTTTTTTACTCAAGCTTCACTTGTGGAAATCTTTTATGCACCTTCGTCAATACTCAAACACAATAGATTTGAAATGTGGGTTGAGAAATACAATAGATTTCATGATAGTCTTGGAATCATATTTTTCACTTGAATTTAAAGGTAGAACCATCCTAAAACAATAGGCATTTACTTAGGCAGATGTTTTTTTTTTTAATTTGGTGATAGATTTTTTATCCTAATTCATGAGATATTCACATTGTATCTTCTATCCTTAATAACTTTTCAAACCCAAATTAGAATGATCATAAAACATGAGTTTTAGAACGAAATCCTTTTTAATGATGATGATGAAAATACCCAAACCAATTTCTCTCCTAGTACCAGTAGTATAATTTGAATAACAACCCCCTGGTCTTGAGATGAACAAAATGAAGATCCCCAATGAAACAAGACCAAAAAAAATAAACAAAAACAAAGAAACAAAAAGAAATTAAAAAAAAGAGACTAAAAACTATAACTTAATTACATATGATACAGTTTAATACATTTTTTTTAAAACATCAGAACTTCTATGCATTAACTGGTAATGGAACAGGATCTCTTGTTAAGGTACTTAAATGAAAAGGATTCTCGCCTAGTATCTAAGCCACTTGATACGGTCCTAACCAGAGTCTATCAAACTTTTGGTGATCTCCTTTATTTTCTCTAGCTTTATCCCATAGTAACACAAGATCTGATATCCTAAAGGCTTTTATATTGGATATTTTGTCAAACCAATGTTTGACGACATCCTGATGCTTAGAGAATTGTTGCAAAGCAACATCTCTTTGCTCTTCCATGTTAAGAAAATTAAGTAATCTAACCTCAATCCTATCATCCTTGGTATAAAATTCCTGCATGAACTTAAGAATAAGTATCTATAAATGGATCAAGAAGATAGGGTCTTGGCCATAGACTAACTTAAAAGGTGAATTTCCTAGAGTTGTTTTGATTCAAGTTCGATTTTCCCATAAGGAAAATCTCAATTGGGTGTGCCAGTCTCTAGGATTGTTTTCTAGCAATCTTCTTATCACTTCCAACAAGTTTTTATTAGTGGACTCAGCCACACCATTTCCATGAGGGTAGTAATTAGATGAATACTTCAAAATAATTTTATGTTCGTATGCATATTGAATGAATTCATCAGAATAAAAAGCAGGGCCATTATCACATACCAGAGAAAATGGAACTCCAAACTTGGTTGTGATGCTCTCAGTCAAAAACTTGATGACCACCTCTATGGTGCTATTTTGCAAGGCTAGGCCTCAGTCCAACGTGTATAATAATTAGTTGCAGTCAAGATGAATTTATATCCTAAAGAAGAATTGGGATTAATAAAACCTACAAAATCCAAAACCCATTGAGCAAACAGCCTTACCTCATACACTAGTTGCAAAAGTTTGGCATACATGATAGGTTCTGACATGTTGGTGTGCATCCCAAAATACATAAGGCTAATAATAACCTAATCTAAGAATCAGATGGGCCAAAGCATCCGTAGATCCATTGCATGTTCCATGTCTTCCATGAAACTCAGAAATAGCATGCTTCGCCTCTTGTTGATCTAAATAGCACAAGTAAATCCCTTGAAAATTATTTTTGTAGATGCATCCCCCTTTAAGCATGTAGTGAGAACTCTTCATCCTCAATGTTCTCCTCTGAGTAGCATTCATTCCTTTTGGACATTTTTTATTGAGAAGGAAGAAAATCAAGTCTGTATACCAAGGATCCTTAGTAAATAACTAGACAATATGCTACTGACAAGTGATGTTTTTCTCCACATCAGCCATTGCTTTTGATAAACCTTGCCCTCAAATGAGTTTCATCGAATGAATCTCTAAGTCAAATTATTGTAGAATTTCCATCACTTTCCTCTTTGCTCTCCTAATTCACTTTGCACCAGAAGAAACTTCACAGCTGGATCTGGAACTATAGCCATTACTTGACTTCGAAGAATGTAATGTCTGAACTTTTTTACCGCTCATACTAATACAAAGGCTTGTTTTTCTAGTGGTGGGTATCTCACTTCTACATTTTTAAATGGAGAGATCATAAAGGAAATAGTTCTTTCTTCTCCCTCTCCTCTTCGTTGTGTTAAGGTAGTTGCACATGAATGGTCAGATGCAAAATAGTAGATATAAAAAGGTTTGAAATAATATGGGCTTGTCAAAATAGGTGCCTCTGATATAGACCGTTTGATCTCCAAGAAAGTGGATTTATCCTCATTACTCCACTCAATCTTTGCCTCTTTCTTGATCATCTCATTTAAAGGTTTGACAATCTTTGCAAACCCTGTTATAAACTTTCTAACAAAATTAATCCTCCCAAAGAAGGACCTCATTTCTTTCTTACTACTTGGCCTTGTCAACTTCAAAATGGCCTCCACTCGATCAGGATCTATGGATATCCCTTCTTCTGATATGATGTGACCTAGGATTTTCCCTTTAGATACTCCAAACACACACTTCTTTGGATTGAGAGAGACACCATAGCTTATACATTTCTTGAGAACCTTTTCCAGATCAGTAGCATGGTCTTCTCTATTTTTAGAAAAGATGGTTAAATCATCCACATAAATGATTATACACTTTCCTATCAAATCTTTGAAAGCTACTTCCATTTCCCTTTGAAAATTTTCTCTAGCATTGATAAGATCGAATGGAATACTTCGATAGTAAAATGTGTCCCATTTAGTGGTGAAATTTGTCTTCATTCTATCCACATGATCAACAAGAACCTGATTGTAGCCAGAATAACCATCTAATAATGATATCATCTGAAATCCATTAACCTTTTGTAATAATTCATCCAAAGAGGTCAACGAATAATTATCTTTCTTAGAGGCTTTGTTTAGATTCCTGAAATCAACACATAATCTGATTTCACCATTCTTTTTGTGTATAGGAACTAAATTTTCCACCCAGGTAGAGTGTCTAACAAGAAAGATTATCCTTGCATATAGGAGCTTTTGCACCTCTTTTTGGATCAGGGGCTCAATTAAAGCATTGACTGGGTTTTGTTTCTGATGGAAGGGCTCAGATTCTGGCTTGAGAGGTAAGTTATGTGTGATCACCGAAGTGTCAAAGGTTTTTAAATCATCATAACTCCAAGAAATGGCTGCAATGTTTTTCTCCAAAACTTTAACTATATGGTCCTTAATTTTTTGAGGACAAGTCTTTCCTATGAGAAAATTCCTTTTAGGGCCTAAGGGAATCAGACTGACAAATTCATATTTACCTCCTTCACTTTCTGTGGGCACTCTTTGATGAGCCTGTGGGTCAGAATCAAATATTCTTTCCAAAGTTACCATCCCTTTCGGAAAGTTATTACTTTTCAAATCCAATATCCCTTGTTCACTCTCTTTTTCAGGATCCCAATCTCCTTGATCTCTTTCAGATTCATCTATTATCTGTCCCTCAAAAAAATTGGAACTTTCCAAAAAGGCCAATATATGTTGATCATCATCAAAAACCTAAAAATTTTGAACATTATCAAGGATAGTTGGGATGGAAATTAATTCCACTAAAAATCTCTTTAGATTAGAATCTTGCATGGTTTCCAATGTGCTATCACCCATAGTAAGTGCATTTGTAATTTGATTAGCTTCTCTAGGGATCAAAGTAATTCCAAATGCATCAAAGTATTCAATTAGATTCCAAACTCTATTTTTCTACATAACCAGTCTTTTGTTATGATATGTATACTAGATAGTACCTATTTTACAATCACTTTAGAATCCCCCATAACAGTGAGAGCAGTAACCTTATTTTTATAAGAAAACATAAGTCCACGAGCTAGTGCTTCATACTCAGCCATTTTGTGTGTGCAGCCAAACTACAATCTGTAAGATGCAAAGTAAGTTTTCCCTTTGGGGTTGGTTAGTTCAATCCCTTCTGCACTTCCTGCTTTAGATTTGGAACCATCAAATTTAAGAGTCCACATTTGGTCCTTGGCCGGGGATTATCTATTTTTAGGGATAATAGGGGATGATTTACTTGGGATGTGTGGCAGCTCAAACTTTTGTTGGTCCTCAGAAATTGACTTGGGACAAAGTTCACTTAAATATTTTTCTATGTTTTTAACTTGCTCAAAATTTCCCCCTGAACAAATTCTTGGGCTAACTTGTAAACCAACTGATCTTTCATCAATGCCTTAGGCATTGGCAAAGAATTTGGGGTAGGTGTATTGAATAGGAATCGAGACATATCAACCTCTTCTTGAATTTTAGAACTCAGAACTTGAGTCTTCTCTACTGGTGAGGAACCTTCTTCTTGAGGAAGGCTAGTCCTAGTAAGAATGGTTGCATCCTTGACTTAAAAAGAAAACTCATTGACAAGAGTCTGGGGTTTCTCTTGAAATATTTGTTGAGGTTGTTCTACATGACTTAAAATATCTAGGCATGATTGACATGTTAACTCCAAATGATTGTGATAATGAATCCTGCACCAATTAGGAAGCAACAAACTACTCAAATCAGTTTCTTCTCCTAACACCAACTTATCTTGTTGCAATTTCCTTATTAGAACTTGTTGGTTGATGCAAACCATTGGGTCACCATGTTTTATGGGAAATGTATCCCTAGGATTAAGTACAGAGAAAGTAAGGACTTTCTCTTGTTTGTAAACTCATATCTCAGTCTTGAAATATGATACTTCATTTGAAGCATCATATTTTGTAATCATATGCTTGATTCTTGGTTCACTCTCAATCCTTATCTGCATTGCAACCCCCGTCCAGGGTAGCCACATGTGAGAGAAATCCATGGAAAAATACCCCTTAATACTTTTCATTAGCTCCCGACTTAGGAGCATACCATATGTCTCTAGGATATCAGCCACTTGGATATCTATGTAGGTATGGATCCTTGGATCTGATCCAACTTATACATGCATGTTTTTTAATTATCCTACAACATTGACCTCAGTTTTGTCTACATGAATCACTTTCTTATTCGTCGAGATAGGACTTAATCCTAACTTCTTACATATTGAAAAGGGCATAACATTTCCTGATGCTCTAGAGTCCAATAAACATTTATGCAAATTCTTTCCAAAAATCCTCAAACTTAAAAGAAAAGGTGGGGTATTGGTCTTACCTTTATAGATAGTTGCATTTTTCTCCTTTACTGGAGTCACTTTAACTTTTCCTTTTAAGTGGTTTTCCTCCTCCAGGGCTTTCAATACCACTTCACAATATCAAATAATGACAATGGTGTCTTCTATTTATGTAGTTCTACAATAAAATCAAATTTTGAATCATTCCTCACTTGATATTTGGGAAAAGGAGGTGGATTACCTCTATTCTGAGAATCAAAGGGTCTCTTTGGTGGTGGTGGATTATTATCTGAATTTTGGTTAGGTGGGACCATGTTGTTTGGAGGTGCAGATGTAGTAAATGGGCCCTTATTCTAATTTCTCAAAAAGTGACCACTTTTGGATTGAAAGGCTTGGGCATCATACACATCCTCCTCTGGCTCATTATCTCTCTACATAATAAATTGGTATTTCTCTTCAATAGTATCACAAATCATAGCAATACTTACCGGCCCATTATCTTGATTGGAATTTCCTGCTGGAGGATGGGCATCATCTTGTACAATCTTTATTGTTGGACCTCTGGTTGTATCCTCTGTTCTTATTTTTATAATTTTGATTAGAGGAATTCTGATTCTAAAAGTTTCAGTTGGTGTTTTGATTCCCATTTTGATTAGAGTAATTCCCTTGGTTGTTGTAACCTCCTTGGTTCTGATAATTCTGATTTTGGTGGTGGGGAGGGTTTTTCCTAAGTTGTTCCATGTCATTAGGCATTTGAGATAGAGTCTTCTTGAGAGTTTCTAGCTCACCATTCAATTGAACAGTTTGCTCATTTTGAACATTCTGCACTATGGATGGGGAATGAACATGGGTTGATCCTCTTGCTTCTTGTTGTTGATTTTGAGGTTGTTGGAAATAATCTTGGATGCCATTGCCAAAAAATGGCATGGTAGGTGGGACTTGTAACTCAGACATAGGTCCATATTGGGAGTAAGACATCCCTAGGATAGTATTGTACAATGGTGGATTAGGAATTTGATAATTCATGGGAGGGAGAGCTGCTCCTAAACCTCCTGATTGCAGACTTATTTTCTGTTGCAATTTGATAGCTAGATGATAAACCTTAGACAAGGAGTCAATATCATTGGCCTGATAAGTTCTCTACAAGAATAAGCCAATAAAGGGATCAACAACTCTTAAATACACCTGAATGGTAATATTCTTAGCTACTAAGTTAGGGTCTTGCAGTCTACGAAACATCCTTTGGAACCTAGTGTTGAATAGAGGCAATGGCTCATGATGTTCCTTCCTTATGGTGGTAAATTGGTGATACAAGATGGGAGGGTCTACATAAACCCAAAATTGATTAATGAATGCATTTTCTAATTTTGTCCAACCCAGAATAGATCCCTAGGGCAGATTTAATAACCAATTATATGCCATATCCCCCAAACAATAAGGAAACAATCTACATACCACATCTTGATGAGTGACTTGAGAACATGTACAAGCATATTTGAATGCTTGTATATGCTCCTCAACACCTCTTGATTCACCATACATGTACTTGGGACAAAACTTTTCTAGGTTCTTGGGTAAATCATGGATTCCTCCTGGAATAGTCCCTAATTGAGAGGGGTTATTCAAAAAATAAGCCATGCGTAGGATTGGTTGAGCAGGTGGTGATATAGGCCAAATTGGTGGTGACACTTTCTTAGCAGGTAGGGGTGATACTGTTCGAGCCAGTGGTGGTGATGTAGGTTGAACTAGTGGTGGTGTAGGTGGATTTGGTTGAAATCCTAGTGGAGTAAGTGGTGGTGGAAATGTAGGTATCAATATTCTATGAGCATGGGGTCTAAGTCTAACCAGGGTTTGGAGTTCTCATAATGGTTCATAATTAGTAGAGGATCTAAGAATCTCTTGTATTTCTCCAGTGAGAATGACACAATGCGAGCCAACTTGTTCCTTCAGGCCCTCTTTCTAGCACAAGATCTATTGATGGTGAAAATGACACAAACAATGTTAAACATAATATCTCTACTCTATTCTCCTGAAAAAGAAAGACAACATATAGTAACCTAACTCCCAAGGTCTTGGTAGTTGGTTCTCACTTGTCTAGTGTCACTCAATTGGTCCATGCAACTGTAATATTCAAGGCACATTTGTTAGTAATGAGGAATGCAAGAAATGACTTATTCATCAAACTGCTCTTAATGAAAAGGGGGTTTTTAAATAAAAGAAAAAGATAGATCAAGGCGTACACCAATAAAACATGAATACAACTTATCTACTATCCAGACATATATCTTCAACAACGAATGTTCTTCCAACAAATCAAGAAAACCATAGCATGATGCAATTTACAGAATAGTCCATACTATTACATGCATCTAAGGTGCTTAATTAAACATCACAATCACACATCATAAATATTTCAAAGATTCCAAAATAACACACTCTCATTCATTGCCAAGATCATAGATCAAAAGACTTCAATAAATTCAATTCATAGATAATCTAATGAAACAATCCTTAAATTGGTTTCTTCTAAGGATTTTCATCACAAAATAAACACTTATACTTTAGCACAATCACTGGCATATAGATAGACTATAATTCATCAGCCTTATCAAATAAACTCAATTTCAACACCATATTGTGTAAAACCCTATAATTATATTCAACTGTAAATAAAAAGAACAAAGTATCTCTGTAAAAAAACTATGAAAAATTATATCTCCTACTATCAGGTGGCTAATCTTATTCTCATTAGCCAACCCTTACAATATGATACCTCAAAGGTATTTATAGATATATAAAAATATGAAGTCATTTCTATCTTAGGTTGATCCACCTTTTTAGGATTTTAAGTCTTCTTGGAAACTCAGATCAATTTGATCTCTAGTTCCTACCTTGATCATTTAGTTAAACTAAAGAAAAGAATATAGAGGAGAAAAGAAAGCGATGCACCTAAAAACTGCCAATTATGCATGTAGAGGAGAAAAAGAAAACCATGCAGGCATGAGGTTATCAATTATGCATGTGAAGCCTGCTCTGTAATGTACTCATCGTATCTAGAGAAGACTTGTTGAAGCATGTCCAAATCTGGCCCATTAACCCAGATGTCTTCAAACTTTATCCTTTCTAACTCCACAACAGGAAATCCTCTCATGTCTTTTAGCTTTGTTAAATCCCTCTTAGCATCCCTCACTGCTTCTTTAATATCCATTAACCGATCTAACAACAAGTCTTCTCCATCATCTCCTTTTTGCATGACCTCTTTAAACCTATCACTCCATTTCTCTTTTATTTGGCTCAAAGATAGGCCCTCCTTCACCAGTATATCAACATTAATAATAATAGCAATAAATTCTTCTAACTCTTCAAATTGTTCATTCAGATCCTTGACAAAATCTTGAACTTCATTTTTATGCTTGTATAAAAAGTCAGATCTAAACTAGATTATACTAGAGGTCTTTTCCAATAAATTGTTATTGTCCTCTTCAAGTATTGACTATTCTTGAAGAGTGGACTTCGAAAATTTATTAACCTTCTTCAGCCTCTGGCTATATCCTCTGTGCTCCTCCTATTCTCCCGATACTTTGACATACTAGTTCATCTCCTATATTAACTCCTTCATTATCTTGTGAACCTCAAAACTATTGTCTAGCACTTCACCTATTTCTTGATTTAGTTTACCAGTCCATCTATCCAACATTTTTTCCTTACTCCTTACCTACACCAAATCATCCACTTCTTTCTTGCTAAGTAAAATTGGTGTCTCAATGGTGGCAACTTGTTGTGACCTCAGAGCAGAAACACTTTTCAAAAAAGTATGCAATTGATCAAATTGTGCCTTAAGCTCATCCTTTTTCTGCTTATCCTTCATCATTCTGGATTTAGTGGATGAAGCTACCACATCTATTAAGTTCATCTATTGATCTCTTATGGGTCTCCCCAAGTTAACCGTGCCCAACTGATAATCAGTTAATTGTGTGTTCCTCACCTCCTTGTCCACCATCGGTATTGCACATTCAACAATAATTTCTCCTCCATCGGTGAGTCTAGTGGAATGCAAGATCTTGGCCTTATTCTTGGGCCTTTCCTTTTCAATTTCCTTCATCATATCATCCCAATTGAGAGGTTGTGAAGGTGTCACTGATTTATTTTGTAGATCCAATTTCAACCAAGTGGGAGCACTTGGAGTAGTGGTCGATATAATTGAAGAAGAAGCAACAGTAGTAGTAGAGGGTGGTTACACAATTACTTTAGGTTGATAATCAACCTCTTGTATCTCTTGTTGTTCCTGCTCTAAATTCAGTTGTGCAAGCTTCTCAGCTTCCTTCCTATCCTTTTGTTCTTGTATCCTCTTGTCTTCTTCTTCCCTTTTCAACTTTTTCTTCTTCTAATCTCTTCTTCTCAAGTTCCCAGTTTCTCTCTTCCTCCAATGCCTTAAGTTTATCTGCATCTTCCTTTTCTTTTCATAGCTTCTTGGCCAACTTCTTGGCATCTTTCTCTCTTTGCACACATTCTACTTCCTCTTTCTTTTTATAGGCCTCTTCAACCAATTTCAATTTTCCCACAAGAACTTCTATTTCCCTTTGTTGCTTTTCCTTTTCTTCCTTTAGATCATCAATTTTATGTACGAACTCCAGCTTATCATTTTCATCTTTGATCTTGAGCTCCTGCTCCTTTTGATTTTTTTGTTTTTCTATTTCATCAGCTCTTCTTTTGGCTTCTACCTATTGTTGCTAGAGTAAGGCATCATCTTGTGCCTTAACATCAATTTCCTTTTTCTTCTCCATCTCTTCTACATATGCTTGAGCATTTGAGGCTTTCTTTGCTTCCTCAAACATGGCCCATTAATCTTCCTCAGTCAAAACATGTTCAATTTCCTCTTCTAGAGGCATATTTCTCTGATAAGGTCTCATCAGAATCTTTTTCAACCTTGTGAACCTAAAGTTCCACTCCTTTTCTCTTCAATGGCTTGGCTATACCATGAAGAGTTCCTTCAGGCATCTCTCTGCTCGGTTGCTTTGTAAGAGGGACTTGAGCAGATGACTCACCTATGGCTGGTGTTGAAACCACCGATCTTGTTTGGGCATCCTCCTCTTGCACTCCAGGTAACTCTTGGGTAGAGGATTCAAGCTTGATCTCTTCAACATAAGGAGGGAAGAATTCCAAGGGCTCCTTAGAAGGAAATTTCCTCTTGATTCTTTTATATCCCTTCCCCTTCTTAGGAGCTGGTCCCTGAGGAGTTTTGGTTCTTAGGACAGATTAGTGGATACATCTATCCAAGATTGGCCTCCCAATTTTTTTTATATCAATGGTCTCCTCACCATCCCAATCCACTGGATCCAAAATTTTGGTGTCAATATTTAATGCTTCATATGATGGATCTAACACAACTCCATCATCTACTACTATATCAGGGATTTCATCTGTGATCCCAAATTATACCATGAGTAAAATGGGTAACCTCTCATAATTATTTTTCTTGAGGTCATACTTATCTTGAAAATCACTCCAGAAATCCTCTAACAGATTGAAATGTTTATCAAAAACTAAAGGCAACAATACATTCATTTTCTTCCTTGGGTAAAAGTACTTTCAAGTAGTTTACAAACCTAGATTCAAATGTATTAACTCACTGCAAACTACCTTAGATCCCACAATATGTGGGAATTTGTATTCACCCAATTGCATGGGAAACTTATGACACCCTATTTTGTGCTTCAACCCAAATCAGGCATTGACCCCCAGAGGTTGATATACAAATTCCATTAGAACCATCATGTTGCTATAACATATTGGAAGTAAGTGGGGATGACCTTCAAATCGAGCCAGCCTGAAATAAGTGAACTTGGGGTATTGGATATACCAACATCCCCATTCTATGATAAAGGCCATAACTTCTTGGCTCAGTCTATATCCCGCATCTCCATTAAGCCAGTTAATGAATACATATAAGAATGCAACATTAACCCTTCTAAATTGTGTTTCAGAAACTTGTAGATATAGCTGATCATAATGATCCCATACTTTCCTTTGTCCGTTAGCTTCTCCCAATATTCCCACTCTATTCAAACCTGGAAAGATGCCTCCTCTAGCTGTTGCATAAACAACATAAGAAGTCATGAAAAATCTCTTAGTTTCCCTTATTCTAGTTAATTGGTCATGAATAGTATCAGAGACAATCATTGGCCAATCAGACTATTGTTTTCCATTAAAGATGTTTTGAATGAAGGGAAACATCCATTCCTTAAATTGAAATACACCCCTCTTGCCAAAGGCTCTAGACAACATCATTATTAGGTCTAATACTTCTTTCTATAATTTTGTCCTCTTTGGTTGATCATGAAGATTGGTCAGAGATTTCTTCTCTTTTCTCAACCACTTCTTGTTAAAGTGAGCCTTGTTAGCCTCCTTGTATTTTCTAAATATACCTAGAGCAGTTGCCTCCTTTAACTATACTAGGCTCTTTGGATCCAAGACACTAAACATGTGCTGAAACATTTGAGGAGTTAGATCAATGATCACATTGTCTTGTGAATCCACTCATTCCCTAGTAGCCAAATTGTAAGCTCCTGCTACTATCATAATCAACTTCGGGTATTGGATGGATAGAGGAAATAAGGTGATGTGAGCCAAGCCGGACTCAACTATTCTTAAAGTTATCCTTGTTACATCCTCAGTGAATGTTTTTGAATATAGCTCCTCAAAATTGTATTGGCCTAGATTGGTGTTAGTTATATCAAACCAATTTGATTCTACTTTTCTTGCAGTGACAATAGGACCCCTATGGTTATACCTCAAGATATAAGGTAGTTGCTCCAGCTTAATCTTCTTAGGCTTAGTTGTTGCCTTTGAAGTTTGTGCAGGCCTATCCCTTTGGGAAGCTTCTCCTAATACTCCTGAAATTATTTAGCTTCCTGTAACAAAACCTATAATTAGATCCTTGCATAAACATCACAAAATATGCTTTAAAATATTACCCTTCATATATCTACCAGAGGCGCAACCAAGGAGAAAAACATTCTAAATAGTCTCTTTTGAAACATTGTCGATCTCAGAGCCAAAACCGTTATTGAGATTACAGTAATAACAAGTGGGACCAGAGTCGGAATTGGAATGGTAACCGGAATCAGAACCGAAATGGAAACTGATTTGGTTTCATTAAAATTTTCTAATTTTGCATTCAATTCCTATTTCGCTTCTACTTAGGTTATCATTATTTTGAAAAAATGCTTCTTATGGTAAGCTGAGTTGGAAATGAGTTGGAAACTGAAATTAATTACTTATTGGAAAACATGGTTCAAATTCTAGATTCATTCTGATCCTGCTTCCACCTAAAATAACCATGACATCATAAGTGATTTTAATAGTTCGATAAATAACTTCATGATTTTAAGGACTAGGTCATACCAAAATGAAAGGGGCTTAAAAATAACCTTATAAAACCATCCCCATATGATCGAGAGGTGACTATACTATTTAGCGCATCATATTTAAATTAAAAACACAAACACATCAAAACCCTAAACCAAAAAAAATGTCGATTCCGAATAACTAGGGCATGAATTTAACCCCATTCAAACTAAAAAGATCAATGTGCAACATGATCTCTAAGAAAACAAGACAATTTACCAAACCCTACTCATTGTAAAACAATAACTAACCTATGCATTTAAAAACTAGGGCACCACGATGCGGTCATGACTAAAACATGAAAATGACCGTGTTTAAAAGAAACAGATAGGAAACAAAACCATAAAAGAAACATAAGAAAACAAGAAAACTTAAACAAAAGAGAAACAAACAAAGCACATGAATCATGAATTCGCACAAAACCAAACAATCTAGGATGAAAAAAAATTGAAAACACGAAAATAAAAAATAAATATGAGAATAGAAAACCCTAGCTCAAATGCAAATAAATAGGTTAACTCCTTGAAGCAATCTTTGCGCAACTGTCTCTCTTTCAATCGATTCACTCGCACAAAAGCTCCACTGCAACTCTTGTTCACTCTTCGATCTCTTAACAATAATGATGATAACTATGCATTAATCCCTAATTAAGGAAAAAAATCAGAGTTTCACGCATGCATGGCACTTGTAATTAATTCCATAAATATGGTAGAGTGGATTCAAAACTACATAAGGAACAGACACATTATTGTTGTACGACTTCAGTAAATTCAACGGCCAAGAAACGAAGGGAGCAGAATCAGAATGGAAAAAGTTTCAAAAATTTGTCTAACTTTCCAAGTTGGTTCCCGTTCTGGTTCTGATTACACGAACAAAGAAGAAAGTGAAACAAAATATCAAAATAAAACAAAAAGAATGAAACGTGAAAAATTAACATAACCAACCCATTTTAAAATAAAAGGCAAAAAAGTGGAGGTAGAAGCGGAACGTGATTGGATTTTGATACATTGAATAAATTCAGACTTAACTTCCATTCCGACTCCGACTCCTATAAAGACAAACAAAAAGAAGACTGCCAGGATGGTAATTGGAAGAAGTTTTGACAAAAAATGTAAAACCTGATTCGGTTTCGGCTTCAGTTTCGACAGAGGAAACCAAATAAAAACAAAGTGTTGGAAAAGAAAGACACCAAAATTTGTTTGAAAAACAACCAAGGATAAAAAATAAAGGGGGACCCATTTTGATCAAGGAAAAATATGGGGTGGTTATGCAAGGTATAATAGGTAGGACCTATTTAAGGCTCCCATGGTGGCACAAGGTGTGATATTCCTTTGACAAAATTTTTGGACCAATGTATTACATGTTTCATGAAATTTGAATTTAGGTCCACCCTATGTTGTCTAGGTTTGTGCAGATCCTTGTGTTGAATATGAAAATTAAGAGGGGGGGTTGAATCAATTTTCACAAAATTAAACCTTTAATTCAATTACTGGAACTAATCCTTAACACTACTTAAATGATCATTAAGTGCAAGGGCATAAACTAAAAACCATCACACAAACACAACAACAACAAATTTACATGGAAAACCTAATGAAGGAAAAACCACGATGAGGATTAACTCACACTATGGAGAATATCAAATCTAATTACAAGAGGCTCGCTACCTAAGAAACAAGGCTCGCTACCAAAATAATGATTCACTATCTGAAATAGGACTCACTATCCAATAGGGCTAACAACTTCGAGAGCTCACTGCCATAGAAATACAAAGAAGACAAAAGCAATATGTTATAGAGAGACAATGATGTCAATGCAATAGATAAATCCACCACAACCACTCACATACATGCGTGAATGATAAAGTATACCTTCTGCTCACTGCATTCAAAAACTCATCATTTAGGCTTCACACTGATCTACCACACTTGCATCACACATACAGTCACTGAATAACACTAATCTCACATCTATCTACTCTTTTTATTTTAGCTTATCTCTCTTCTTCGCTCTTATTCCTTTTTTCTTTATTCTCGCTCACTTCCTTATTAATATATCCTGCATTTATACCATCTTCAACTTTCAAACATATTCAAAGTTGGTAATCCAACACTAAATTCAAATTAGGTCAGCGCCAAAACATCCTAGGGTGGAATTAGAATGAGGGTGACCCAAACACATGCTTTGTGAGGACCTAAATAGATATGGCATGCTTCATTAACTCCAAAGAGAGTGTTCACCACAAGGTCAACCAAACCAGTATAAAACACATAGAAAAAACAATCACAAACCTTCCAGATACAAAGATTAGCTTTATCACAATCATAGAAAAATAACTCTTGAACCATAGGTCATAAGACTTTAACAAAGAGAAATACAACCAACAACATTTCTCCCATACCTCAACCAAAACCACAAAGAACCACAATTCACAACTAGTGAACATATCTCGCACTGAACAATGACTCAATAACATTAAATTTGGATATAGCAACTTCCAAAAATCATGATCAACATATCTAAACCACACAAACATAGGAGCAAAACCCAGAGCAAACACTAAACACCTGTAATCTTCCTTCAATACAATTTTCTCAATATCCTCAACATATAAAATAAATAGCAATGAGTTGATAACCAATTGACTACTTGAAATCAATGAAAACACCTTCATTACTTCCATTCTTGCAAAAATCTCCCCCTTTGTGATTGATGGCAACACATGATGTGAAAAACCATCAAAGATAACATATTAGCTCTGAATACACTTCTCAAGATTTTTCTTTATGTTTCTCCCCCTTAGTAGTTAATCTCTTTTCACATTCATCCTTTCCTCTTTTTTTGTCACATGCTTCCTTTCCTCTCTTTTTCACATTCTTCCTTTCTTCTCCCCCTTTGACATCAATGGAAATGGAAAAATATATTTGCATTGATTCCCACCATTGAAAATAGAATACTCACAATGACAACACATGGCCCTGCTTGCTCCCCCTGAGAGATAGTCACCATGTTAGGATTTAGATGCCATCAACCTTGTAAATCCTTTAATTAATTTTTCTCCTAAATTTTTTTGTACATTTACTCATAAGAGGTGAAACTGTTTGACCAATGGTGGCGAAAGAGACAATGTAAATGTAGTGTTACCATAACCGTTTGTCCTTTCGAAAAAGGACAAAATAGCTAGGCGACCCACTTTGGAATATTCTAGAATGAGGTTGTTGGATCAAAATAGTGTTTTGTAATAGCATCTATGCCATGTATGGAAGTTGTCATAATACGTTATGACAGTATGACATATTCCCTATGATATAATATGCTATTCTTGGACCCCATGCACCCATGCATGAGAGATTCCCTATGACAACTGTAAGAGAATTTGTAAGAGGATATTTTTGGTAATTTTTTACCATTTCAAGGAGGGAGGCATGGGGTTTTCTAGGTGGTATTTCTGCCTATTGTTTGTTGAAACCATGGTTGCTTTCACCCTCACAAATCTCTTTAAATTGGGGCCTTGAGCTAGAGTTATTCAATTGAGTTTTGCAAGTTTGCAAGGTAACAAGGTGATGTCAGATTTTACAGAGATTGATAAGAAAATTCTATTTCTGCATGTAATATCTAATATTATTAGTAATATATGTTCCTCTCTTTTGGTGGTGGATTTTTTTTCCCTTCGAGGTTACTCCACGTAAATCTATTCTTGCATGTGTTATGTTTCTTCTATCTCTCTCTCTCATTCTTTCTTCACACTAAGGCTAAAGGTTAATCTAGATATTTCAGATTTTCATCCACATTTAAGTTCATCTTGTTAGCTTTCTTCACCTTGATAATCAACATTTTGTATCAGAGCTAACGGTAATGTTGAGAAAGGGACACTTTCCTTTTAAAGTGTTGAAAGATTTTTGCTATAGTGGGAGCTTTTGTGTTGTGGGTTTTGCAGATTTTTGAAAGATTGCATACCATGGACTCCACCTCTCATGAAGATATTGAGAAGTTCAATGGAGCTAGTTATGAGATGTGGAAGTTGAAAGTGGAGGATCTCCTTGAGGAGAGAGATCATTGGTTACTAGTTTTAGTTGATAATAAGACATCTACTTCATCCATGTCAGATGAAGATTGGAATAAGTTGGACAAGAAGTCTCGAGGGACCATTCAATTTCATCTCACTAATTTTGTCCTCTTGAATGTCTCTTCAGAAGACATGACATACAAGCTTTGGAGGAATATAGGTGAAATCCACCAAACTAAGAGTTTGTCTAACTGTTGTATCTCAAAAGATGTTTATATTCATCAAAGATGAAGGATGGTGATTCTATTGTTGAAAATTTGAATGCTTTTAATTTGATTATAAGTCATCTCGCATCTATTGATGTTAAAATAGAAGATGAGGATAAATGCATTTTACTGATTTTTTCTTTGTTGGAATCTTGGAAAAAATTAATTGTTGATATAACAAGTGGTGGTGTAGAACCTAAGATGGATAATATTATTCCCATACTTATTTCAAAGGAGATGAGGAGAAATACCATGCATAGTGGCTCCCAATATGCCTTGCATGTGCAAGGTAGGTCCAAGGAGAAAGGGCCTAAAGGGGATAAGAAGAAGGATAAGTCTAAAGGAAGATCTAAGACCCTTGGAAAAAGCAGAGTGAAGTGTTGGAACAATGGTAAATGGGGACATGTGAATAAGGAATGTAGAAACAAGAAAAATAATGCAAATTCCTCCACATAAAAGTCCTCTGATAATGGTGATTATGATGCTTTGATTATTTCACCTAACATAGTTTGTAATGATGTTTGGCTTATTGATTCAGGTGCTTCCTTCCATATAAATAATATGATGGAGGAGAGGTCTTCATGGGTGATGATAGCTCACAAAATATTATCAGTAAAGGAAAGTTAAAGTTGTGTTTTAATGATGGGAGGGTTAAAATCCTTTATGATGTCTTACATATTCGAGGACTTAAAAAAAGTTTAATTTAGGTTTCCAAGTTGAATGATGCTCGAATGTATGTGACATTTGACAAGTCTGGCTATAGGATGGTAAGGGGAAGTTTGGTGGTTGCTAAAGGATCTTAGATAGATATTTTTTTATGCTACATGCCTCTACTTTTTGTAATTCCTCTTTTGTATCTAGCATTGAAAATGCAAGTATGTTGAGGCACCATAGATTGTGTCACATTGGTGAAAAAGGTCTTAGGACCATACTTGATAAGAAAATAGTAGATGGTATTTTTGATAATTATGTTGGTAAAAATGATTTATGTGAGGATTGTGTGTTTGGTAAACAAAATAGGTCATCATTTCCTAAAGGAACTAATAAAGCTATTGGATTGTTAGAACTAATTCATTCATATGTATGTGGTTCGGTGGATATAGATTCTTTGGGTAGATCTCGTTATTATGTTTCCTTCATTGATGATTACTCAAGATATACTTGGATTTATTTTATGCATACAAAATATGAAGTTTTCACCAAATTTAAGGAATTTAAGACATTGGTTGAAAATAAAACATATTATAAGATAAAAGTATTGAGATCTAACAATGGGGGTGAATATTGGTCTAAGGAATTTGATGAGTTTTGCAAAAATGCAAGAATTGTTAGGAAAAAGACTACACCTTACACACCCCAACAAAATGGGGTAGCATAAATAATGAACCTTACATTACTGGAAAGAGCTAGGATCATGTTAAGTAGTGCTAAGTTAGACAAATGCTTTTGGGCATAAGCTATTGGTATTGCTTGTTATCTAATTAATAGATCTCCTTGTAAAGATCTTGTTGATAAAAAACCTTATGAAATGTGGTTGGATAAAAATCCTTCAGTTTCACATTTAAGGGTCTTTGGTTGTGAGGATTTTGTTTATGTGCCTAAAGAGAAGCGGTCTAAATTGGATCCCAAATCTCAAAAATGCATCATTGTGGGTTATGGTGAAAACATTAGAGGTTATAAACTTTGGAATCCACTAACATGAAAGATGATATTTTCTAAAGATGTTATTTTCAAGGAATTTAGAGTTAACTCTAAAGATGAGAAACCAAAGGAAAATTCAAAAAAAGTGAATTTTGAAACTAAGCAAGAAGATGCACATGTGGAAGAACAAAGATATGGACAAAAAGATGGTGAAGAAGAAGAGAGTTCTGAAGAATCTATTATAACAAACGAAGTTGAAAAAAATGAGGATGAGCATGAGGAGGAACCTCTTACTCCACCTTTGAGAAGGTCCACAAGATAGCAAAATCTAGTTGACAGGTATAGCACACCTGATTTTTGTTGTAAATTTTATTTGTTATGTATTGGTGATGAGCCTAGATCTTTCAAGGAAGCTCTCTCTTCAGAAGAATGTGAGTCTTGGATGCAGGCCATGCAAAATGAGATGATTTAATTGAAGAATTGTGACATTGGGATCTTGTTATTTTTCCTAAAGGAAGAAAGACCATTGGTTGTAAGTGGGTATATAAAAAGAAGTTTGGTGCAAACGGTAAGCTGGAATGGTACAGGGCTAGATTAGTGGCCAAGGGATACTCCTAGAGGGAGGGCTTTGGTTTTGGTAAAATATTCTCTGATGTTTCTAAGTTAACTTCTATTAGATTCCCTTTATCCATTGTTGTTTCTTATGATTTAGAAATAGAACAAATGGATGTTAAAACTGCTTTGTTGCATGGATATCTTGAGGAAGAAATTTATATGCAATGACCTGAAGGTTTTATTTTGAAAGGAAAATAACGCTTGGTTTGCAGGTTAAAACAGTCTCTATATGGTTTAAAATAGTCACATAGGATGTGGTATGAGAAGTTTGAATCCTTTATGTTAAAGTTGGGTTTTTTTAGAAGTGAAGAGGATCACTGTGTTTCTTTTTAAGTTATTAATGATCAAATACTGGTTATTGTCTTATATGTAGATGATATGTTGATCATTGGTAACAATAAGGTAATGATTAGGGAACTTAAAACTTAGCTTTATAGGACATTTGATATGAAAGATTTAGGGGGTGCTAAATATATCCTTGGAATGGAAATCATTAGGGATCGGGTTCACAAAAATCTTTGGTTAAGTCAGAGTAAGTATGTTAACACTATTTTGTAGAGGTTTAATATGTAGGACTATAAACCAATAAATATTCCATTTCCTATTTGTACTAAGTTAAGTTTAGACATGTGTCCTAAATCAGATGATGATATTGATGAAATTTCTAAATCTCCTTATGCTAGTGTTGTTGGTAGTTTAATGAATGGAATGGTTTGTACTAGACCAAATATAGCCCAAGCAATGGGAATTCTATGTAGGTTTATGTCTAACCTGGGTAAAGAAAATTGGAATTTTATTTAAAGGGCATTTAGATATTTGAGAAGAACTTTTGATTATTGTTTGGTTTATCATGGTACTGATAATGTTGATAAATCACTAGACATACAGGGTTTTGTAGATGCAGACTGGGCAAGTGACTTGGACAGTCAAAGGTCCACTAGTGGCTATGTGTTTACTTTTTCTAGAGATGTAGTGATTTGGATGAGTAAAATACAACCTATAGTTGCTTTATCTACCATTGGAGTAGAGTATATGGCTTCTACACATGCCTCTAAGGAGGTGGTTTGGTTACAGAGACTTCGTAATGGTATTGGTTTTCATTGCAAGATAGTGAGGATTGGATGTGATAGTTAGAGAGACATATGTTTGGCTAAAAATCCTATGTATCATGCTCGTACTAAGCATGTTGATGTTCAGTATCACTTTGTGCAAGAAATGGTTGAGAATAGATAGGTCTTGATTGAAAAGGTTGACACTTTGGATAATGTCGTATATTCTCTTACAAAGCCAGTCACCACAGATAAGTTCTCTTGATGCAGGAAGGCCATGGGCCTTGATCACTGTACTTGATTCTATTTAATTCTATCTCTATGGGTGTAATTTACAATTTATGATGTCAAGTGGGAGAATGTTAGGATTTAGGTGCCATCAACCTTGTAAATCCTTTAATTAATTATTCTCCTAATTTTTTTTGTATATTTACCCATGAAACTGTTTGACCAACAATGATGAAAGAGACAATATAAATGCAATGTTACTATTACCATTTGTCCTTTTGGAAAAGGACAAAATAGCTAGGCATCCCACTTTGGAATCTTCTATAATGAGGTATTTGGATCAAAATAGGGTGTTGTAAGAGCATCTATGACATGTATGACATTTTTCATAAGATGCTATGGCAGTATGACAGATTCCCTATGACAAAATATGCTATTCTTGGACCCCAAGTGCCCAAGCATGAGAGATTCCCTATGACACCTATAAGAGCATCTATAAGAGGCTATTTTTGGTATTTTTTGGCCATTTCAAGGAGGGATTCATGGTATTTTCTAGGTGTTATTGCTGCCTTTTTTTTGGTGAAACCATGGTGGGTTTCACCCTCACAAATCTCTTTAAATTGGGGCCTTGAGCTAGAGTTATTCAATTCAGTTTTGCAGGTTTGTAGGGTAATAGGGTGTCGGATATTACAAAGATTGGTAAGATAAGTCTATTGCTTCATGTAATATCTTAGATTATTAGTAATATACTTGCCTCTCTTTTGGTGGTGAATTTTTTCCCTTTGGGGCTTCTCCACGTAAATATATTCTACATGTGTTATGTTTCTTCTATCTCTCTCTCTCTCATTCTTTATTCACACTAAGGATAAAGATTAATCTACATATTTCAGATTCACATTCACATTTAAGTTCATACTGCAAGCTTTCTTCACCTTGATAATCAACACACTAGACATCAATTCAGAAGAAAGATAGATCCATAGATCCACCAGACTAATGCATCTCCATATGAATGTAGTTCAAGAAAGGAGGGGAAATGGCCCCTCACTTCTCTCAGAGATACTCAAAAATATATTTAGGAAGAACTTTCATAAATATATCAGCAATTTGATCCTTTGTCGAAACATACTCAAGCTTGACTTTATTCTCTACAAACTTCTCTCTCAAGAAATGAAACCTGATAGATATATTCTTTGTCCTTGAGTGCATCATAAGATTTTTTGAAATGTTAATTGAACTTGTGTTATAAAAAATGATAGAAATAGGATCATCATACACCATTTTGATATATTTCAATGTCAGTTTCATCCATAGAACTTGTGTACAACAAGATGCAACAACAATATACTCAACTTCAACTGTAGACAAGGAAAATGAATCTTGATTTTTACTCAACCATTCCACCAATCTACAACCAAGAAAAAATGCACCATCACTTGTACTCTTTCTATCATCTACACATCCAAACCAATCTACATATATGTGTAAGAACTTAGTGTAAAATTAATATCTTCAAGATACCATAAGCCATAATTTGGAGTTCCATTCAAATATTTGAAAATTATTTTAACAACATCAACATGTGTTTCCTTAGGATCTTCTTGAAATCTATCCATAAGAGAAACAACATGCATAATATCAGATCTAGTAGTAGTCAAATATAGTATCCCACCAATTATATATCTATACTTGTTCTAATCAGCCTTAGGTGAATCATCATCTTTACCTAGTTTTCAACCAATCACCATAGGAGTACATACCAGTTTGGAACCATCCATCCCAAACTTCTTCAACATTTCTTTCACATAATCTTCTATTCTTACAAAATCAAGTTCATCAAATACATATCCATCAATGTCAATTGAATTCTTTATTGTTTCATCGACCTTGACATTAGTACTCTCTACAATATTTCTCATTATTTTATTGAAACATTTGTATGCTTTGATATTAATAGAATACCCAATAAATATGTCTTCATCACATCTTGCATCAAACTTTCCCAAATTTTCTTCATCTCTTCTGATATAACATTTACTTCTAAATACCTTGAAATACTTAACCATAGGAATTATTCCATGCCATAGCTCATACAAGATCTTTGTACTATTTTCTCTTTCTTGAACATGATTGAATACATAAACAATAGTATGAATATCTTATTTTTAGTAAAATTCTAGTAAACTAGCCTCAATAACCATTGATCTAGCGTCTTCTTGAATTGTTCTATTTTTTCTTTCAACAACTCCATTCTGTTGAGGGGTTCTTGGAGGAGATAACTGTCTCTTTATTCCATGTACTTCACAAAACATATTAAACTCATGGGAGGTGAATTCTTCACCTCTGTTAGACCTTAAGAATTTTATCCTCAAATTTACTTGATTTTCAACCATAGCTTTGAATGTATTGAATCTATCTAATGCATTTGATTTTTCTATAAGAAATGTAACCCATGTATATATCTAGAATAATCATCAATAAAAAGCATAAAGCACCTTTCACCTTGTATAATTTTAGCTCTTGTAGGACCACAAGGATTTGTATGAACTAAATCCGGTATTCTAGCAGTAGACTATTCCTTTAATCTGTAATGACATCTTGCTTGCTTTCTAAACTAACAATTCCTACAAATAGCATTAATAGGATTTTTAATCCTTGGTAAATCTCTCATGGCCTAAAAAACACTGATCTTTGCCAAGTTGTAAAAATTAATGTGATACATTCTTCAATGCCATAACCAACTATCATTAATCTAAGTCATAAAGCATCGTCCATCAGCACCCTTAAGTTCGTAGATATTTCCTTTAGATTTCTTTCAAGCATCAATCAATTTTCTAGATCCTTTCCAAATATCACACCTCTCATCCTTAAAAACAAGATCATATCCCTTAATGCACATCTTTCCAATACTCAAAATATTATTCCTTAGACCCTTAACATAGTAGATATCATTAGTATTATGCTTTCCATCAAAACTTATTGAACCTATCCCATAAATTTGAACAGCAGTATCATCTCCAAACATAACCAAGCCTCCATCATATTTTTCAAGTTTAACAAACTTAATTTTATCACCAGTAATGTGATGTGAACAACCATTATCAAAAACCCAATAGTTATTTTCCTATTTAACATGTAGGGAAGAGATAACAATACCTTCATTTTCCTCCTTCTCCGAAGGGTTTTCCTTTACCTATTTTTTAGAATTAGTTAAAGTAAGTTCATCCTTTATCATTAAGAACAACCATTCATTGTCATCAAGGTCCTCATAATCAAAATCCTCATTAGATATAATATAATTCTCATTCACATAATAATCTCTATTAATTTTATTTCCTTTCTTTCTCATATCTTTCTTTATTCCTCTTAGCTCTTTCTGAAAACTTTGTAGCATAATGACCTATTTCTCCACAATTAAAGCATTTAAAGGGTAACTTACCTTCATAATTTTTGGAGTCTTTCCTCATCCTTGTTACAAACTTAGATTTTATTTCATCAAGATTTTCTTTATCCAGATCCTTAGATTTTGTAGCCTTAAAATTAGTTTCTTTTTTGCATCAATTCCTCATATTTGACTTCCTCATCTCATAAGATGATAGAAATCCCAACAACAGATCTTTAGTGTAGGTTATAATATATACTCTATTCAATAACACATAGATTCTCACTATAAGCATCAAGAAGAGTTCTAATAATACTCTTTACAATCTTGGTTTCATCTACATAAGCACCAAGTCCTAGCATTCTGGCCACTATCTCATCCAATCTCTATACATAAGCTTTAAAATTTTGATCTTTAGAAATATGTAGAAGCTCAAAATGTGTTTTCAATTTTTTCAATTTTGCCTCGTTGACTCATTCATCACCTTCATGTGCCCTTTCCAAAGCATCCCAGACTTCCTTAGCCATCTTTAGATTATAAACCTTAATTAACTCAGAAAGTACCATATTGTTCTTCAAAATGTACTTCACCTTGTTGTTCACTTCATGTGCTTTGATCTTATCAGTCATACTCGAACCATTAGTAGGAGTGTAAAGATTATTGTAAGCTTTCTCCACATCATATCCACAAAACTCTAGATATTCTTCCATCAATATTTTCCAGATAGAATAATTAGTTCCATCGAACCTTGGATAATCATAAACAATTTTTATAGTCATCCCGTACCTTCCTCAAGTGGTTAAGATCTTCACCAAGGAACCTATTGATGTTTGTTTTTTCACACCTTCTCAACACAAGCAATGCATAAGTGCATTTCCTCTCTTGAAAGGAAATATCCACCAATTTGCTGAAAATTAACCCAAGGTCTCTCAGGTGTCAGGTCATGACTTGCATGGGATAGCTCAGTTGATGTTCTATGTGATTTTTCTGGTAATCATAGGGAAAACTTACTTGAGTCAATCTGGAAGAGGAATCGGATCTGCAAATGGAGTTTCTGATACAGGGAGGTTACTGTACATTTGGTGTTAGAGTAATAATTTATTATGCTTAATTAATTATATCATACTAGTTAATTAATTAAGTGACTTATTCCTCTAGTTGCTTAAGCTAAACTTAGGCACATTAATAATTGATTAATTATTAAGTGTGCACACTAGGGTTTCATTTAGGGTTTCCCTTTTAGGGTTTCTTGATCTCCTTCATAAGGATTGATCTCTTTGTAATAACAAAGATTCTCATAATTCATTTTACACTTTGAGGTTTACAGAACATCTTGTTGGTTTTGCATGTCTTTTGCATGTGACAGGTGATTGCATGCAGGTGATCTTGGATTCTAACATGGTATCAGAGCTCCAGAACTGCCGCTGCCTATTCGTGATCTGAAGATATGGCTTCTCAGTGAGTTTCAAGTGCAAGGGTTTCTGAGTGTTCCATGGCATCGGGTCTGTTGTTCATCATTATGATTCTTATATGGTTTCATGTAGATAGAAGTATCTTTCCTTGCTTGCCTGATTGCGGTTCCAGTGTTACTCTACAGTGTTCTTCCAGTGCTTCTTTGCAGCATGTCATATCATTGTAGGGGGGTTTTGTGCCACTGGGTTTTCCTCCTCTACCTCTTTCTTGCATTTGTAAATGGGTACCTGATCAAGCCTAGTTGTCAGGACCCATCTTTGCTTGCATGCATCTTATTCTAGTGTTTTAGCTTCTTCCTAAGTTCATCTTAAGGGGGGGTGTTAGAGTAATAATTTATTATGCTTAATTAATTATATCATACTAGTTAATTAATTAAGTCACTTATTCCTCTAGTTGCTTAAGCTAAACTTAGGGACATTAATAATTGATTAATTATTAAGTGTGCACACTAGGGTTTCATTTAGGGTTTCCCTTTTAGGGTTTCTTGATCTCCTTCATAAGGATTGATCTCTTTGTAATAATAGAGATTCTCATAATACATTTTACACTTTGAGGTTTACAGAACATCTTGTTGGTTTTGCATGTCTTTTGCATGTGACAGGTGATTGCATGCAGGTGATCTTGGATTCTAACATTTGGTATAGGTTCAAACAACAATGTTGAACTCCATTTCCACTTCAGATTTGGCTTTACAATGTGCAATGAACCTTAGCACAGGTTACTTCTTAAAAAATAAGGAAAAAGGGAAGGGAAGAGAGAGGGTTCCTAGACCTGAAACTACCAATGAACAGTGATCATGGAGGTTTCTACTATGGATTGTTTTCTTAGAACAAAATTCAACTTAACTAGAAATTTCACAGTGCCATAAAATTTTTGCTATCTTCTAAGGACTACAAATGTTCTATCATTCATCCACCACAAATATGCATGAATAAATATAAATATTTAAAGGCAGCTTCAAATCTAGGTCTAGACTAACTTTGCGCAACTATCTACTAGCAATGAACTACCAAAAGTGTGGACAAGAAAAGCATCTTCACAGCAGAAATCTTCATAACCATGAACATCATTAATAAATCTACCAAATATAACTGAAAGGAAGCTAAAACAACAAAGAAAATTCAACTAAATCATCCAACTATGAGAGAAGAATCATGAAACATGAGAAGAAATCCAGAAATGCACCAAAGTCAATATATTTCTACTACAATTTTTGCAGGATGTCTTTACAACTGCTCAACTCTCTTTGAAAATGAGAGGAGACCCCCTATTTATAATGTCCCAAAAGTAGAACATGTGGCCAAGATTGATTTACATTTGTGTGGCCATAATTCAATATAAACTAGGGCTTTACCTACCCCCCAATATATTATATTTTAAAATACATTTTGTCCATATCCTTGTTTTGTATTCTAGTGGCAGCATTGTAGCATTTTGTTCTCTTGCCGATTGCTCTTTGTTGCAGCTAAATCTTTAGAAATTCTTCTCCAATAATAGGGTTTCCTTCTTGCTACTTTGAAGTTGCATACTCCATGAAATTCAAGATCACTAGTTGGAGCTTATCGACCTCAATGATATCAGATCTCAGCACTTCGTAGCTTCACTCTTTGGAATTGTTAACAAGTTTCTCCCACTCCTCCTCATACTTGGCAATGTCGTCTCTGAATAGCTTGGATTGGGTGAAATCTCAGGAAGGAAAGGTCATAAAATCTATAGTAATTTTGACCTACATCCCCTCTGCCATCTTCTTTTGGAAATGAGGCTTTATACTTTCCAGATTGATCTTGTCAACAGGCACTTCATACCCTCTCATCAGCTTCAGATATTGGAAGCAATCTTCTTTGGCTTCCTTCGCCCACTCAAAATCTGGATTTACCCACTCAAGTACCTATTCTAGCCTTTCCTTCGGATGATCGAAGTCTCATTTCCACACATCCATCAACCAATGGTCATCATCTTTGAAGGAAAATTCCTTTTCCCGAATTCCACTTGGCAGCTTGAAGATAGCCTCAATTTTTGGGTAAGCAGCCCCATACTTCTTTGGGAACTCAATGTAGATTCTCATCGTACCTTCAAGAGATGCTTGCACTTCTAAGAACTTGTTTGTTGTCTAAACAACAATTGATACTCGTGTTTCCAACATCCAAGACCTATCGAAACCAATTTTATATGGTCTTGTCTAGGTTATTTCTCTTCTCGAGCTTGTTAATCTTCTCTTTTGAAAAAAATTGTGGTGGGGCCAAGGATGTAGTTGGTTGTTCCTCTATCGATGACCATTGTTGGATATAGGCTATCAAATCAGCCACCTATGCCTTAAGATCCTTCTTCAAAAGTTTTTCCTACTGAATGAGATGCACCACTATGGCAACCGACTCCTAGAGATGATCAACCTTCTTCTCCGTGGTGGCCATTCCCAAGTCGATGGTGGATATGTTATAACTTATTCGTTTCTCTCCCACCACTGGTGTAGCTATTTGTACTTCTCTGGATCTAGAGGCATCCATCATTACCTTTGACCTAATTTTTGGCTTGCTCTCCTTCCTAGTGCCGATATGGGCTTAAGCCAATATAGCCTCTAGCCTTGCCTTTGGGTCCTTTTGAGTGGGAGCCTTATTTTCTAGATGTCTCTCCAACCAATTAGGCATCAAGAGCTTTCCCCTAGGTGACTCCTATTGATCCTCCTTTCCACCCTCACCTTCATCTTTTTTTACCTCAATGGCCCTATCACCGAGAGGTTCTTGCTCCTTCCTTGTATCCTCGTTCTCCTCATCTGAGTCCTAAACAAACACTATGCATCTGATAGGGGATTTGGTAGGTAAGCACTCATTGGAATTGCTTTCCCTTTCAGAATCTTTTTCTTCTTTTTCATCATCATGCCTAGGCACCTCAGGCTGCTCAATTTATAGATCCTCATAATTTTCATCCTCTTCCTCAGGCTTATCTTCTTCCTTATCTTCCTATTCTTTATGAGGAAAAACCCCTTCATCATGTCCAAGTGCATGGTTCAGTTCTTTCATTGGAGACATATCACCCTTTGTCCTTATGAAAACAATCTCTTCTTCACCAATTGGCTATTTTTTAGCCTCTTTGTCCTCAATTTCCTTGAGTTTCTTAGCCCACTCAACATCAAGTTTGGGATCAACTATCTCTTCAATTATATTTATGTCTTCGCTCTCATCACTGGAACACTCATAGGAGACCTTGTCGATTGAATGACCCTCATAAATTGGGTGTTCAGGATAGTCTTTTGCCTCCTCTTCCAATCTCTTAGTTGATTCTATTTATAGTTGGTGATCTAGTTCCTCATAAATTTGCATGGTGGCTTCCATTGTTGGTGGCTTGATAGGAAGATTAAATGGAGTGCTAATTATCACTTGAGCCATCATAGCTTGTAATACTAGATTTACAAAAATTCCTAAGAGCTCAGATGACACATTTTGCATGTATTTTATGAAGGATTCTAGAAGGGTGAGTGTAGGCATTGTGGTTGTAGTAGTGGTAGCTAGAAGAGAAAAGGAAGGAGACATGGAGGATGAAGAAATGAGTGAGGTAGTGGTAGAGGATGAATCAACCGATATAACCTGCACGATGGGAGAAGTAGAAGCGAGATGGATGGAAATTTCCACCACAGGCAGAGAGGATGCAACTACTGCATGTGGGATAGGTGGAGTGGTGACAACAATAGTGGTGGTTGTGACAATGGATGAAATAGGCAGAGACTTTGGTTGATCAACCTCCATCTCCTCTCCCTCACGGAGTGGATCTACATGGATTACTGGAATTTCGGTGACACTGCTCATTTTCTTATGTTTCTTGGGAGGTTCACCCATGGAGACCTTCCTAGTGTACACCTTTGGGTTGGACTACTGCTCTTATATCTCCTTTCTCTTCTTTGTACAAAGTGGTGGAGGGGACTTAGATTTTTCTCTCATCGATGTAGTAGATGCCCCACCACCTGAACTACTTGGCTTGCTCTTGAGCCCCTTGAATGTCAAGAGAACCCATTGTTACTTTAATCAAGCAAATTTCTCATCTATCCATGCCTTCATTCAAGCCTCAATAGGCTTGGTAGGTATGTTGAGGTCATCAAGCTCTGGTGCATTCCAATCAAATAGCGGTAGCGACACATTTTCAATGGAATTGTACCTGGGGTCGATCACGGTGCTCTCATCCCCTTCAAGCCGATCGGGCACTGGGAATAAAATCATGCTCTTCACAAAGTATGTGATCATCTGCATATAGTGCCTTAGCCACACTTCCAATTCATCCTTGCAATTGGCCCATAAATATTCAATTTTATGGAGGTGGGCATACTCCGATCCAGTTTCTTTTCAGACATGATCGTATGGGTCCATTGCTGGCCTAGCCGTGTGAGATTTGAAGTGATATTCTACCAATTATTTCTTTGAATTATCAATGCATTGGGAAGTATAAAGCTCATACATCCCCTGGCCGAGTGTAAGGGGATAAGGGATCCCCACTAGATGCTTGCTACTCAAAACGGTGTGAATGTTGCACAACTATCAAGAGAGTTCCAACAATATAATCTGGTCATTAGGGTACCAGGACAGCTTGTTCGACTTTTTTGAGAAGCACTAGGAATGGATGTAGGTGAATTTGGGGTACTGGATAAATAGGAAGGCATAATTTTACAGAAAAGATCGAGCACTGTGGGAGACCCTTCTCTCAAAATCTCCCCCGAGCAACCTAATGATGTAAGTGATGAATGCATCATTTACTCTGCAATAATCCCTTTTGAAGTTATTGAATTATAGCTAAGGTTACTTGTCAAAAGCTTTGAGTTCTCTACTAGGCACCTTGTTTGGAATTTTGAATAACCCATTATAATGCCTCCTATGGCTAGTGAGTATAGTAGGTAAGAGGTCATGTAGAACTTGGAAGTTTTCTTGAAACTCGTGAATTGATCATGAAAGTAGTCACTGATTATTATTCCCCAGTAGAATGTGGTGTCCTTCTCATGGAGAATGTGCTCAATAAATTACACCATCCATTCCTAAAAATAGGCTACAGTGGGGAGGCCCATTACTCTACTTAGCAAAGTGACCAAATCATGATAATCCTCCAAGAAGTCGTTGTGAAAGAGTTCTTGGGGAACCTTTGCAACATTGCACCATCTATCCTTTAGCCAATACTATTTAATGAGCTTCTTGCATCTTATGGGGTCTTCATCCCACATTTATTTTCATACCTAGATAGTAGGTAGCTCCATCTTTATGAAGACAGGAATGTGGAATTTTTTTTTATTCCTGATGGAGACATGTCATTTAGGATGTTTTCATCCCTATCAACAATAGTCCTTGTTTCTAGCTGATATGCCTCTCTATAGGCCATTACTAGCTTAGGGGAAATCAAGGTGGGAGGGAAACCCACAACCTTGGCTATTCCCCTACTCTTGAATGGTCTCACATTATTTGGTTTGGGGATTACTCTAACGCTTTGTATGAATTCATCTATTTCGACATGCCAAATATTCGTATCAATGATGTCCTTCCACTTGGTTGTGACCTTGGAGTGCAAAAAAACTCCCTAGAATTGGCACTTCATCTGTTCTTTATCCTCTTTGCCTCAAGGAGCTTTGGTAGTTCTCTCTCATTTGTCTTTGGCTGCCCCCGTGGTCTTTGCACCTACTTCCATATATCCTTCACATAGAGGTTGAAGTTAAGTACAATCTTAGTATGGCGACATAAACAATTAGCCAAATCCTTGTAAAACAAGGTTAGATCGAATAATATATTATTCAAATGTCTAACACTTAGCTAAATTTGTCATTGAAGGTTCTCTAGAAGGAAAATGGATGACCCCCGGCCCAGAAGCTAGACTTCCCCTATCAGAATGTTGTTTTGAAGGGCGAATAGAGTGGGAAGACCCAAATGACTTCTCCCTACCTTGGATTTGGCTAATGAAGGGTCCATGGGGAAGGTGATCACATTTTAGAACATAGTTCATCATTCATTTTCATATTGGAGGTCATTTAGGCCACCATTAGAGTGTTTGGGGTCAAATTGAAGGAGGGCTATCAAGTGTTAGTTGTTTGGAAAATCCTTGGAAGTACGAAATTCTAGAGGAGGAGTTCCAAAGTCCAGAACCGGGGAGGCCAAAGGTCATGAAACCATACCTTAGGAATTTTAGTCCTTCGAGAGCCAAAGCTACAAGGGTCGGGAGGGTGCTGCATAATAGTCATAAGAAACGAAGAATTGGGGACAAAAGTTTGAGACCCGCCACTAGACAAACCGGAACTGAGAAGAGATTTTTCCCCATGACTTCATTTGTTAAAACCTGGTGAAAAATGTGATATCAAGTTCTAGGGGCTAGAACGACTGTTTGCATTTGTTGTTCGGGATGGCCAAGACAAGACAAAATTCTGATGGCAAAAGCCTAGTAGGCAAGGTCCGATGGTGGCAAGGACTTGAAGATTTTTGACAAAAAAAAGTTGTGAGAAGCACTCACAACCCGGGAGCCATAAGCTGTCACCCGACAGTCATTTGAAACAACAGCATGATAGTAACGAACCATGGGCAGAAGTCTACAGATCGAGGCCTGAGATTTTCTTGGAGGTGGAAGCTTTTGTTGAAGGTCTCACGTAAAATGGAAATTTTGGGTCTAAGACCCGGATGGGAGAGGCGAGAACACCATTTGAAATAACGAAGGCAAAGTAGCAATCTAAATGTCTTGGGCCCAGAGGCCGCAATTGCTTAGTTCGAAGAACAGTGACAGGAAGACTAGGTTCCAATTTTGATTTTCTAAGTTTGGGAGGGATGTTTTGGAAATTTTAGCATGTGGGTTTTGTGGCACAGTGTTCCCTCTATTAGATTCACACAAATGCTTCCATTCTTGTCCATCGTTTAAACATCAAATCATGAAAAGATGAAGTAGGTTGTTGGATGGTAAACATACCTTGTAGACCCGATGAACAATGTTGTTGGATCCTCGAAGAATGACAAAGGGATGGCTTGGGCACGAAAGGGGCGATGGCACTACACTTCTCTGGAATTCCTGACATCTAAAAATGACATGTCAAACCCAATATTTATACCCCTAATCACAATAAATGTCACTAGTAAATGCAAGAATGATGTTCGGTAAGGTTGGTGGATTCGAATTAAGGACGATGGTGGGAAGTCCAAAGCTTGAGGTTCGCAGTGACGTGAGGGAAATTTCATCCAAAAACTCACCAAGTGGGAATCCAATGGCCAAGAAAGCATCGGGGTCCGAAGGGTGGAAGGACATTGGCCAATAGCCATCCAAAATGACAAAGACTAGAAGGATACCTGGAGGATTGAGCCCATAGGGCATGGTGGAATGCCAATTTTCATACAAGTCACTAGACATAAATCATGAAATCGGGGTCCAAAAGCTGGGGAGGCACAAACCGAAAGCTATCCAAAAAAGGAAAAACGGACAAGGAAACTCAAGAGGGGAATCCCAACGTTCCGGGCGCTGGAGTCTCCACAGACACTAGCAAAAGGTTTTTGTTAAGGAAGCCTCAGGACTCAAAAAAAATTTAGGGGCAATACATGGTCAACCTAAGATGAGACTTGAGAGAAATTTTGACCATTATAGACACCAAAATGGTGGCACGTAAAACGAGGCAGCAACAAAATAACTTGATAGGTAAAAAGATAGAGGGTCCCCTTCCGAATAGGGCATGTGTGCTATAGGCACAAAAAATGGTGACTCTGTTGGGAGAATTCTCCTAGGTTTCTAAAGATAAACATTCATTCTGAACCCAGAATCTCTAGTTTCGCAGACCAAAAGCCAGTTTCCAAGGCTGAACTAAGAATAAGTTTAGGAGGAGAACCCAGGTTGAATCTTTCAGTAGTGTCATCATGGGTGTGTGTGCATGGTGTGTTCATTTCCCTTTCCTTAGAAACCACATGAACAACTACTGATCGGGAGAGACAAACTATGTAATTTGTCGGACCCCAAAAGTATCCTGGAAATTGCTCCGCTTCCATTCGGGCATCTATAGCCCCAACATAGTTCTCGTTGTGACCCCATGAACATAGCTCTACTGGTAGTGAGGTGTCTATAGCCTTGGTAGAGATATTCGTACACCCATACGGTTGCATGATTTTGTATTTTCTTTTCTTTTCTGATATTGCTTTGCAATTTGTTTCTTTTCTTTTGCTCAACTGTGCAAGCATTGAAGATTACTGTCGGTTTGGGAATCATAGTGGTCACTAGAGAAGAATTTCAATTCTTCACTTGTCTAGCCCTCCCAGCGATCACTACACAATTCTTTGGAAACCTGTAAGGTGTGTTTCGTGTCTGATCCATGACAAACATAGGAGATTCAAACAAGGGTACAATCCTGGATTAGTCAAGAGTTCACAAGAGGAAACCAATGCTTAGGGAATTTTAGAGATCGATAGTGGGGAATGAAGGCTTATCTAGAGAACTAAAACAAGAGTGGGTTGTAGAGAGAACCATTCGTCAAACCAAGTGCAACCACTATAACGAAACAAGGAGACACTCTTCAAGGTCAATAAGGAAGAAAAAAAAAAGTAGGAAAGCAAAGCAAGGAAACCTATCCTAACCTATACACAAGTATTTACATGAAAAACTCTAGGATAGGTTAGGCTTGGAAGTAATTCTTAAGATGTTTCCCATTCAGAGGAAACAGGATGTCCCCACTAGTTAAGGTCTTTAAGCGAAAGGCATTATCTTCGACAATTTCGACAATCTAAAAGGGGCCAAGCCTAAGCTTGTCGAATTTGTTATGTCCCCCTTTTCTTTCATGGGCCTTGTCCCAATATAGGACTAGATCACAAATTCAGAAGGCCTTGATTTTGGCTCGGCAGTCAAACCATATTTTGACTATGCCTTGATATTTGGCAAAGTTTTCTATTGCACGGTCTTGTACCTCTTCTAAATGTAATAGCTTAGCCAGGCGAGCTTCTCTATGATCTCCTCCTTTGTAAAAATCATTGATGAATTGGAGGGTAGGGATTTTCAAATGAATCGAAAAGAGAGGCTCCAAGCCTTAAATGAGGTGGTAAGGGGAATCTCCAAGGGCAGCCTTATGGCGGGTACGATCTGCCCAAAGGGAAAAATGGAGCTAGGTGTGCCAATCCTTGGGATTCCTATCAAGAAATTTTTTGATCATGGTAATCAGGTTCTTGTTGGTGGATTTGGCAAGGAAATTTCCTTGGGGATAATAGTTTGAGGATAATTTGAGTGCAATTCCATAATCAAAGGCCCAACCAGTGAATTTTAATGATGCAAATGCATAACCATTATCACATACTAACGCATAAGGACAACCAAAATGGTTCAAAATAAAACTTTCCAAAAAATTGGCTACTACCTCTATTGTGAATTGCCTACATGCAATCACTTATGTCCATCTAGTGCAATAATCAAAAGCGGTTAGAGAGAACCATTCGTCAAACCAAGTGCAACCACTACAATGAAACAAGGAGACACTCTTCAAGGTCAAAACAAAACTACCAAGAAATAAGGAAAAAAAAAAAAAGTAGGAAAGCAAAGCAAGGAAACCTATCCTAACCTATACACAAGTATTTACATGAAAAACTCTAGGATAGGTTAGGCTTGGAAGTAATTCTTAAGATGTTTCCCATTCACAAGAAACAGGACATCCCCACCAGTTAAGGTCTTTAAGCGAAAGGCATTATCTTCGACAATTTCGACAATCTAAAAGGGGCCAAGCCTAAGCTTGTCGAATTTGTTATGTCCCCCTTTTCTTTCATGGGCCTTGTCCCAATATAGGACTAGATCACAAATTCAGAAGGCCTTGATTTTGGCTCGGCAGTCAAACCATATTTTGACTATGCCTTGATATTTGGCAAAGTTTTCTATTGCACGGTCTTGTACCTCTTCTAAATGTAATAGCTTAGCCAGGCGAGCTTCTCTATGATCTCCTCCTTTGTAAAAATCATTGATGAATTGGAGGGTAGGGATTTTCAAATGAATCAAAAAGAGAGGCTCCAAGCCTTAAACGAGGTGGTAAGGGGAATCTCCAAGGGTAGCCTTATGGCGGGTACGATCTGCCCAAAGGGAAAAATGGAGCTAGGTGTGCCAATCCTTGGGATTCCTATCAAGAAATTTTTTGATCATGGTAATCAGGTTCTTGTTGGTGGATTTGGCAAGGCAATTTCCTTGGGGATAATAGTTTGAGGATAATTTGAGTGCAATTCCATAATCAAAGGCCCAACCAGTGAATTTTAATGATGCAAATGCATAACCATTATCACATACTAATGCATAAGGACAACCAAAATGGTTCAAAATAAAACTTTCCAAAAAAATTGGCTACTACCTCTATTGTGAATTTCCTACATGCAATCACTTATGTCCATCTAGTGCAATAATCAAAAGCGGTTAGAATATACCTGTGTCCTGTAGTCGATGGACAACTTACTAGACCAATGAAGTCGATACCCCATTGTGCGAATGATCTTACTTCTAGGACTAGTTGCAACAGGACAACTGCATTCTTCTCTCTGGTTGTCACAGTTTGGCATACATGGAAGGTGCGGATGTGGTTGTGGAAATTATTGAAGACCGTAGGCCAATAATACCCTTCTCTCAGTATTTGGTGTGTTGTAGACAAGTTAGAACCATAGCCCGTACCAAATTTGTCATGAAATTCTTTCAAGACACGATCTGCTTCCTCCTTACCAAGGCATCTCAGATATATACCTTCATGATTCCTCTTGTACAATATGGTCCCTTGTGACATATAACTTATGCTCTTCAATTTGAGTACATGTTTTTGGACTCCTTGTAAGTGGAGCGGACATTTGTGATTCAACAGATAATACACTCCTAGGGAAACATCCTCCAGTTGGTATTGTTGCACTATGAGCTCAGTTCCCACATTTGTTTCCACTTCAATAATCATTCGGGTGAGTGCTTGTCCTCTCACCAACCTCATTGGTTGGATTTCCATATCGTATTCTTGCATCAGTGTAATTCACTTTTCCCTTCATTCTCCCAGCTCATTCTGCATAAGCAATGTCTTCAAGGTTGGCTCAGGAACTATGCCGAACAATTTGTTGTGGAAGATATAATTCCTGAACTTCTTTACTCCTCTAACAATGGCATAGGCTTGTTTTTCGATGTTGTGGTAAGGCAGCTCAGTGTCTTTCAAAGGGGTACTCATGAAGGTGATTGGATGCTCATTCCCCTCATCATCCTTTTGCATTAGGATGCTAGCACACGAATGATTTGAAGCAAATGAATAGATGTAGAAAGGATTCAAATAGTTTGGAATTACTAACACTGGTGCCTCAACAATGGCTTGTTTAATTTCTCCAAAGGCTTTCTTCACTTCAAGGGTCCACTTGATCTTGGCATCTTGCTTTAACATAGCATTGAGTGGCTTGAAGATTTTCATGAAGCCTATTATAAACTCATGGACAAAGTTAATTTTTCCAAAGAAATATTTTAACTCCTTATTGCTCGACAACTGAATCTTCATGATGGCTTGAATACATTTAGGATCAATGGAGATCCCCTTTTCTAATAAGACATGCCCCAACAGCTTTACCTCAATCACCCCGAAGATGCATTTATTTAGATTGAGGGAGACCCCAAACTCACGATACCTTTGAAAAACTCTACATAAGTTGGAAACATGATCACCCTGTTGTTTTGAGAATATTGTTAAATCATCCATGTAGATGATTATGCACCTTTCGATTAGATCCTTGAATGCAATATCCATTGCATGTTGTGTTGGGTTTCAAAAATGCAGGTTTGAACCATGAGAGGTTGCCAAGCTCTCACAATGCTTTTGGCCAACATACAAGGCCAATTGATGCAATTGAACCTTCTTCTCTTTAGGTTCTACTAGACCAAGGCAGGTGAACCTATGTGAATGATGCAGATTTCAATGTATTTCCTGGTTGATCAATCTAATCACAATGGCAAATGGAAGTGAATAGATGAAAACCACTACAACTAATCCTACTCCTACTGCACAAAAGAAAGGCTTTGAATAAGTTGTTTGATATAAAATTTATCTGTAGGTTGAGATAGATCAGTGCATTCTATCCACATTGGCAATGGAGTCAAAAATCATGAATTAGGTGTGTTTCTTTCTCTGGCTTAACTCTAGTTGTTAGGCACTTTGTTAAAAAAAATCTTATGACTAATATATAATTTCATTTATTTATGACTTGCATAAATAAGGCCAAATTTTTTTCTTACCAAATTCTACTTCAACAATTCAAAACAAATCCTAAGTCACTATGATTACTTGAAGGAATTTAATTCTGACTTGCACACACCAGCAAATAAAAATCACATAAAGTGGGAAAATGCACCTTGATAAATCACACATATGCTTGATACATTGACTTAAATGATCAAAGGACTTCAAGTTGGAGACAACTAGATAATAAATATAAATGATTGTAACACAACAACTAAACATAGTAAAGGTTTCACCGATTCAAAAATAATTCATCCATTGCTCTGCTTCAAAAAAGGTCTGTCATTATTTACATTCCCAATTCCATTGTCTGGAAAAATTCTAACCCCTAACTATTGCCCTCTTTTTAACTAATTTTTCAAATATTTATACAATGAAATCTCAAGGGTCATGACCCTTCACCTTTCTGGTAAAATCATTTACATTTTATGATAGAGATAAAAATATTTAATTAAGTTGCCTTATCGGCAAATTAAATATTTTATCATAATCCTGTGCTTTATTTTGATCAAATATATTTCCCGCTTTTAATATTTCATTTGATTTACTACTGTGAAGTCTTCGTTTATATCATGTCTTCATATTTTTACTTCCTCTTATTTCATTTTAAACCTTACTGCTCTTTACACTTTATTTCCCCATGGCCTTTATTATTTTACCGCCCCACCGTGGGCTTTGAATTTTCCTCCGCGGTGCTTTGAATTTGACTGCTCACTCATTACCATGTAACTACAGACAACATTTAATTTCCCTACAGTATCACGGGGCTCTGACTTTGACTGGTCCCTTTATCACTCTACCATAGCCCTTATCTCTATCCCTGGTGGTTTTGTGGTGATTGAATTTTCCACGGCCTTCTTCATCTATCTTTTGTCACCTACTAGTTGTTTACGATGGTACCATGGTCCCTGGCTTGACTACGAGTGGTACCTCAGTAGCCATTCATTGACCACCATCTCACTGTCACTTTTTTGTTTTCTAACCATCCACCACACCATTGCGGTCTCACCTTTGACCGTTTGTGGTAATGTGGTAGATGCTCCCAACCGTCACCTCAATCATTGCCTGCTCCTGCTGACTGTTACCCATTACCACGCTACCTCTGTTATCATGTAGAATTTCCATGGTACCATGGTAGACGCCTTCCCTTTTTCCTGTCTCTATTCAGCGCTTAACTTCTGACTGTTACCGCACCACCGAGGCTGGTTTAGAGATTGCAAACTGTATAGCGGTGACAGTCATAATGGTTGTGCTAAACCACCACCGCGATACCGCAAGCCACTTTGCAAAAGGCCACGGTATAGCAGTAAACAGTGTAAACCTTTAGTAGTTTAAAGCTAAGGAAGCGATATAATATACAAGTCATTTTTTGGCTTTATGAAAGGGAGGAAATGAATTATTTCATGACCAAGGTAAGAAATTGGGTTTTAATGGGGTTAACATATAAGAGCTATATAGGCTAAAACAAGGCAATGATGCAAGGGTAAAATCCATTCTTAGCATTGTAAAGGGAAGTAAATGATTTTTTATAAGAAGGATAGTGTAAATATTAGGTTCAAAATGGGAAAATCATTTAGGTTTTTGATATAAATTTTGGGTTCTAACAGTGGCTCCTGTTGGGGATGAGTGATTTTGTAAATCATTGCAAGAATCTAGAATATCTTTGGGAGAGCAGACCAAGAAAAGACATGAAAAAATGAAGTAAATGGCAGATGGAGGGAATGAACAGATGAAGTATATGAAATATGGAGCATGGAGAATGGGAAACCCTACACTACTATACATGGAAAAAATATTTTTTCAACAAGGGAATTTCTGAGAATGTCCATGTACTGGCAAACCCAAACCCTTCAAAAACTATTGTGCATGGAAGAGAATGATTAAAGAGGTTTTTTAGGAATTGTCCATGCACTGGCAATCCCTAATCCTCTGCATCTACCATGGTTTAAAATTCAAACCACAAGGGATGGCCCCAGGCCACCCAAAAGAAAAAACCTACACTTTCCTCTATCATAGACTTTGTTCTGATGAAATCTCATTAGGTTTCTTTTGAAACTATCCATTCCACCAGCCTTGCAACATGCATTTCCATTGAAAAATTTTAGGAAATCATTGTATTCAACTTAATTCATATTCATTTCATCACTCTGCATTTCATCATTCTTATTATCATATGAAAAATATTTATCACACTCGGCATACAAAGTGTATCCACATTCAACAAAACATTCATAGGAATGATCACTATCATATGTGGTTGAATGATCAAGAAGTTGTACTGGGACCTAAAAATTTGAATGCTTCACATGAGCATCTACAAATTCTATCTCATCAACATCTTCTGAAATAATCAAATCAAAATTACTTTCCATTTCTTTTCTATCACCAATTGGCATTGACACATACCTCTGATCCATACATCCATCCTTATACATATTTGAATAAAAAAATGTTGGATACTCATCATCAATAACATGCAAACCAATATCTTTTTCTTGCAGGAAAAAATCATTCAAGTCACATACCTCTTCTTGGACACAAATAGATCCATGATTAGCTTCAATGATTTCTTCATCAATGTGAGAGATACACATGGGGTTATATGAATTGTTACACATAGTATCTTCACTGTCAAAGCATATATAGACTGGAACAAAAAATCTAGAATCATCTTTATGTGCATACTTATAGTATTCAAGAGCCAGTAAATCTGAAACTTGCTCACTACTGAGTGAACAGGTCTTTGCTTCCATATCTTCTACCGTGTCTCAGGACCTCTTGATATTCAAAAGAACTGCAATAATCACTTTGTTGAAGATCAACATCCACAATTTCATCTTCACAATTTAACTCATAATCTGTTATGTAGGAGATATCTTCTATATCTTCATCCTCCTCATGCATGTTGTTATAGCAATTATTTTGAATCTCCCATGTCTCATCTTCTAGTTGTGTTGCTTGATTGGTTTCTCCATACTCATCAATGATTTCACCATTTTTATGCCTTTTCTCATCTATGATACAAATTAACTTATTCATCTGGTCTAGAGTAACTAGCTTCAATGACTTAAGCCAGTGAATGAAGATAGGCTCATATACCCTCATGAACTACTCAATGAAGTGTAATTCAAACTTATTAGGCAAGGAACTAACAGGTATTCACATATAGGAATCTTCCATTCTATCAAAAAAAGTGTGTCCCCATTCTCCTTCATGTCTCTTTATATCAAAAAATGTACCTAAGGGGGAAACTCCACATTTTGATTTTGCGATGGCATCTTGGCTTTAATTATGTTCATATCCATCCTCTTTCTCATCAAGTTGTTGATTCTAACATGTATTTTCAAGAGATTCTATGTTTGTTTTCACTGATTGATCAATTCTACCACTAATATGATTGCCACCATACTCATACATCTCCTTATCAATGATATCAATTAGCACATCTACTTACTTAAAAGTGGTTGGTTTTACTGACACGGGCTAATGAATTGAATCAAGCCAACATAATTTCATGAATTGCTCAATAAACATGGATGTGTTGGGCCTGTGATTAATAGGTATTTGCACATAGATATTCACCATTTTAATGAAGGGAGAGTGTCTAGATTCCCTTTTGTGTCTCTTTATGCCATAAAACATTTTTAGAAGACCTTGACTTATCTTTTGAAGATGGATAGCAGGTTCCACATCAAGTGAAAATTGATGATAACGAATATAAGTTGGACTATGGTGTGCAGGGTATTGAGGTGGGTGGGTTGGGAAAACAAGGCCTTTTATACTTCAAAGACATCCCATTTTGATTAGAAATTGTACTGTTCCAAGTATTCTTCATCAAGTTCTTTATCAGAGTCGCCACTCACTTTCTTAAAAGTGAGAAAATGAAATTATTTTTAATTCACCCAATGGAGTCACTTTTCATTAAACTTCTTAACTTTGAATCTATCTTCAATGAATGTTATCTCCTTTCTTCTTCTACTATTTTGACAAAAGATTACTGCTTCACAATATCCATGTATTATTTATCAAATGAAATAGAGTCGCCACCTACTTTTCCCAAAATTAGGAAAATTATTTTTATTTTTTTGATATAGTTTTGGTTTGCCCCAGTGGAATCTCCAAAAAAATTGTAAAACTTTGTTGACTCTATAAATGAATAGGCTGAAAAATATTTCCTGAGTAATAGTCCCCAACAAAGTCGCCAAACTTTTGGGTATCAAAAATGTAGGTTTTAACCACGAGAGGTTTCCAAGCTCTCACAACACTTTTGGCCAGCGTACAAGGCCAATTGATGCAATTGAACCTTCTTCTCTTTAGGTTCTACTAGACCAAGGTAGGTGAACCTATGTGAATGATGTAGATTGCAATGTATTTCATGGTTGAGCAATCTAATCACAATGGAAAATGGAAGTGAATAGACGAAAACCACTACAACTAATCCTACTACTGCACAAAAGAAAGGATTTGAATAAGTTGTTTGATATGAAATTTACCTCTGGGTTGAGACAGATCAGTGCCTTTTATCCACATGGGCAATGGAGTCAAAAATCATGAATTAGGTGTGTTTCCTTCTTTGGCTTAACTCTAGTTGTTAGGCACTTTGTAAAATAAAATATTATGACTAGCATATAATTTCATTTATTTATGACTTGAATAAATAAGGCTAGAATGTTTTCTTACCAAATTCTACTTCAACAATCTAAAAGAAATCCTAAGTCATTGTGACTTACTTGAAGGAATTTAATTTTGACTTGTAGACACCAACAAATAAAAATCACACAAAGTGGGAAAATGCACCTTGATAAATCACACATATGCTTGATACATTGACTTAAATGATCTGAGGACTTCAAGTTGGAGACAAATAGATAAGAAATATAAATTATTGTAACACAACAACTGAACACAGTAAAGGTTTCACCGATTCAAAAATAATTCATCCATTGCTCTACTTCGAAAAAGGTTTGCCGTTATTTACATTCCTAGTTCCATTGTCTAAAAAAAATCTAACCCCTAACTATTGCCCTCTATTTAACTAATTTTTCAAATATTTATACAATGAAATCCCCAAGGTCATGACCCTTCATCTTTCTAGTAAAACCGTTTACATTTTATGAAAGAGATAAAAATATTTAATTAAGTTTCTTTATCGACAAATTAAATATTTTATCATAATCCTGTGATTGATTTTGATCAAATACCTTTCCCGCTTTGAATATTTCATTTGATTTACTGTTGCAAAGTCTTCATTTATATCTTGTCTCCATATTTTTATTGCCTGTTATTTCATTTTAAACCTTACTGCTCTTTACACTTTATTTCCCCATGGCCTTTATTATTTTACCACCCCACCGTGGACTTTGACTTTTCCTCCGTGGTATAGAGGTGCTTTGAATTTGACTTCTCACTCGTTACCGCACAACCATGGGCAACATTTCATCTCCCTACAGTATCATGGGGCTCTGAATTTGATTGGTCCCTTTACCGCTCTATTGCAGCCCTTATCTCTATCCCTAGTGGTTTCGCAGTGATTGACTTTTCCATAGCCTTCTTTGTTTATCTTTCACTTCCTGCTAGTTGTTTACCATGGCATTGTGGTCCCTAGCTTGACTCCCAGTCGTACCACGGTAGCCATTCATTGACCACCATCTCACCGTCACTTTTCTATTTGCTAACCATCCACAGCATCACCGCGCTCTCACCTTTGACTGTTCACAGTAAAGCGGTACGCGCTCCCAACCGATGCCTCAATCATTGTCTACTTCTACTGACTATTACCCGTTACCATGCTACCATTATTATCATGTAGACTTTATGTAGTACTGTGGTAGATTCCTTCCCTTCCGCTTGTCTCTTTTCACCACTTAACTTGTGACTATTACTGTGCCACCGTGGCTATTTTGGAGACTGCATGCGGTATAGCGGTGACAGTCATCATGACTGTGCTTAACCACCATCGTGATATCGCACACCACTTTGCAAAAGGCCGTAGTATAGCAATAAATAGTGGAAGCCTTTAGGGGTTAAAAGCTAAGGAAGCGGTATAATATACAAGTCAATTTTTGGCTTTATGAAAGGAGGGAAATGAATTATTCCATGACCAAGGTAAGAAAATGGGTTTTAATGGGGTTATTATATAAGAGCTCTATAGGCTAAAATAAGGCAGCGATACAAGGGTAAAAGCCATTCTTAGCATTGTAAAAGGAAGTAAATGATTTATTATAAGAAGGATAGTGTAAATATTAGGTTCAAAATGGGAAAATCATTTAGGTTTTTGATGAAAATTTTGGGTTCTAACACATAGAAAGGTGGCACCTTTGTTGATGAGCCCGAAAGGCATCCATCTATAGGAAAATGTGCCCCACTTGGTGGTGAACATCATTTTGTGACGATCTTCATATTGCACCATGACTTGGTTGTACCATGAATACCCATCCAAGAAGGACATCATCTAAGAACCATTCACTATCTATAGTACCTCATCCAATGATGACACGGGATAGTTGTCTTTATTTCAAGCTCTTTTCAAGTTGTGAAAATCCATGCACAATCTAATTTCTTCGTTATTTTTCCTTACTGGAACCAAATTGGTGACCCATGTAGAGTGTCGAATTGGAAATATAATCCTAGAAAACAACAATTTTTGCACCTCCTTGTATATGATTGGCTCCAGTAAAGCATTGACAAGGCACTATTGCTGTCAAAACGACCTTGTATCCGATCTAAGGGGGATGGTGTGCATGATTATTGAGGTGTGATATGTTTTCAGATCCTCATAGTTCCAAGTGATGACATCATGGTACTTTCATAAAAAATCAGCTATACCCTTTCTTTCTTTGAGTGTGCACTCCTTGTCGATGAATATATTCCTCGCCTTGTCAATTGTTCTGAGGTTGTAGGTGTTACACTGGCCAGTGATGGTGTCTTTCTTTCCCTGTTGATCTTGATCCCTAATCTGATCTAGATCAAATATGTATTCGAGATGGACCATCCCTCTTGAGATAGTGTTGGTCTTGAGATTGATGACCCCTTCTATATCAAGTTCAGCCTCCTCAGGCTCAGCCCCATCAATTATTTTGGCAGTGAACACATCAGAATTGGTAATGAAATCCAAGATGTCTTTGTCATCATTAAACACCTAAAAATTGGTGAATCATTTAAGGCCATACAATGACAATGGCTGCAAAGTGCTAGTAGCTTGTGCTAGGGCATCGACAGTATAATTTTGAGAATGAGGGATCAACTATATATTAAATGCATCAAGACCTTCCAACAGGTCCCATACCTTATGTCTATAATTGGTGAGTCTTCAGTCATAACATGAATATATCTTTCTTACTTGTTTTATAACTAATTTTGAATCCCTGAAGACTTGCAACATTTTGACACCATTCCTTAATGCCATAAGGAGTCCCAAGACCAATGCCTTGTATTATGCTACATTATTAGTGCAATAAAATTGATGCCTATGAGTAGCAAAATATGACCTACCTCTGGGACTGATTAGTTCAAAGTCTGCTCCAGCCCCATGCTTGGATTTGGATCTGTCAAGGCATAGCATCTAGAACCTCAGAGATTCTTCAAACCTAGAATCAGTAGGAATGATTTCTGATTTTCATGGGGGCCTCATCTCAACAACCTTCTGAGGAGGCCCAAGGGTTGAATGCATATGTTTTGGCGGTGTCGACCAAACCTCCTCTTGTGGGGTTATTTGTCTTTTGATATACTCGATTGTTGTTTGACACAAACAAAATTCAAATTCTAAATGGGAAACATTATGTACCTTGCACCAGCTCGGTAGCAAGAGTTCCTGAAAATTCATTCTGGCTCCCAAATTGAGCTATTCCTATACATGTTTTTCTATAAAATCCTGGAAACCATCTAGCAATCCTAAATTGTCACCATCATGAAATCCTTCATCATCTAACTCTATCAACATTTTTGTGCTCTAATGGATATAGGCTAGGTCAGTAGGTGGACTGCACAACACAATAATAACCTCTCCCATCTCTTCCTCTCCAAATAATTCTTGTTCATCTAAATATGACACTGGAGAATAATTCCCCAATTCGGTTTTAGCAAAAAACACCTCATTCGTATTGTTGTATTATGTAATCATGAACCTCATGTGCAGCTCTCAATCCACTCAAATATGATTTGGAATCCCTTTCCATGGCAACCAAAAATGAGCATAATCAGTTGTGGCATATCCATTTAATGACTTTGGGAAATCCCTTCCTAAAATTATGCCATAAGTGTTCGTGATATCAACATCTTGAATGTCAATGGTTTGTTGAATTATAGGATCGACAACAATTTGAAATGGTATTCTATTAATCTCGCCAACTATGTTGATCTTTGTCTTATCAAGCTGCGTTACTTTACGTTAGGATGGAGTTGGAGCTGTCCCCAAGGCCTGGCACATGCTTAGGGGCATGATATTAGCAGAAGCTCTCAAGTCCAGCAGGAAGTTATGGAGGTTCTTCTGAAACACACAAATGGTGGTCAAGAAGGGAGGAGCTTCAAATTTCCCTTGAAATAATCCTCCGGAAACATCCACTTGGGTGACTTGGCCCTTATCCTTCTCATTACCCTTGTTTTGGGTTAGTGTTTGATCGGTTTCTTTATTGGGTTGCCTATTTGGCTACTGATTTGCAAATGAATCAGCCCATTTCTTTGAAATTTTTCCCACAACTGGTTCATTTTACTGATCATCAAAGAAAACCTTCTTTGAAGGCACTTCTTGAGTAGACCCGGTCGATGGAGTCCCATTTATCATTCTAAATAAGGCATTTCTGATAGTTGGGACCTTGAGTAGCTCAAAGGAGGACACACTTAGCTTAACCTTCTTAAATTCCTCCGCAATATATTCTCCCATTTGTTCAAATTTTTCATCATAAGCAATATTTCGGGATGAGCTAGTGGGGTGATTCTGGTTTTGGTTATGTTGTCTATTTTGTTAAAGTACCATGTGGGGACCTAAGGATATCCTAGATTGTTGCTAGCATTTGGGTCAGGAGGGCTACTTAAATTATTAGGCGAAGTGGAGATTGTAAAAGGACCACCAACTTGTTTATTCCTGAGGTTGTAAGGGGTAGTCTATTGGTGAAACATTTGGACTTCATCTTCCCTAGGGTTTTCCTCATCCTTAGGACCATTTTCTACTGAATCAAAAAGCTGAGCCAAAGGGCTTTCAGAACTTACCTCTTCTTCTTTATTGTTTCTTCTCATGTTGGTGCCTTCCTACTCCAACATGTTGCACTCAGCCTTCGGAAAAGGAGCCTGGTTGACCACTAGCATAGGGGAATCATATTATTCAGAGGGAATAGTGTCTCTACATCCTGAGTTGTCCACACATTTTGGACTTCAACCTGAAATTTTTTAGCAGCCATATGGAATTCTGGACAATCCAAGTCAGAATGTTGGCTTATTTTGTGTATATGGCACCAGCCGAATAAAGTAGCCTTGGCCAAGTAGACTCCACTTGTAGTCTTGTTGTTGTTTCTAGGCTAATCAAGGGGAGTGGGAACACCACCATTATTGGGCCTCATGTTCCATGTCCGGTTCTACCTTGGGAAAGGCCTTCTATCAATTTTTTGTCCCGAATTCTTATTTTTGTCATAGTTCTGCCCAGACGATATGCTGGCATCATGGTTATCCTTGTTCTCATGGCTGTCACGACTGTCATGGTTGAGGTTGTCTTGGATACTTTTCTACAAAGCTTGCAAGTGATTTTTTTGGTTTCTCAAATGCATCATCTTTGTAGATATTTTCTTGATCATTTTCATGAGTTTATCAATCCGATCCTTTTCTATGTTGTCTAGTTGTGGGGCCACATTCTGGAGGAACATCATTTGAGTGATTGGGTGATTTTGGTGAGTAGGCAAAAATTTGACCATTTGGAGATATGTCGGTACTTGGGGTGGCTGAGAATGGACTTGTTTACTCTGGGGCAACAAATAGTGAGGAACCGGGGGTGCTTGATTCATTGGTTGTCCAAGGTGTGGTACTAGATTCATGAGAGGCATTTGATGTTGCAGAGGTTTAGCAAGTCCTTGAATCTATGAAGGATGTGAAACCTACCCCAAAGAAGGCAATTGACCATAAATTTTTTGTCCCAGGTCGGTTTTGGTAATGATGGCCTCCACATACGCATCTACCAATTTGGTAGGTGGTGGTAACATCCTCTTTACTAATGTTGCAGTAAGATTGTCCAACACTGCATAATAAATAGGTAAAACAACAACATCATTGAACACATATGGGTCATGCAGTTGAGTGTATGCTCTATGGAATTGATCATTAAAGGAGTTGATTGGTTCATTGACCTCTCTTGGAACTGATGTAAAATGTCGATACGACTCTGTAGGGCTGATTGGAGTTTTGAAATTTTGTAGGAAAGCATTCTTCAAAAGGTCCCATGTGTTGATAGTTCATGCTGGTAAGTTGATGTACCAATAGAAGGATTCCTCTCCCAAGGAGTAGGGAAAGAGCCAGCAAGCCACATCCTCATGTATAATTTGCATAATCTTCAAAACAATTTCAAAGATCTTAACATGCTCCTCAGTTGTCCTCTACGGATCCTAAGGATTAAACTTCATGCAAAAACTCTTAGGATTCTTAGGCATGTCATGATATAGGTTTTAGGCCAAAGGAGACAGATTATTGCCCAACCACGCTATCAAAGGGGGTGGTGGAGGTGGCTACACCAGATTGACTTGTGGTTGCAAAGGGTCAGTAACGATTGATGACCAAAGATGGGAATATGTTGGGTTGGAAGGCAACATATAGCCTTTGTGAAGCAGGAGCCTTGAAGGTTGTTTGAAGTGGGTGAGTAGGATAATACGCTACTAGAAAAGAGAGAGAAGACAACAATGAATGAGTAGAAGGAGAGGATGAAGGTGAAAGTGAAATGGGATGGTCAAATGTGTTGAAGGTGGAGGCTTCCCCTTCTCTTTCTCTCTTAGCTCGCGTAGGGGGTAGTAGCTCTTGGAACTCCCCCTTGTTTGGTGTAGACCTACGTATTATATGAAATATTTTAGGGGAGAAGGACCCAATTCGATACCCTTAGCTTGTGAAAGGCCCTCCTTCTAGCGTCAATTTTGATTTTGTGTGTTTTCTCACACCTTCTCAACAAAGGCAATGCCTAAGTGCATTACCTCTCTTGAAAGGAAATATCCAGTAAGTTGCTGAAAATCACCCCATGGTCTCTCGGGTGTCAGGTCCTGACTTGTATGGGATAGCTCAATTGATGTTTTATGTGATTTTTCTGGTAATCATAGGGCATACTTACTTGAGTCAAGGTAGAAGAGGAATTGGATCTGCAAATGGAGTTTATGGGGTAGGGAGGTTACTACACATTTGCTATAGGTTCAAACAACAATCTTGAACTCCATTTCCACTTTAGATTTGGCTTTACAATGTGCAATGAACCTTAGCACAGGTTACTTCTTAAAAAAAAAGGAAAAGGGGCAGGGAAGAGAGAGGGTTCTTGGACCTGCAACTACCAATGAACAATGATCATGGAGGTTTCTACTATGGATAGTTTCCTTAAAACAAAATTCAACTTAACCAGAAACTTCACAATGTCATGAAATTTGTGCTATCTTCTAAGGACTACAGATGTTCTATCATTCATCCACCACACATATGCATGAATAAAGATAAATATTTAAAGGAAGCTTCATATCTAGGTCTAGACTAACTTTGCACAACTATCTACCAGCAGCAAACAACCAAAAGTGTGGACAAGAAAATCAGCTACACAACAAAAATCTTCATAACCATGAACATCATTAATAAATCTACCAAATATCACTGAAAGGAAGCTAAAACAACAAAGAAAGTTCAACTAAATCATCCAACTATGAGACAAGAATCATGAAACATGAGAATAAATCCAGAAATGCACAAAAGTCAATGTATTTCTATTGCAATTTCTGCAGCATGTCTTTACAAAAACTCGACTCTCTTTGACAATGAGAGGATACCCCCTATTTATAGTGTCCCAAAAGTAGAACATGTGGCCAAGATTGATTTACATTTGTGTGGCCACAATTCACTGTAAACTAGGGCTTTACCAACCCCCCAATATATTACATTTTAAAATAATTTTTTTCCATATCCCTATTTTTTATTCTAGTGGCAACACTATAGTGTTTTGTCCTCTTGCTGATTGCTCTTTGTTGCAGCTATTCCTTTATAAATTCTTCATCAATAACATGGTTACCTTCTTGCTTCTTCAGAGCTGCATACTCCATGAATTTCAAGATCACTAGTTGGAGCTTATCGACCTCAATGATGTCGGATCTCAGCACTTGGTAGCTCCACTCTTTGGAATTGTTAACAAGATTCTCCCAGTCCTTCTCATACTTGGCAATGTGGTCTCTGAATATCTCGAGAAGCAAAGCTCATAAAATCTGTAGTAATTTTGACCGACATCCCATCTGCCATCCTCTTTTGGAAATGAGGCTTTATACTTTCTGGATTGATCTTGATAGTGGGCACTTCATACCCTGTCATCAACTTCAGATATCGAAAGCAATATTCTCTAGCTTCCTTCACCCACTCAACATCCGGATTTACTTGCTCAAGTACCTGTTCCAGCCTTTCCTTCTAATGATCAAAGTCTCGTTTCCACACATCCATCAACCAATGGTCATTGTATTTGAAGGAAAATACCTTTTCCCAAATTTTACTTGGCATCTTAAGGATAGCCTCAATTTTCGGGTAAGAAACCCCATACTTCTTTGGGAACTCAATGCAGATTCTCCTCATACCTTCAAGAGATGCTTGCACTTCTAATAACGTGTTGTTTGTCTGAACAACATGATTGATACCCATGTTTCCAACATCCAAGACATGCCGAAACCATTTTTTTGTGGTCTTTTCCAAGTTCTTTCTCTTTTTGAGCTTGTTAATCTTCTCTTTTGACAGCAACTATGGCGAGGTCGAGGATGTGCTTGGTTGTTCCTCTATGGATGACAATTTTTGGATATAGGCTATCAAATCAGCCACCTATGCCTTAAGCTCCTCCTTCAAAAGTTTGTCCGGTTGAATTAGATGCAACACTATGGCGATCGACTCCTGGAGATGATCAACCTTCTATTGCCTGATGGCCATTCCCAAGGCAATGGTGGCAGCTAGAAGAGAAAAGGAAGGAGACATGGAGGATGAAGAAATGGGCAAGGTAGTGGCAGAGGATGAATCAACAAATATAACCCACATGATGGGAGAAGTAGAAGCAGTCTAGACAAAAATGTCCACCGTGGGTGAAGAGGATGCAACTACTACATGTGGGATAGGCGGAGTGGTGACAACAAAAATGGTGGCTATGGCAGTGGATTAAATAGGTGGAGTCTTTGGCTGATCAGCCTCCATCTCCTCTCCCTCATGGAGCGGATCTTCCTGGATTACCAAAATTTTGATGATGCTTCCCATTCTCTTATGTTTCTTGGGAGCTTCAACCTCTAAGGCCTTCCTAGAGTACACATTTGGGTTGGAATGTTGCTCTTCCATTTCCTTTCTCTTCTTTGAATAAACTAATGAAGGGGACTTAAATTTTTCTCCCATTGATTTAGTAGCTGCCCCACCACCTAAACCACTTGGTTCCTTCTCGATCCCTTTGAATCTCAAGAAAACCCTTTTTTTCTTTAATCGAGCAACTTGCTCATCTATCCATGCCTTCGTTTGATCCTCAATAGGATTGGTAAGTATGTTAATGCCATCAAAATCTGGCTCATTCCAATCAATTAGCGACATCGACACATTTCAATGGCATTGTACCTTAGGTCGATCACGGTGCTCTCATCCTCTTCAAGCTGATCGGGCACCAGTAATAAATTCACTCTCTTCACAAATTATGCGGTCATTTACATATAGTGCCTTAGCCACACTTCCAAGTCATCCTTCCAATTGGCCAAGAAATTTTCAATGTTGTGGAGGTGGGAATACTCCTGTCCAATTGATTTTTTGACATGACCATATGGATCGATTCGTGGCTTGGCCATGTGAGATTTGAAGTGATTTTAGGTCAATTCTTTCTCTGAATTTCCAACGCATTGGGAATTATAAAGCTCATACTCCCCCTAGTCGAGTGTAAGGTGATAAGGGATCCTTGTTAGATGCTTTCTACTCAAAATAGTGTGAATGTTGCACAACTACCAAGAGGGCTCCAACAATATAATCCAATCATTAGGGTATCGAGGCATCTTGTTCAACTTTTTTGAGAAGCCCTAGGCACAATTGTAGGTGAACTTAGGGTATAGGATAAACAGGAAGGCATAATTTTTTAGAAAATCTCGAGCACTTTGGGAGACCCTTCTCTCAAAATCTCCCCTAAAAAACTTGATCATGTAATCGATGAATGCATAATTTTCTCTACAATAATCCCTTTTGAAGTTCCTAAACTATAGTTGAGGGTACTTGTCGAAAGCTTTGAGTTCTCTACCAGGCACCTCATTTGGAATTATGAATAACCCATTATAATGCCTCCTATCAACCAGTGAGTGTACTAGGTAAGAGGTCATGTAGAGCTTGGATGTTTTCTTGATGCTCATGAATTAATCATGAAAATAGTCACTAATTATTCCTCCCCAGTATAACCTGGTGTCCTTCCCATGGATAATGTGCTCAATGAAGTACAACATCCATTCCTCAAAATAGGCTACAATTGGGAGGCCCATTACTCGACTTAGTAAAATGACCAAATCATGATAATCCTCAAACAAGTTGTTGTGAAAGAGTTCTTGGGGAACCTTTGTAGCACTACCCCATCTATCCTTTAGCCAATACTGGTTTATGAGATTCTTACATCTTATGGGGTCTTCATCCCACATTTCTTTGCATTCCTGGATAGTAGGTAGCTCCATCTTTATGAAGACAGGAATGTGGAAAGTTTTTTATATTCCTGATGGTGACATGTCATCCAAGATGTTTCCATCCCTATAAAAAATAGTCATTGTTTCTAGCTAATATGCCTCTTTGTAAGCCATTACCAGGTCAGGGGAAATCAAGGTGGGAGGGAAACTCGCAACCTTGGCTATTCCACTACTCTTGATAAGTCTCACATTATCTATTTTGGGGCTTACTCTAACCTTTGTATGAATTCATCAATGTTGACATGCCCAATATTTGTATCAGTGATGTCCTTCCACTTGGTTGTGACCTTGGATTGCAACGACACTCCCTGAAATCGATACTTCATCTGGTCTTTATCCTCTTTGCCTCGAGGAGATTTGAAAACTCTCTTTCCTTTGTCTTTCACTGCCCCTAAGGTCTCTGTACTTGCTTCCATATATCATGCACATAGAGGTTGAAGTTAAGTACAATATTAGCATGGTGACATAAAAGGTTAGCCAAATCCCTGCAAAACAAGGTTAGATCGAATAATATATTATTCAAATGTCTAACACTTAGCTGAATTTGTCACTAAAGATTATTTGGAAGGAAAATGGATGACCCAGGGCCTAGAGGTTGGACTTCCCCTATTAGAATGTTGTATTGAAGGGCAAATAGAGAGAGAAGACCTAGATGACTTCTCCCAACCTTGCATTTGGATAATGAAGGGTCCATGGGGAGGGTGATCACATTTTAGCACATGGGTCATCGATCATTTTTAGATTGTAGATCACTTAGGTCACCATTAGAGCATTCGAGGTCAAACCGAAGGAAGGCTGTCAAGTGTTAGTTGTTTGAAAAAACCTTGGAGATATGACGTTCTAGAGGAGGAGTTATGAAGTCTGAAACTCGGGAGACTGAAGGCCATGAAACCATACCTTAGGAATTTTAGTCGTTCGAGAGCCCGGGTCACGAGTGTCGGGAAGCCATTGCTTGATAGCCATAAGAAATGGTGAAGTGAGGATGGAAGTCCGAGATCTACCACCCGACGGACTGGACCCAAGAATATATTTTCCCCATGACTTCATCTATTAAAACCTGGCAAAAAATGTGATTTCGAGGTCCAAGGGCCTAGAGGACAGTTTGCATTTGCTATTTAGGATGACTAAGACAAGATGAAAGTCCGATGGAGGAAAGGACTTAAAGATATTCACCAAAAAAAGTTGACCGAGAAGCACTCAGGAGCTAGGAGCCAGAAGGTTGTCACCAAACGGGCATTTGAAATAGCAGCATGGCAGTAGCAGCGCGTGGGTGGAAGTTCACAGAATGGGGCTCGAGGTTTACTTGGAGGTGGAAGCTTTTGTTGAAGGTCTCATGTCAAATGGAAAGTCAAGGGCCGAGACCCGGATGGGCGAGGTGATGACACCGTTTGAAACAATGAAGGTGAAGCAACAAGCCAAAGGTGGAGTCCTAGATACTGGAACCCGCGGGGCGTTTCGCTGTTTGAGAAATTTATTTTGTTAATTCTAAAGTTTGATTGACCACAAAAACCGATGGTCTCGGGCCCAGAGGGCGCACTTGCTCAATTTGAAGAATGATAGGAAGACTAGATTCTGATTTTGATTTTCCAAGTTTGGGAGGGATGTTTTGTAAATTTTAGCATGTGGGTTTTGTGACATGATGTTCCCTCTATTAGATTCACACAAATGCTTCCCTTCTTGTCCATCGTTTAAACATTAAATCATGAAAAGATGAAGTAGGTTGTCGGATGACAAACATACCTCATAGACTTGATGAACGACATTCTTGGATCCTTGAAGAATGACAAAGGGATGGCTTGGGTGCGAAAGGGGTGATGGCACTACACTTCTTTGGAATTCCTAATATGTGAAAATGACATTTCAGACCTAATATTTATACCCCTAATCATAATTAATGTCGCTAGTAATTGTAGGTACGACGATTAGTGGATTCGAATTAAGGATGGTGGTAGGAAGTCTAGAGTGATGTGAGGCAAATATCGTCCAAAAAATTTCCAAGTGGGAATCCGATGACCAAGTAGGCATCTAGGTCCAGAGGGCAGATGGACATTGGTCGACGACCATCCAAAATGGCAAAGACAGGAAGGAAACTCGGGCAAGGAAACTCGAAGGGTCGGGCCCAGAGGGCACGATGGAATTACAGTTTTCATACAAGTCACCAGACATAAATCATGAAGCCAAGGCCAATAAGCCAAGGAGGCGTAGACCGAAAGTCATCTGAAAAGGGAAAAATAGACAAGGAAACCCGAGAGGGGAATCCCGACAGTCCCGGCCTGGGAGGCTCCACAAATGCCAACAAAAGGTTTCTATTAAGGAAGCCTCAAGACTTAGAAAATTTTGAGGGGCAATAAATGGTCAACCTAAGATGAGACTTGAGAGAAATGTTGATAATTATGGACACCAAAATGGGGGCATGCAAAATGAGGCAGAAAAAAAATGACCCGGTAGGGAAAAAGATAGAAGGTCCCCATTCTGAATGGGGCATGTGTGCTATAGGCACAAAAAAACAAAACTCTGATACCAATTGCTGAATAGGACACTTGAGAGGGGGGGTGAATCAATTGTCATATAATTATACCTTTAATTAAATTATTGGAACTAATGCTTAACATTGCTTAAATGAGTAAACATTAAGTGCAAGTGCAAAAATTGAAAACCATCACACAGAAATGACAACACCAAATTTACATGGAAAACCTAATTATGGAAAAACCATAGTGAGGATTAAATCACACATATAGAATATCAAAATTTATTACATGAGGCTCAATACTTGAGAAACAAGTCTCACTGCCAAAACAAGGACTTACTATCTGGAACAAGACTCATTGTCCAATAGGGCTAACAACCCGAAGAGCTCACTGCCATAGAGATACAAAGAAGTTAAAATATATATTTTATAGAGATACAACAATCTCAAGGCAATAGATAAATCCACCAAAACCACTCACACAAATGCATGGATGATAGATTACACCTTCTCACTACATCCAAAAACTTAGCATTTAAGCTTCACATTGATCTTCCATACTTGCATCACACACTCACTGAATAGCATCAATCTCACATCTATCTGTTGTTTTTCTTCTCACTTATCCCTATTCTTCGCTCTTGTGCCTTTTTTCTTTGTTCTCGCTCACTTCCTTACTAACATATCCTGCATTTATACCATCTTCAAATTTGAATAATATCTAAAGTTAGCCACCCAACACTAAATTTAAATTAGGTCAGTGCAAAAACATCCTAGGGTGGAATTAGAATGAGGGTGACCCAAACACACACTTTTTGAGGACTTAAATAGATCCAACATGGTTCATTAACTTTGAAGATAGTGTTCAACACAGGGTTGGCCAAACTAGTGTAAAAGACATAGAAAAATTAAGCATGAACCTTCCAAATACTAATATTAGCTTTATCACGATCATAGCAACACAACTCTCGAACCAGAAGTCATAAGAATTTAACAAAGGGAAATCCGGATCAGCAACATTTCTCTTAAACCTCAAACAAAACCATAGAGAACCAAAGTTCACAACTAGTGAACATAGATCATCCTGAACAATGAATTGGCAGCCAAAAATCTAGACATAACAACTTCCAAGAATCATGATCAACATATCTGAATCACACAAACATAGGAGAGAAACTCAGAGCAACCATTGAACACTTGCAATCTTCCTTCAATACAATTTTCTCAGTATCCTTGACATATATAGTCAATAGCAACTAGTTGATAACCAATTGACTAGTTTACATCAACAAAAACACCTTCATTCCTTCCTTTCATGCAACACCTTGGCCGACATAGAAGATAGTTAATGTAATGTCATGTATATATTTCAAATGTTCAAATGCATTGTAATGTAATGGTGCTAAGTACAAGTGTGTGTATGCACCAAATCTATTGATGATTATAATGAAAGTATTGTAGTGTGATGTACAATTGTATCATAGCATAAGCATGAAGAAAAGAGTGAGTTCCAATATCAGTGCTTTTTGGTCAGAGTTATATTTCAAATCCACCATTATTTCTATTTTGGTAGGATTAGTGTTCTACCTATTGTACTATTTTTATAGGGATTGGTGTCTCTACTCCGGTGGGGATTGGAGTCTCCTATAGGTTGGTGCCTACTAAATCTTTTAAGGATTGGTGTCTCTGGTAGGTTATTTCCTACATCTCATTGTAAAATTCACTTATTATATTCTTGCTCATGAGAGCTTCTCATCACGGTTTTTACCATCTTGGGTTTCCACGTAAAATCTTGTGATGTGCTTTAATTTCTTTACTTACTATCGTGTATAGTTTAGTGCTCTTCATGTTGAAAACCTATAAAGTAGATGTGAAGGTTTCTAGAATTTTGTATTTTTTTTTAGATCTACTGATTCACCCCCCTCCCCTCTCAGTAGATTATGCACCCTTAAATTGATATTAGAGCCAAGTTATTTTGAGAAAATTTTAACAATTTAAGTTATATTTGAGATGGCACAAGAATTTTCATCTAGAAATAAAGTATTGGTTTTTGATGGATCTAATTTTACAATTTGTAAAGGGAGGATGTAGTCATATTTTATTGTTTTAGGAACATACATCTAGATGTCATTTGTAGAAGGATATGAGCCTCCTAAAAATATCCCTCCCTAGGATTAGGTAGGAAAGAGAGATCTTGAGCTCAATGCTAAGGCTAAAAATGATATTTTATGTGGTTTGACTAACAATGAATTTGTAAAAGTGATTTCCTATAGAATATAAAAGGAAATATGTGAAAAATCGGAAACTATTTATGAAGGTGATGATAAAGTGAAATTAGAAAATTTGAAAACTTATGGATCTCAATTTGAAGGTCTGAGGATGAAAGAACATGAGAAAATTGTACTACATTCATGCTTTTGGTTGATGAAATTTTCAATCATATTCGAGCACTTGGAGAAAGTTTGGAAGAGAAGGTTGTTGTAAAGAAGGTTCTCAAATCCCTACCTAGAAATTTTGATCCTAAAATCTCTATTATTGAAGAAGCTAAAGATCTGAATACCTTAAGGATGATTGAGTTACATGGAACACTAACTACATTTGAAATGATATTTGAAAGTGAAGATTCTATAAGGAAATAAGCTTCTTTTAGAGTATCTTTGAAGTAGGTTGATTATGATTTTGATTATGGATTAGATCCAAAAGAAGCTAATTTTGTGAAGTTGCAAAGAGGTTATGCTAATTATAAAGGTAAGCTACCTTTCAAATATTTCAATTGTGGATATGTTGGACATTTTGTGGCTAAGTGTCCTCATAAAAATACTAATAATATTGAGAAAAAGAATGGGAAAATATTTTTAAAGAAAATCCAAAGGTCAAAGGAAACATAGGAGTTTCTACACTAATGAGGAAGAAGAATATTCCACTAAACAAGATGATGAAGATGCATCCAGAGATGAAAATGGAAGAGTTGTGTTTATGGTTTTTGAAACTACTGATGGTGATGATGAAATGTGTTCTAGAAAAAACGAAGAAGAAGAAGACCTTCTGCAAAAATTGTTATGGGCCAAAAAATAAATTAAGAAGCTGAATATTAGAATTGAAAAATAGATAAGAACCAAAGAAATAATTGCAAAATATTTGAAGAATATTGAAAGGATGATTGTTGAACTGAAGACCCAGGCAAAAGAAGAAAAAAGAGTTGAAGAATTTTTGATAAAAAATTACTATCAAGAGACAAAGATTGTGAAAATATTGAATCAAAAGTTATTATACCCAGAAAAGAGCTTGAGAAGGAAAATCAATAACTATAGTTAAAGTTTAGTAAAAGTATTGAAACCCTATATTAGATATTAGAAAGTTAGAAATTTTCATAAGGGAAAACTAGAGTAGGTTTTGATGATCAAAAGAAAAAGCTGATAGAATAGACAAAGAAGATGACTAAGGCTAGTCTGGAGGTGACATATTCTAGAAGTTCAAAATTAGAAAGGATACTACCAAGTGATGGCAGTGTGAATCAAAATGATGGATTTTTTCAAGTGAAAAATAAAAGGAAGAGATTTGAAAGACAAGTATATAATAATAGGTCATCTTTTTCTGTTTTTTGGTTATTATTTTAATTGTAATGAGCATGGACATAAGGTTGTAGATTGTAGAAGAGTGCCAGTAAGAAGAAATGAATTTTTCAGTAATAATGCATTTGCACCTCTGTTCAATTTCAATGTTTTTTTTTAAGTTCAACAATTTTGGACATATTCCAAGGTACTACAAAAGTAATTTTGTGAGTTCCCTATCACAAAATTCTAATAAATAAAATTTATTAAACAACATTGCATGCCCAAAAGGAGAGGAAACTGTGGATTATTGTGATAGAGATTTTAAAAATTGACATTTTATGGTTGGTTCCTTGAAAAATTTCATTATCTTTCACCCTTGTGTTGATGGTTCGACTTAGGGTTTTAGGGTCTAATGCCCTTGTTTCATACATTCCAAATTTTTTGAGGTTTCAATCCCTCGCGTTATGTTTCTTCATTGACCCCTTTACTAGGTTTTTTTTTGTTTTAATAACGACCTATGTCATTTGACCCATTTTCATTATTAGACCCTTTTCTTAAGCCCATCAGTCATCGGGTGTTTGTTAAATTTTAATATTTCATGGTTGGCTTGAAATATTTCACCTTTTAAAGACTTATGTCTTAAGTATTTAATTTTTTGATGGGTCATTTCCCGTTTCCTAGCCCATGGCCCCTTCATTATAAAAAAAATGTGTGCACGTGCATAAAATCTAATCCATTAGATTTAACGATCAAAATCCAATCCCTTGCGCACATGCCACATAGTATTTAAAAAATGTATTTTGGTTGGGCCACGCAGTGTGCACAATTGTGCCACGCATCCTCCAATTCAAGTGGGACCCAATACCCACTATCATAATGGTCTTAGATGGTTGTAAATCGATGGCTCCAACATACCGTCTAATCGAATCTGAGTCATAGCACACATGCACCCAGAGTATTAAATAATGTTACCTAACACCGTGTGTGGTGTGCATGATGATGAAACGTGGAATTTTCTGGTGGCATATGAAGGCTAGATGGGCCATGTAGGTGATAGACATGTCTTTTGACTAGGGAAGACACCATTGGTTGGTGGCTTTCCATGTGACAACATGGAATTTTCAAATATTTTTGACTTGGTCTAAGTCATCCAAAGTGCCATCTCGTCGATTGATCAATGGCTTACATTAAAAGAATAGAACTAGTCATGTGATGGCCATTTAGAGATTAAAAATGGTGAGAATTAATGGTGTATTCTCTTTAGAGGATATCATCTTGATCTCCATGCATGTGAAGAACCAGTTCCTAAAAATTATGAAGGATAGTACACCAATTTCCATGTACCTAAGAATTAATGTGGATGAAATAGACTCTAGTGAATAATCACTCGCTCACTCGCTCATTCTTATTTTGGAGTATTGATGATCAAAATCATCAATTTTCTCATAAATATGGATGAAGGATCATCATTTTCATGATGGAAATTATGAGTTCGATATTTTCTATGGCTAGTGACTACTCTTGTGAAGGTTTTTTCTATTGGTGCAAGATGAGTATGTTGAATTCTTCTCCATCATCTATGCGTAGGTCTGTCGGAGTTAATGTTCAAAGGCCAGGTGATGAAATGCCATCACATGTAAAGAGTAGTCTTCTAGGATCTCCCAGCTTGAAGATGGAATGCACAAATCTCATCCTAGTGGTTATCAGGTGTAACTCTCAACTAAAAGGCCAAGATGCAATTGCAGAGGAGGTGGTGCATGGAAAAGAGGAAAGGTCTACAGAGTTTGAGTAGAGATCAAAGGCTAATTTGAGGTATGATCATGGTTCTCTAGGTAGGAATAATTCACCCATTAATGTTTTTGATAGCTCGAGTGATAGCGAAACAAAGATTGACTTTGATTATGGCCAATTCCTTATGGCTCTAACCGAGATGGCTAGAGTGAACAAAGAGGTCCTCATGGTTTCTCCAATTTTCGTGATGGCACCATGTGAGGTTTTTGGTTCTGGTGTTGGAAAGTGTGTTGCTGAGGAAGAAGGAGTGGTGGTTATGCCTCCTAATATGGAAAATACATGAAGTGGGCACAAGTATCATGGCCCTGGTGCTAGTTCAGTCTCTAGTTGATGGTATTGGTAATCTGGTTTTGGGGTTGCAATATTTTTCCACTGACTACTTTTTGGTTTCAACATGAATATGGACAATAGGGCGTTAACCAAATTTTGAAATTGTTGAGGTGACATTCACTGGTTTTTACAAAATTTGATTCCCTTGCTCAGTAAATGATTACATCTAACCATCTAGGAATTTTGAAATATGAATGAAAGTTTGTTTTGAAATGAAATTATGATGAAATGTGACTTTAATGATCCTAATGCTTGTTTCTCTCTTGTGTTATAAAAGATGTTTCAAGGCTCATTACATAGGTCAGATTTTGGAATCTAGAAAGTTCTAGGTAGGGTATAGTGAATGCATATAATGCGAAATTCTTGATGAATTACCATAAATTGTCTTGGGTAGGGTTTATGTATGAAATAGTCTTAAATTTTTTTATGAAAATTTATATCGAAAGAAATATACAAAATTAAAGTATGTTATCTCTTGTGTATAGTGTTACAGACTATAAATGAAAATATCAAGCATAGTTTCATTTATCTTCAATTTTTTATTTCAATGTATGATTCTATTTCTTGTCTTAACTTAAAGAGTTAATTGAATTCTTGGGAGAGAATCATAGGTCTATGATAATGTACTAAGGATTTGGTAAGAAGTGATACTTTAAGTACAATGAATTTTTATGATGTAATGCATTGTGAAAATGGTCCACTCATTTCAAGGTTAAATATTGTGTATGATTGAATATTTCATGCTTGACTCCTCTTGCACAATTCGATCTAGCACTGGTTCATTTGTCTAGGATTCTTATAATCTAATAAATCAAAAATACCTATCTATGGATTCACGGTTGGAACATTGATTAATTCAAATCTTATTCATTCTAAGATGCAAGTCTTGTGCATACTAGTGTTCCTAGCAGCTTAGTGGTCATTATTTTAAAGGTCAACCAAACCTTTGATGAATAATATATATTTGTACTTAATAGGAATAGATCTATGTATAGAAGTGTTCTTAAGGAACTTGATATCACATGGATACAATAAGGAATACCATCCTTGGTCTCATAGAGCCTAAAGAGTAGGAGTAAAGGTCTTAGAATCTTTACTTGTTATGTTGGCCTTCTAACCTGGGAATTTGTTGAATATAAGGCATGACATCCCTTTAGAGAAATCTAGGGTTTAGTAGGAAAAAACACCAAAAAAAATTGTTACTTTGTTGGGGACAACTCTGAGAAATTTATAAAAGAAATAATCTCAGGCATAGATGGTAGTACCATAGAGTCAAGAATTTGGTGGGTCTGAATATTTTCTTCAAATATTAAAGCTTTGAGAACCTGGAAATTTTTTAGTTGTAGAAAGACTCTAAAATTTTATGAATGAATCCGCTGGTGGAGAAAACCCAAAATGAGATTTACTTATGAAGGGACTTCATGTTTGTTTAAAGTTCAGTCCTCTGTAAAGGAGGTGGTGACTCTGGCTTGAGAACCTGTTGAAGAAGTGAAGAAAATTCCCATAGCTTCAAAATGTGTTGTTGGGATGAAAGGTTGACAGTTGCTACAAGTTTCCAAGTATTCTCATAAGTTTAAAGAAAGCATTATTCTGCTTGAGAGTAGTTAAAGAGAAATCTTCAAGACTTGAGATAATAAATGGTTCCCTATTCGATGAAATTACATCCAAAAAGGGAATGGTATTATTTATTTTCATACTTTTGATTGTGTAATGTTTAATGTTAGTAATGATATGAGAAGTATGGTATACTTTTGAATTCTACCCTTGAATGATTTTCCCTATGAAATATCAAGTAAAAGTATGCAGGGAAAACAATTTTTATCATGCCCTCAAAAGGATTTTGTTCTTGAAATATATATGCCATTGGCTTTTAGTGGTATTAAAGTTTTTCCGAACCTAATTCCTAAAAATGTTAGGAAATATTTTCCCAAGTTCATAGGGTAGAGTTCAGAATCAACTTCTAAGCATTTACATACATTTACGGATTTGATGGGAGATTATGAGGTAAATTATGATGATGTTGTAATAAATTTTTTTGTTCAATCTTTGAAGGATGATGCTAGAGATTGGTTCTCACATTTACCAGCATGTTCCATAGCTTCATGGAATCAATTTAAAGTAGCCTTTGTAGAACAATTTGGTGAAAGGATAAATCTAAGTATGGTAAGGAAAAAATTTATGGAAATCTATAGAAATGAAGATGAATTGGTCCTTGCTTTCAATCTTAGATTTACAAAGGAAATAAGCAATATTCCATAAATAATAAGACCAAATGATGCTAAGTGTTTGGTTCTGTATCTAGGTGATTTTGACAAAAATATGGGATATCTATTAAGAGATAAAGATCCCACAACATTGTTCCAAGCATATCAAATTTCTATGGACATTGAAAATGGTATCAAGTATTCAATGATGAAAGGATGCATAGCTACTAATGCTAGTCATTCTGGCACATCTTGTGCAACTACAATTAATGAATCAACCATTGAAGAATAATTCCAAGAAGATATAGCTCCTTCTATCCCACTTTCTCCATCACCATAGTGTGTTGATCATAGTGAGCCCCATGAGAAATTCCCTCAAGTTTCAAGAAGGGTTGATCATGTTTCTCATGCTAGAATATTATGTGATATAAGAAGAATTCATGGTGAATCTCCCCATGACCTATTTCATAGGTTTATGGATGTGTTGTTGGAAATACCAAAAAGTGCCAGGCCTAAAGAGTCAATGTGCATTGACTTGTTTTGTGAAATATGCTAGTCGAGAACAAGTATGATGCCAAAGGAATTAAAGCCTGAAAGTCTAGGCCAAATAGTTGACTTGATAAAATTGGAAGAAGGAATTGGGAGCAACCATGCACAACATCAAATGCTTCTAAGAAATAGTGATCCTAATCCTGCTAGGGAAAAGCAAGAAGTAGTGCAAATTGGTGAAGAAAATGAGTTTAAACATAATGATTGCAACCAATTCACTAATGTTATATGGACAGATTATCACTACAGTGATGAGGATGATTACCCCTGATGTGATGAAGGGCATGATGTGTCTGAATTGGGAGCTTTGGAGGTAATAAATGATGAAGAGTTGGATGAGGTATGAACGGTTGCACCGTCAAGTGATTTGATCAATAGCTATGATTTTAATGTTGATAATGATCAATATATTTACAACATATGTAATGATATCTAGTCTGAATGAAGTTTGACTATTGATGAATTCTGATGTTGTGGTGGCTATGATGATACAAATTCATGTCCTCCTTTATTGAATATGAATATCCCTATCAAATGAAGGGAGAGCCTCTTTCAGAATTCTACAAGGATTTTATGTGTGATGATAGGCTGCAAAGGTTACAATCTCATCTAAAAGGGGCATAATTTTCTCGAACAAAATGAATGTAATAAAAAACCCTTTTTTTGATGAATCTTCATCTATGCCAATTGCTAAAAAATGAGTTGCCTAGTTGGTGTAGGAAAAATCCTCTTTTTGAGGATTCTGATGATGCTTTGGATGTATGCTAAGGATATGAATATGAGCAGTGCACTAGCAAGTCTATTAATGAAAGTGCTTATGAATTTTTCAAATTTGGCAATACTGTGGAAGATGAGATTGAAGATTAGGAGGAGATTAGGGTCCTTGAGTGTTTCTCCCAAAAGTATAATTTGTTTCATGAAAATGAATTGCAAATACTTCAGTTGCAAGGGCAGTAAAATTTTGAAGTTAAAGGTTATTAAGGATATGAGAAAAATGGTGTCACTATTCAGGGTGTAAATGTTGAATCTAAAGGTAAATGCTTAGAGAATGATGTGTGCACTAATAAATAAATGACCTCAAAAATTAGTTTCCAAGTTGTATACTTTGATGCACCTATATATTTTGAATTATCTTTGAGGCTTATAAAATGATGAATAAAAATTTGGCTCATCTGTTGGGTAGCCAAAAAAAATTGTGTATGATGTTAGCCAACATGAATTTGTGGTTGATGTTTTTTATAATTCTCCTCACCTTTTGGGCTATTGGAATTAGTGAACATTGAGAGAAGGGGGGTGAATCATTGTTAAAATAAATTTACTTTATTAATCTGATCTTTAAACCACTTTCAACATTGAACTAAAAGAAACATGCAAACATATGAAGAAATCATCCACAACACCATAACACAAGGATTTTTTACGTGGAAACCCTATTAGGGGAAAAACCATGGTGGAAGTAAATCCACAATTTGAGTACTCAAATATAAGTTTTACAAAATGAGAATGCACTTGCATTCAGACACATTGCTTAGAGCTCACTACTCAAAAATAGAAAGGCTCACTACCTTACAATTAGTGTCAAAAGACCACAAAAGTGGTGAACTATGAATTAACATCTGCAAATTCCTAAGAATAGTTTCGGTTAAGCACATTAGTCAATTTCATGACATTTTGTCTGATTCTACTCTTCTACTCTGCTCTACTACAGTTCGCATCACAAATATTATATGTGCAAGTGAAATCACTTGACTATCCTTTTGAATTTTGTATCACACACCAACACACTTCACATCTATATCAAAATTATATAATTGATCACTTATATATATCCACAACTAAATATTTGATCACTACCAACACACTTCACATCTATATCAAAATTATATAAGTGATCACTTATATATATCCACAACTAAATATTTGATCACTACCTATCAGCTTCAATAAGACAAAGTATTTTCCAATGGTCGACCAAATCCACAAATGATTTTCAATGCACATCATCCAAATTTTTCCATATCATAGTGATGACCCAAATCAACATGATAGAACACAAAAGTACTTAAATAATTTCTCCTCAAATATCCATAACATATTATATTCACCAAGTTAGCTCTCTACACTGTTAAAAAGAAGATCAATCAACTAGATCTCCTAACTCATACACCACTTGATGCAATGACATAAAACTTGAGAATAAGATATTCCAGATATTCAATGACCTTCCTTGAGATCCACAATGCAAAATGATAAACTGGTAATGCAAGTAGGTTCAACTTCAATCAGATACCTTGTTCTTCATTTTGTCTCCTGTTATGAACAAATATAGAGATGCATACCAGATCACTAACTTAGGTTTCCATCAATGAAAATAATAGAATCCATACGCCAACATGGGAATCATTATGAATTTTCTTCCATTCAACAAGAATGGCATTTATGTGAAGACCTTCTTGAACCTATCTTTTTCTTCTTTGATGCTTCAGGAAAGTGTGGGACTAGTTTGATGCATAGTGTTATTGAAGGTTTTAAATTTGATATGAAAGATGCATGTGATCAAGTGGTATATGGTTGTTTCCTTTTTCCACTTCAACTTGACAAGCCTAATATTGGTAAACAAGGCAGTGTTGAGATAGGGGGATCATTAGTATCCATCATAATAATGAAGATTGGTTGGAATTGTGTACTATGAGTACTCATCTAGTGTAGGTGTGTGAAAGGAAGGCCTTTGAAAAAGGTAAGGTTTGGCTCTAAATCTTGGAAACACTTGATGCATCAGGCTTAAAAATTGAGGCTAGTGGAATTGGATGAAGTTTCCTAACAAACGAAACTTTGTATAGCTATGTAAATTGTGTTTGTAGGTGTGGTTCATTTCTTCTTCTTGTGTCTGCTTGTCTTGTCTTGAAAAGCTCCTATTTGGGTTTTTGGGTTGGTCTGCTTCTACTTGAGATCTAGATTCTTGCCATACCCACCAGGGGTATGCATCCCCGAGCTGAAGCCACTGGTAGAGATTTTAAAAATTGACATTTTATAGTTGGTTCCTTGAAAATTTTCATGGTCTTTCACCCTTATGTTGATGGTTTGACCTAGGGTTTTAGGGTCCAATGCCTTTGTTTCATACTTTCCAAAAAAATTGAGGCTTCAATCCCACACGTTATGTTTCTCCATTTACCCTTTTACTAGGTTGTCGGTTGTTTTAATAAAAACCTATGTCATTTGGACCGTTGTCATTACCGACCCATTTTCTTAAGTCGACCAGTCATTGGGTGTTTGTTAAATTTTAATATTTCATGTTCAGCCCGTAATATTTCACCTTTTAAATAATTATGTCTTAAGTCTTTAATTTTTTTGAGTGGTCATTGCATGTTGCCTAGCCCATGGCCCCTTCCTTGTAACAAAAAATATGTGCATGTGCATAAAATCCAATCCATCGGATTTAACGATCAAAATCCAAACCCTTGCGTACATGCCATGTAGTATTTAAAAACCATATTTGGCTAGGTTGTGCAGTGTGCACGATTGTGCCATACATCCTCCAATTCAAGTGGGACCAAATCCCCACTATCGGCAAATCGATGGCTCCAATGTACCGTCTGATCAAATTTGAGTCGTAGCGCGTGTGTCATTCAGATTATTCAATAATGTTACCTAACATCATGTGCGGTGTGCGCGATAGAAACACATGGACTTTTCTAGTGGTGTATGAAGGTTGGATGGGGCCCACAGGTGATAGACATGTCTTCTAACTAGGGAAGACACCATTGGTCGATGGCTTGCCATGTGATAGCATGGAATTTTTAAATATCTTTGACTCAATCTTAGTCATCCAAAGTTCCATCTCGGCAATTGATCGATGTCTCACATTCAAAGAATATAAATGGTCATGTAATGGCTATTTAGATGCTGCAAATAGTGAGCCTTAATGACGTATTCTCTTTAGAGGATATTAGCCTAATCTCCATGTGTGTGAAGAACCACTTCCTGGAAATTGTGAAGGATAGTACACCGATTTCCATATACCTGGGAATTAACGGCGATGCAATAGATGCCAATGAATAATCACTCGCTCGCTCGTGCTTCTTTTGGAGTATTGATGATTGGCATCATCAATTTTCTCATAAATATGGATGAAGGCTCATCATTTTCATCACAACAATTAGGATTTTGAGATTTTTTTGGTTGGTGATTGCTCTTGTGAAGGTTTTTTCTATTGTTGCAAGATGAGTAGGTTGAATGCTTCTCCATCATCTGTGTGTAGGTCTGCCAGAGTTAATGTTTGAAGGTCGGGTGATGACATGCCATCACATGAACATAGTAGTATTCAAGGTGATCCCAACCTGAATATGGAATGCACAAAGCCTTTCCCAGTGGTTACCAGGTGCAATTGTCGGCTAAAAGGCCAAGCTACAATTATATTGGAGGTGATGTGTGGCAAAGAGAAAATTTCTACAGAGTTTGAGTGGAAATCAAAGGCTAAATTGAAGTACGATCATGATTCTTTAGGTAGTAAAAATTCACCAATTAATATTTTTGATAGCTCTAGTGATAGCGACATGGAGAACGTCTCTAATTATGGCCAATTCCTTATGGCGTTGACTGAGATGGATGGAGTGAATGAAGAGGTCCTCATAGTTTCTCCAATTTTCACAGTGGCACTGTGTGAGGTTGCTGGTTCTAGTACTGGAAAGTGTACTGGTGAGGGAGAAGGAGCAGTATTTTTTCCTCCGACTATGGCAAAGACTCAAAGTGGGTGCAAGTACCGTGGACGTGGTTCTGGTTTGGTCTTTGGGTGATGGTATTGGTCATCTGGTTTTGGGGTTGCAATGTGTTGTTGTTGACTACTTTTTGGTTTTGACATGAATATGGATGACAGGGCCTTAATAGAATTTTGAAATGGTTGGGGTGACACCAGCTGGTTGTTACAAATTTTGATTCCCATCCTCGGTATTGCATCTAACCATCTGGGAATTTTGAAATGCGAATGAATTTTATTTTTTGAAATGAGATTATAATGAAATGGGGCTATAATGATCTCGATGCTTGTTTCTCTCTTGTGTTATAAAAGAGATTTCAAGGCTCATTACAGAGGTGAGATTTTGGAATCTAGAAAGGTCTAGGTAGGGTATAGTGAACGCATATAATGCAAAATTCTTGATGAATCTACCATAAATTGTCTTGGGTAGGGTTTATATATGAAATAGTCTTAAATTTTTTTATGCAAATTGATATCAAAAGAAATCTAAAAAATTAAAGTATGTTCTCTCCTGTGTATAGTGCTACAGACTATAAATGAAAATATCAAGAATAGTTTCATTTATATTCAATGATTCATTTGAATGTATGATTCTATTTCTTACCTTAACTCAAAGAGTTAATCAAATTCTTGGGAGAGAATCATAGGTCTATGGTAATGTACTAGGGATTTGGTAAGAAGTGATACTTTAAGTACTATGAATTTTGATGATGTAATGCATTGTGAAAATGGTCCACTCATTTCAAGGTTAAATATTGTGTATGAATGAGTATTTCATGCTTGACTCCTCTTATCCAATTCAATCTGGCATTGGTTCATTTTTCTAGGATGCTTATAATTTAATAAATAAAAAAATACCTATCTATGGATTCACGGTTGGAACATTGCTTAATTCATATCTTATTCATTCTAAGATGAAATTCTAATGCATACTAGTGTTCCTAGAAACTTAGTGGTCATTTGTTTAAAGATCAGCCAAACCTTTGATGAATAATATATATTTGCACTTAATAGGAACATGTCTGTTAATAGAAGTGTTCTTAAGGAACTTGATATCACATGGACACCATAAGGAATACCCTCCTTGGTCTCACATAGCCTAAAGATTAGGAGTAAAGGTCTTAGAATCTTTATTTATTATATTGGCCTTCTAACCTGGGAATTTCTTGAATATAAGGCATGGCATCCCTTTAGAGAAATTTGTGGTTTAGTAGGAGAAAACACCAACATATTGATAGCGGTTAATCTATTCCCATGACTGGAGATAAGAGTAATTTCATGAATTTAAAGGAATTTAAAGGTGGTTCAATTACCCTTGGAATTAATTCAATCACTAAAATATTTGGTAAGGGTTCCTTAAGTCTTGCTGGTGGTAAAATAAAGACACATGATGTTTTGTATGTTGAAGGTTTAAAACTCATTTTTTTGAGTGTGAGTCAGATGTGTGATAATGGATATCAATTATCCTTTAGTTTTGATAGTTGTGAAATCAAAAAATCAAGTACCAGTGAGCTAATAGTGGAAGGAAGAAAGAAAAACAATGATATCTATAACCTTAATGAGTTGAATGGAAAGAGTTGTTTCATTGCATAGAAGGATGAAAGTTGGCTTTGACACAAAAGGTTAGGACACATGAATTTTTATTATATCATTAATATTAGTTCAAAATGGTTAGTCTATGATATATGAATAATCAAGAAACCCTAATGAATTAGTTGCAAGCCATGTCATGAAGGGAAGAAAACAAAAATAAAATATCCTACTAAGGATTATTCCACATCATATCCATTAGATTTTGTACATGTAAATCTATATGGACCAATGAGGAATAATATTCCACAAGGAGATATAAATTTCATGATGTTGATTGTTGATTATACTAGGATGACTTAGATTACTTATCTAAAAGAGAAATCAAAATCTTTTGAGAAGTTTAAATCATTTAAGGCTTTGGTGGAGAATGAGACTAGAAAGAAAATCAAGGTATTAAGATCAGATATAGGTAGAGAGTTTATAGATGAGAAGTATGAATTTTTTTGAGATGAGCATGGAATTCAGAGGTAGTTTTCTTCTCCTAGAACTCCACAAAAAATGGAGTTGCAGAAAGAAAGAACCAAACTATACAAGAGATGGAAAGGTCCATACTATGGTAAGAAAATCTATCAGATATGTACTAGAGAGAAGCTACACAAATAGTTGTGTATATTCTTTAAAAAAATCATACTAGGAACAAGATAGGGAAGACTCCATATGGTCTATGGAAAGGAATATTGGCATCAGTAAGGCACCTAAAAATATCTGGAAGCAAGTGTTATATCAAGAGAGATGATCAAGAGAATTTGGGTAAGTTTGATTCAAGACTAGATGAATATATTTTTCTTGGTTACTCTTTAATAATCAAAGCTTAAATATGTTATAAAAAAATACTAAAGAGGATAATTGAAAGTGCAAATGTAAGGATTGATGAAAATATTTAGAACACCACTATTCTAGAGGAAGAAGATGATGGGGAATCAATTCATAGTAATGTAGAAGATAAAAAATAAGTGGTTACAAAGACTCTAACTAAGTATGTTCATAAAAATAACTTTGCAAATCAGATTATTTATGACAAAGATAGTGGGTTCCTTACTTGAAAGAGGCTGGAAAGATTAGGAGAATAAGTACAATTTTATTTACTATCAAAGATTCAATCTAAAACATATACAGAAGCAAGAAAAGAGAAAGGATGAATAGAAGTAATGGACAAGATTTGAATTAGATTATGATGAATGAAACTTTGGAAATTGTCCCAAGGCCTAAGTACAAGAAGGTGATTGGAACAAAGTGGGTTTTCAAAAACAAGTTGAATGAAGAAGGTGAAGAGATTCAAAAAAAGCAAGACTTTTATGTAAAGGGTATGCTAAAGTTGAAGGTATATACTTTGAGGAAACATTTTATTTGGTGGCTAGACTGAAGGAAATCACGATGTTTTTAGCTCTCTCGGCATTCAAGAATTTCAATGTGTATAAGATGGATGTGAAGTCATCTTTCTTGAATGTACATCTTGAAGAAGAAGTATATATTGAACAATTGGAAGGATTTCAATGTACTAACAATCAAGATTATGTTTACAGATTGAAGAAGTCTTTGTATGGTCTCAAGCAAGATCCTAGAGCTTCGTATTCAAGGTTGGATGGATACTTGTAGTATGAAGGTTTCCAGAGAGGCTATGTGAACAATAATTTATACATAAAAATAGAAGGAGAAAAATGTTGATAGTTGTGGTGTATGTTGATGACATTATTTTTATAGGTAGCAATGAAGAAATATGTAAAAAAAATTAGAAGGCTAAGAAAAATGAATTTGAGTGTCTCTTCTAGGAGAATTATTTTTCTTCTTGGGATTGTAGATTGTTCAATAAATAAATGGATTTTTATTTCATAGAAAAAATATATTAAGGAGATGTTAAGCAAGTTCAGGATGGAATATTATGAACTTGTTGCAACACCTATGGTTACTCAGTATAATTTGACCAAGGATGATGTTTCTTTTCTGGTAGGTCAAACTCTATACTAATCTATGATTGGTAGTTTGATATATGTGACATCATCTAGACCAAATATTATGTAAGTAGTTGGAATGATTTCTATATTTCATGTAGCACCTAAAGAGACTCATGTAAAGGTAGAAAAGTGAATATTCAAGTATTTGAAGACGACTAAAGAATTTGGTCATTGGTATCCAAAGAGTAAAAATTTTACTTACTGCATACATAGATGTAGCTTGGGTAGGTAGTGTGGATGATTGAAAGAGCACAAGTGGTGGTGCATTCTTCCTTGGAGATAATTCGGTGTCCTATCTAAGTAAGAAGCATGAATTAGTTTCATTATCTACAAAAAAAGTAGAATATATTGCTACAACATCATGTTGCACTGATGTGCTTTGGATGAAGTATAATTTAAGGAAGTGAAGGTTGAGTTTGAAGATCTTATCATTATTCTTTGTGATAAAAAAAGTGCAATAAACATTTCAAAGAATCTAGTGATGCACTCAAGAACAAAACATATTGCAATAAAATATCATTTATTGAGAGAGAAGGATGTTGAGAAAGAATTCATATTAGAACATATTGATACAAATTAGCAAGTTGTAGATATATTCACAAAGCCACTTCTTAACGAGACATTTGAGTTTCTTCAACAAAAATTTGGATTTGTGTTACTCTCTCCTCTTGATTCAAGAGGAAAGTATAGGATGAGGTGGATATTGGTCTCCCTACCACAAGAAGGGTTGGGGCTCTTGTAGAGTGTTCTTAGAAGTAGTGATGGTTGGATTCAAGAGGAGTCTATCCCAAAATCAAGTTTTTGGATGCTGTTGTACCGACTTAGGATGTTGATCCTTTTCCATTGATGTGAAAGGGGGATAAAATGATCAAAATGATAAATTTATTAGAAAGAATAACTATCTTGAATTGAGGAAATGCTAAATTAAGGAGATATTGAATGTTGAATTTCTCATAAAGAAAAACTATCTTTCTATCCTTTAATTGCATATCTTTCATAGGGGGAGTAAATGGTACAACACATAAATCATTTATACTTACTCAATAGGAGTTTTTTGGTGTTCAAAAAATTTTGACGTTTGCCATCAATTCATCAAAGGGGAGATTATTGAGCATAGGTTGACATTGGTGTCAAAATTTAATGCTAGCAAGTAATTCATATTAATAGTTGTTATTAAAGTGTGTCAAGGTTGTCAAATGTGACGGTTTTCAAAATGAAGAAGATTTTAGGAGCAAAAGTATTATTAGTCATCTCAAGGTTCTAGAAGTATGTTGTATAGGTTATCTAATCTATCATTTCTTTTATCATGTTAATAGTGGTTTGACTACTTTCAAATTGTTAATGAATTTATTATACCATGCCAATTATGTAGTCAACATGAGTTTGGTGGTCTAGAAGGATATATTTTGTGTAGAGATAATAATTTAAAATGGGTGGCATTTCTTTTAGAAATGTAGTGTTTCTCTATGGTTTGGAAGGAGAGTGTTCCTACACTAGTTCTATTGGTTTCTCGAGTCTTTGGTGGTGCAACTCAATGTGCAAGGAGTTTGAAGTACAAAAGGTTCATCAAGCTATTCAAAATTTGAGGCATGTGTAGTAATGACTAAAAGAATATATAATTTAAACTAGTGTGTGGATTGAGGATAAGACCTATTTAAGGTTCCCATGGTGTTTCAAGGCATCATGATATTTGGTGGCAAGTTTGGAAAGATGTATTACATGTTTCATGAAATTTGAATTTAGGTCCACCTTATGTTGTCTAGGTTTGTGTAGATCCTTGGTCAACATAGAACTGCGTTAATGTAATGTCATTTACATATATTTAAAATGTTCATATGCATTATAATGTAATGGTGTGAAGTGAAACTATGTGTATGCACTCAATTTATTGATTATTACAGTGAAAGTATTGTAGTGGGATGCACAATTATGTTGAGGCAAAAGTGTAAAGAAAAGAATGAGTACTAGTATCAATGTGTCGAATAGTTAGAGTTATATTTCAAATCCACCATTATTTTTGTTTTGGTAGGATTGATGTTCTACTTGCTATTATTTTTGGTAGGGATTGGTGTCTCCTATAGGTTGTTTCCTACTAAATCTTGTGGGTATTAGTGTCTCTGGTAAGTTGGTGCCTACATCTCATTATAAAATTCACTTATTATATTCCTACATGTGAAATCTTCTCATCATGGTTTATACCATCTTGGATTTCCACATAAAATATGATGTTATGTGTTATCTTGTGATGTGCTTTAATTTATTTACTTACTATGCCTATAGTTATGTGTTATCTTTCCTTTTCATTTAAGTCATGTGCCTTGATCTCATTACTTGTGCTTGAACCATTCTAAGGAGGAGTATATTGATCATTTATTTCCTTCTCAATCTCAATTCCATGAAATGGCACATATCCTTCCATCTTTTTCTTCCAAAATGCATAGTATGTTCCATCAAATCTAGAAAAATCCAACTTGTTCACCATCTCGGATCTACCTTAAGTGGTTAATCTCTTCTCCTAGGAACCTTCTATTAATACCAACTATTTAATGATCAAGAAAACTAAGAGGTGGGGGTGAATCAATTGTAGTGCAAATTAAAACATCAAAACCCTCAATAATAATCAGATCCACAAACATACCTTAAACTCTTATTTTGTTAAAGTGGTTATTAATGAAATAGAGATAATAGAAACTAAAATAACAACACCATACACAAGAGAACAACAGATTTACATGGAAAACACAATGAAAAAAAAAAACATAGAGTGGATTAGGTCACAATATAATTAATTGCAAAACTGATACAAGGGATCAGTGCCAAAATAGGACACACTATCCAAAAAGGCTCACAACTAGGGCTCACTACCATAGAAATAGATACAATAATATAAAAGAGAAATATTACACAAAGAACAACATCACAATGCAAAGAGGAACCCACCAAAAATGCTCCAACACTTTTTCAGCCTTGCATGAATGATTGTGGACACCTTCAACTCACTGCATTCAAGAATCCAACACTTTGAAATTTGTAGTGCTCTTCTCAAATTCACATGACATACATCACTCACATCGATCTCACATCTACCTTGCATCTATCTTGCTTCTCTTGTACATCTCACAAAAAGATCAATATTATTTATATCAACCTCACCCTTGAAAAACTTCTCCAAGGTCAACAACTATCCATTATAATTACAAATTCAAATTAGGTTAGCACCTAAATATTCCTATGGTGGATAGGAATGAAAGTGGACCAAAAAAAAAACTTAACTAGGACCCAAAATAAATCTCACATGCCACTCTATGCCTTCATTAATACTTGAACATCTTTGAGTGTAGTGTAAACACCAGGTCAGTCGTTACCCATGAAAACACTTTGAACATTAAGTACACGCTTCCTTAAATCAATCCAAAACTTCTAGACAGAATAATTCTCTTGAAAAAAATCCAAGATCACCCTAAAAACTAACACCTTCCTTTGCAACAAATATCACCTAAAGATTATAATCAAATTTTTTTCTAGACAACACTACTAGACACTATAATACCTTGTAACTCAAAATACATTCTTCCAATGTGCCTAACCATGAATGCTCTTGACACAAACAAGATGGAAACACCATTAACTGTCCTTCAGAACCAAAATTCTTGAAACTCAACCACGGAGAAATGTGGAGCAAATACATTTCTCACATACACCTCTTTACAACACTACAAAACTAGTTCACATATTGGTGAACACAACTTCCTCTTACCAACGATCCAAAATCCCAAATTATAGATATAGCAACTAATGAAAACCTTGAACAACATGTATGATCTACATAAGCATATAATCAACACAGAAGACATGTGGAGCACATCCTAGAGCACATTCTAAACACTTACACAACACTGTTCTATATGATTATCATTTTTTTTCTCAAAATCACTTGGAAATCAAGTACCAAAGACATCATCTCAACTCATTACACATCACCAGATACTACAACACAAATATATATCTATATACTCACAACACTTCCTCAATATCTCAACTATACATGCACAACCTGTAACAACCTATTTTCCTCTTTTTTTATAATTTTCTCAATATCCTCGACATCTTCATGATGCAAAAAAATTCCTTAATACATATTTGACATTAATTAAAAAACTAGATTGTAGAAATCCCATTGACATCAATGACAATGCCTTCATACTTGCAATAGTTTATCGGCTATAGTTGTCTAAAAGTGAAGATTTAGTAAAAAAAAATTCAGTTCAATGTCAAGTTTGGCCAAAAAGTGTAACCCACTATTGTGGGATCACCCAGAAGTAGTGAGCATAATATTTCTACATTCTTCAGAGAAAGTGTGAATGTATTGGTGGTGCAATGGTGGAAATTTTCTATTTCTCTGAGATGGATTTCTCACTGTAACAATCTTCTTTCTTCATTTTTGTAATCTGGTAGTGAGCCATTTGTACTAGCCCTCCGATAATGAGCCTATTATATTCAGTATTACAATTACTTTATATTGTGAGCTAATACTCACTATGGTTTTTCTTTTCTTTGGTTTTCCATGTAAATCTAATAGTCTCATGTGTATAGGTGTGTTTTCTTTACTATTTCTCATGTTTATATTATGCTAATGCATGATAAATATTTAAGAACTAATGCACATTTGAATGTTAATGAGGGTTTTTATGTTTTAATGTACAACAGATTCACCCCCCTCTCCATTGTCTTGTGTATTCAATAATTTATATCAGAGAAAGGTTCCTTAGAAGAAAGCTTAACCACTTGAGGTAGATCCAATATGGTGCACAAGAAGGAGGCTCCTCTATTTGATGGATCATATCATTAATTTTAGAAGACTAGGATGGAAGGTTTCCTTGTTTCACTAGGATTTGGAGTTTGGAAGTTTGTTGAATCTAGATAGACTATGCCTACAAATGGTCTGAGCACTGATTATGAGATCAAGGCCTATGAGAAAAATGGAAAATAAAAGTATTATATTTTGAGTGGTCTTATATTAAACTTGTGAAAGTTATGAATCTTAAATATTCTAGTGAGATCTAGAAGAAGTTGGAAATTATCTATGAAGGAGACAAAAAATTTAAGCAAGCTAAGATGCAAAACCTAAAGATCAAATTCGAAACCCTATGGTTGTAAGAGGATGAAGATATTACAAGCTATATGCATAAAGTGGTCCAAGTGATTCAAATAATGAGACTTCTTTTAAAGTTGGGAAAGTTGAAATGAATGAAGAATCAAATCCGGATGATGATGATGTAGAAGAAAAATTTGTGAGGAGATTGAAAAAGGGCACTGGAAAATACAGAGGTGAGTTACCTTTCAGATGTTTCAATTATGAAAATATTGGTCATTATGCTTCAATATGTCCTATCAAAGATTCAAAAGATAAATATAAGGAGAACAAAGGAAAATCAATTAAGATAAGTTATTATGTTAAAGAAGATTCTAGTACATCTTATGATGAATCTAATTACCCTAATAATGAGGATGATGAATGCTTGTTCATGGATCTAAATTATGGAGCTAATTCTAGAAACTCTGAGATATGTATGAAGGAAAGTGCTCAAGAAATAGGTCATAATATTGAAGGAGCAATGGTAACTTATTTTCAGGCTAGAGAAGAGAAGAATAATTGGATCATTGATATTGGATGCTCAAATTACATGACTAGTGATAAGAATAAGATTGTTAAACTGGAGAAATTTGGAGGAGGTCTTGTTAAGTTTGGTGATGATACATATGCTAAGACATGTGGAAAATGTTCAACCAGTTTTGATGGAAAGCATAATATAGATGATTTTATTTATGTTAAGGGTCCCTAACATAACCTTTTGAGTGTAGGACATATGTGTAGAAAAGGATATAACCTTATGTTTTAGGATGATGGTTTTGAGATCAAAAAGGGTTCTACAACTCTAGTTACTATAGGAAGGACATATGGAAATGTTTATTATCTTGAAGGTGCTAATGGTATGTGCTTTATGACTCAAATCAATGAGATTTGTCTATGACATAGAATAGTGTGTCACATCAATTTTGATAGCCTACTAAGGATCAATTCAATTCAAGCTATGAGAGATCTTTTAAAGATTACAAATCATATCAATGTAGTTTGGAAGGAATGTCTAATTAGGAAGAAAACTAGAAAGATTTTTAAAGTCAAATAAAAATCTAATATTGGTCCTTTGGATTTTTTGTATACAAATATTTGTGGACCTATCATAATAAGAATTTTTCAAGGTGATAAGTATTTCATTTTGTTGATTGATGAGTACTCTAGAATGACTTGGGTAACTTTTCTCAAAGAAAAATCAAAAGCTCTAGCTAATGTTAAGGAATTTAAATCTATGGTTGAGAATGAAATGGATATGAGAATCAAATATTTGAGATTTGATAGAGGTGGAGAGTTTACCTCTAATGAGTTTAATATTTTTTATGAAGTTAAAGGAATAAAGAGGCATTTTTCAACCCATAGGACTCCTCAATAGAATGGAGTGGTTGAAAGGAAGAATAAGACTATTTAGGAAGTAGCAAGAGCAATGATGAAAGAAGAAAATATATCAAAATTCTACTAGGGAGAAGCAATTCATATTGCATTCTACATACTTAATAAAGCACAAGAAAGAACAAATAGTTCAAAGAATCCCTATGAGTTGTGGTATGGAAGAACTCCTATTGCCAAATATTTTAAAGTGTTTGGAAGAAAATTCTATATCAAGAGAGATGAATAAAACTTAGGAATGTTCGATGCAATATTTTACAAAGGAATATTCCTTGGATATTATACAAAAAACAAAGCTTAATGGTGCTACAACAAGAGTCTAAAAAGGATTGTTGAAAGTGAAAGTATCAAGGTGGATAAATATCTACATAAAATTTTAATAATGATAGATGGATATGAATTGGATGATTCATCTTATAGAGAAAAAGAAAAAGATAAAGGTAAGGAAAATGAAGTACAAGTTGAAGAGGAAGAAGCTCCAGAAAGGATCTATAAGACTCCTAAGCATGTGTAGAAGAATCATTCTGAAGATCAGAGCATTGGTGACAAAAGAAAAGGTGTATTGACAAGAAGAAAGGTTGCAATGAAAGAAGAACAAGTAAATTTTTGTTTACTTTCAAAAGTTGAACCTAAAACAGTAGGTGAAGCATGCCAAGATGAGTATTGGATCAAGTCTATGGAAGAAGAAAAAATGCAAATTATGAAGAATCAAACTTGGGAACTTGTCCCAAGACCAACAAAAAATAATTTGATTGGAATTAAGTGGGTGTTCCAGAATAAACTAAATGAGAATGGAGAAGATTTTAGGAATAAGGAAAGGCTTGAATGTAAAGGCTACTCACAAGTGGAAGAAAAATATTTTGAGAAGAAATTTTCTCTGGTTGTAAGAATGGAAGCTAATAGGATTTTTTTAGCTTTTTCAGCACACAAGAGGGTATGTATAGGATCATCATGGAAAAAATAGGCCCTTAAGTGGCAATAAAATTCAGAAAATCAGAGTTAGGCAACTTGAGGTAAAAAAATGAATAAGTTATCTATATTATTTCAAAAATATGTAAGGATATAATATGTATCAAATTTAATTTAGTTTCTAAACTAATAGGTTTATTTTTATTTTTTTTAAATATATTTGGTGAAAATTTGAAATTTCAATGCAGTAGTACTTAAATTTTAGGGAAAAAATAATAAGTAGGCGTCTGTCTGACCACCCTAACCACAATAAAATGATAATATTTTTTTATAAGATTTTAGATATAAGTAGGGGACTCATGTTCCAATGTGATGCATATTTATTTGTATTTTTTTTCCATGTAAATAATTAATTATGATTTTTTTATCACATCTTTTAAAAAATATAAAAACTTGTATGTCTGACCACCTTAACTTGGTCAAAAATTCATGAAATTCAATTCTTTTTGTTTTTAATTCTATAGTATGTGAATCATAGAATGTGACACAATTTTTGGATTCAAAAAATGTGATACCGTTTGAAAGCTATAGAATTTTTCAATCAACCTATCAATCAAGACTTTAGTCAAAATTCAATTAGAAAATGAATAATAATTATTTATTAAATTCAAAGTAAAGCATAATTTATATTTGTGGAAATCTGAGAAGCTCCTTTAAAAACCCTTTTCGTTTCATCAATTTTGGGTAAAAATAAAGTCGTCAACCACAAGGGCCATCATATCACTTAGATATTGCCACTTTTTGGCCCATCATGATCCTGCACATACCCAAGAACTTTAAATTATATAAAATGTATGTGAAGTATGCATTCTTGAATGGTGAACTAGAAGAAGTTTATATTGAACAACCATAAGGATTTCAACTATCAAATAACCCTAATATGGTATGTAGATTGAAGAAGGAATTGTATGGACTCAAGCAAGCTCCTAGAGCTTGGTATGGAAGATTGGATAGGTACTTGTTGCAACAAGGATTTAATAAAACAATGTGCAAGAGTTTTACATAAGATATGCATAATTAGTTTGAAATGTCAATGCTTGGGCAGATGAATTTATTCCTTGTAATACAAGTCAATTGGACAAAAAAAGGTATATTCATTTCACAATCAAAATATGTCAAGGAAATACTAAATAAGTTTGGAATGGAAGATTCTAAACTGGTATGTACTCTTATGGTTACTAGTTGCAAGCTAAGAAAGAATGATGAATATCCTAAGGTTGATCAAAGAAAGTACATATAAATGATTGGATGAATGTTGTATCTAACTGCTACCATATTGGATAACATGCATACCATTTTTCTTGTGGCTATATTTCAAGAAGATACCAAATAATCACATGTGGAAATGGTGAATAAAATATTCAAATACTTGAAGGGCACTCTAGAACATGGCTTGAGGTATCGAAAGGATATTGATTTCTCTTTGAGTGCTTATACTAATGTAGATTGGGAAAGTTGTGTGGATGAAAAAAAGTACAAATGATGGTGCATTATTTCTTGGAAATAAGTTGGTGTCTTGGCTAAGAAAAAAGTAGGATTCAGTGTCATTGTATACTATAGAAGCAAACAATATGGCTACAACATCTTGCTCCACACAAGTGTTGTGGATGGAGCATACTTTGAAGGATATCAGATTGGTATATGATGAACATATTTCTATATTTTGTGATAATACAAGTTATATTAACATTTGAAAAGAATACAGTAATGCATTCAAGTGCAAGGCATATCTCAATTTGATATCTCTTTTTGAAAGAGAAGGGTGCAAAGAATGAGGTAAAGCTTGAGTATGTGCCTACAAAGTATCAACTTGAAAATATATTTACAAAGGATCTTTCTAAGGATACTTTTGAGTATCTCCAAAATAATTTAGTGATTATTTCCCCTCCTTTCAACTAGATGCATAAGGATATGCATTAGTGTAACACCCTCCCACACAAACCCCATAGGAAACAACTACTAACAATAACATATAACATTTAAAAAGAAAAAACAACATTACATTAAATATAATTAATTAATTAATCATCATTAATATATAACATAAAACATTAACCTAATCCTATGGGGTACATGGTGCATTACTTAAAATAACACAACAACTAAAATGATAAACGATTCCAACTAAAGCAGAAGAAATAAATGAGAATAAAACATAATATAAGTATGAAATTCATACAACATGAACAAGATAAAAATAAAATAACATAAATAACATGTTATTACATTCAACTTGTGAGTCCAAGGTTACAATCATGGAACATATTTTCACAGATACAACACAACATGAAACCAAAATTATATTACAAATTTATTGCCCTTAACATCGGGAAGAGTGCAACATAATACAAAGAGTACAATAATGAAGAGTTGAATACATCATATGTACAATCCTCCTCTGAGTGAAGCTCTGAGATCACTACAATTGGTGCCTCTCTGCAACAACACGAACATCGGTGGGGAACCCTATGGGTGCATAACACATTCCACCCGACCATGTGAACCCAAAGGAACACCCCCCATGCTAGGAGATGACAAGAGGACCCTCGTCCATAAAGTCAAAACACAAAGGAATAACACCACATGACTCAAGACCACATAAGAACATGAACAACATCAATAATAAAACAACTCCAGAGGAAATTAGAACAAGAGAAAACAAAAGGGCCTAGTGGGAGAGTGTCATCGCATGGCCTTACATGGATTAACCAGAATACCTAGCCCTAGGAGCCGCCTCCATCAATGTGGATTAACTACACTACCTAACGCTAGGAGTCGCCTCCATCTATGGTTAACCAGACATCCTATCTCAAGGTGCTGCCCCATAGGGTGACTCATGTAGAGCCACTTACCTTTCATGAAGACAAGGTAGTGACCTTACCGCCCAGGTCTTCCCACCCGTCCTTAGCCTTTGGGAGCACTAATGGCAAGGGTGAAGTGTATATTTTTATCTTATTATGTGATAACTAACCCAACCCACTAGGTACATTAATTATGTTCTCACTTATTCAAGGAAACTCTTCCATGGATGACCACTTGTACATTGGAGCCCCATGAAGAGCCACTCTCCCCAATGGTTACCCCAACACCAAAGACAAGTAAAGGGTGAACCTCAAACCTCAAAACATAAAGGCATTCTTTCCAAAATAGTACGCATGAGGCATGACCATCTCGTGACTACATAAAGTATCAAAACTCATAAACAAGGAGGTACTACCCATACACAAATCCTCAAGTTAAAAATAATTGATAAAAAGTGCAACAACAAGAGCAAAAACACATGATTTCCCTTAGCCTCTGGAGGTAAGTAAGCATCTACCCAATGACGAAACTTAAAACACAAATTCCTGTAGCTCAAAGACAATACAAAAGTGGACCAAACCAAAATGAAACATCATTTAACTCATCCTCAAAACAAATAGAAAAAAAAAAGATTATCACATCCACAATCATATTACTAAGCCCCTCAATCATTAACTCAAATCTATTTAAGTAGAATAACCTATCAATTTCTTAAACGACTACCTCAAAATAGCGACTACAAAATACAAAAAACAATATCACAAGATAACTCCATCACCAACTAAACAATCATTTCTATCAAGAAAATAGTAAAAAATTACAATACAATGATGATATTCCAATTATTCAAATTCACACATTAATTTTCACTAGCCACCTAGTAGGTACTATAACAGTAATCATTGTTTTCTAAAATGTAACACATGGACCTTTACTCACATACAAAGTTGTATCCAATATAAACAACCGTTAAACATTATCCTATACTACACCAATTTCCAATAATCGAATACTAAGTACATTGTTCCGCAAACACTATTGTTCTCATGACTAATGACAGGGTACCCTATATAATTCATCTAAAGTAATTATAAAAGAACCAAGACCCTCATCTATCAAAATATAAGTGACTCAACCTTCCTTTGTTATTGCTTTTCTACATAATAACCCAACAACTATTACGTAAAGAGTTTACATATCAATTAGGACTGAATACGATAGAAAACAACACTTAAAAATATTAACAAATGCATTTGTTTAACTAAATCCTCCAATTACCTAGCTACAAATTGATCAATTTTCTTTTCTAATTTTAATTTTCCAATATACTTATCTATGAATCAACTTATTACAAAACATATATATAGATTTAGATTCATATATACATATTTATCCATTAAATGCACAAATATACTTTTATATTATATATATATATATATATGTGTGTGTGTGTGTGTTAATAGAACAATACACTCAAACACAATATAAGTATCTATAACCATGCACATTGAAACATGTGGCCACAAATACAAAACACATTAATCGATTTTCAAGCATAGTAATATTTATTGAATACCCACACTATGGAACTCTTAATATAAAACATGTCTCAAATGCCTAAAAAGGGAATCGTTATAAAGGGATTACATATAGCTTCCGAACACCTAAAATATATTCATACATCTAAAGCCATATGAAAACCAAGTTAGTCCCTATTGAGTGTGGACGTAATTTCCCCTTTCAGATGCATGTAATGAACTTATAAGAAGTAATACATAAACCTATTCTTGATGCTCAAAGATGACCAAAATAGGTCGAAAGGTGACCAATACATAAATTAATATAAATAAAACTGCCAAGAAGGCTAAATATACTGAACCCCTCAAAATCCCTTGTGAGCAATATGGTCAAAGAGAGACGGATTAATTCTCATTCAATAATAACGACCATTGCAGACATACTCATATCTTATCCATTGATTACTAGGAGTAGAAATTGGACTTGACAAAAGTTTAATTCTATACTCTTGGGATGACCCCGAGTGTTCCTTCAACATATTCTAAGATGACCATTATATCGTTAATGGTTAACCAAGGAGTCGATGGTTCAAAGGATTCTAATAAGCACTAATAACCACTGAATGGTTCATATAAATACATATAGAGTTCTGTCTACAGTACTAAAAGTCGACACCTCATAGAGGAAGAGGAACATTTTATTCGAGCATACTATACTTCTGTAAATTCTCACAGATAAAGTGTGTGGGCTCCATTTACCAAAACTTGGAAACACATCTATGCAAGTAGAGCTCGTATTCTCCCTCAAGCATGCCCGAAGGTAATAAGGCACTCAACGTCTAGGAGAGAGTCTCTTGCTGAGGAAAAGTCTAAAGATTATCGTGGACACATATTTATAGCTGGTAGAAGGTTTTAGAGAAAATGGACCATGGAGATCAAGACATTCATAGTTCAATCAAATTACCAATAGTGAAGCCATGGCTTCCAGGCAAACAAAATAAAGTTAAAGTTTTACTTTTGATCTTTACATAACATCAAGATAATTTCCAAAAAAGGAAGGTACTTAGATCATAATCGGATTGAACCATACCCAATTTCTATCAACGTTACACAAACAACAAGACACAAAGATCTTCCAATCCAGCTACTAGACTAGCCATCAAAGGCTCGAAATTGCCATCAATAAAATCGGTTCCTAGTCCATTCACTACGAACTAACATACTGATAGGAACATCCATCAATGCGATGAAGGGGAACAGGAAAGGATTCTTTTGCAATTGTTCAGGTAGAAATGTATATAACTATAAGCAGCATAGATAATATGCAATGAACTAATGGCCACCACCTTTAAGAATTCCCAAGAATGTCAACCTACGGGTGTCGATTACAAGAGTGACTATCTGTGAAACATGATGGTTAGACTATTGAATTCAACTAATATTGTGACCTGCAGCAATATGAGATAAATGCAAGAGGATTTGCAACGAATATAAGGAGAACCTCTAAGACACAAAGCCCCCCCTCCACAATTCGAGATCAAAAGTAACATAAGAGTGAACCCAATAAATTTACCTGATGAGAGGTGCCAACTCGAGGGTGGAAATCGATGCATTTACTTTTGATAAAGCAATTTAATTTATCTAATTATTATTTTAATTTCCAACTTTTATTAATAAATTATCTTGTAAATCAATTTTTATTTTTATTAATTGATTAAACAAGGTCATAAAATACTAAGTTCACCACGAAAACAATAACACAACTTTCAATGAAATCAAATTTCAACACGATAAAACAACTTACTCGAAAGTCAAGTGAGGTCGAAATAGAGGGATACTACAATTATTCCAGTGGATTTCAAGATTCATTCCTTGTTTTGGATTGATCTTGGTGACTACCTCTTAGGGGGAGTAGGCAGTAGCATTTTTGGTTGTTGCAGTTAGGAGGAGTAAGTGTTGTCATTATGTATTAAATAGGTGTTTTCCTTTGTTAGCTATTTCAAAGGATATATGTAGTAGTTTCTAGTTGGTGTAGTATGTTGTGTAATCCTAAGGGGGAGTGTGTAGAGAAGCTATGAAGAAAATAGAGTGTAGTAGAAGAAAAAGGAAGTTGTAGAGAAGATACATGTGTGATTTATGTCAAAGGGGATGTTTCCCTTTTCCATTGATGTCAAAGGGGGAGAGATTTAATTGAAAAACCTTATGAAGTAAGGGGAAAGAGAAAATGTTGGAAAGGATAGATGTTTGTGTAAGGGGGATCAGTGTGCACTGGTGTGCAGTATATGTTGGTGATCAAAGTTGTTGCTTTTGCTGTTGGTGGTTTTCATATCATGTGTTTCCATCAATTACAAAGGGGGATATTTCTGGAAGTCTATGCAATTTTTTTTGTCATTTATGTCAACAGATCTTTGTTGTTGCATTGATGTCAACCTATGGAGATGCTCTGATTGTTGCATTATGTTGTTATTAGTAGTCTCACTAGCGTCAACAATACCACTAGTGTTTCCTTGACAAGCATGCATGTGGTTGAATTTTTGTAGTGTAGTTGGTTTGGTGGTGATGAGGAAGTTTTACAAATGATGATATGATGTTTGTGGTGCTTGGTTTCCAAGTGCTTTTGAGAAAAGATGATAAAAAGAGGAAACAGTGTGGTAAAGAGTGTTTAGTGTAGTAGAGTATTGTTTTGGTTTTTTCTCTGCATTTCTTTCGTATTAAGTATTTTCTTATGCAGTTAAGATATATTGATTAGAGGTGTTCAAAGGTGTTATATCTAGATTTTATTGTCCTAGATTGTTGCATAGAGAAATTTTTGTTCACCAATGTGTGAACTGTGAAATAAGTGTTGTTCGGGGGAAATGGTTTTGCTTTGCATTTCTCCATAGTGTGGTTTTTGGTCTTATGGATTTGAAGGTGTGCTTGCAGTGCTCATATCTATCTCTATTTGATTTGTCCAAAGTTTGGTGCTTCACATTGTTGGATTCATGTGTTACAGTATATGGAAGGTTAACTAGGTGTATAGGATGAATGTGTTCTTCAAGTAAAATTTGTTGTGAAGGAATTTTTTGGATTTTAGGATGTTGATGGAATATTCCAAATTTTTTTTGAGTGTTGTGTGTGGTTCACAACTCATATTTGGATAAAAGGAAGAGTGTACTGAATTTTCAATGGTGTTTACACTAATAGTGGATATGCTTCAGTGTTTTTGGAAGCATGGCTTGGCGTGTATGAGTGGATTTATGACTGAGTTAAGGTGTGGTGTGGTCTAATTTCATTCCTCTCCACCATGAGAATTTTTTGGTGTAGACCTAATTTGAATTTGCATGATTGAGGTGCATAGTTGACCTTATAAATTATTTTCAAGGTTGTGATGGGTATACATTTGTGTTGAGTTGATGGAGGATAGATGTGTGAAGTGTGTGTGTTAGGAATTGTGATATGAAATACGAAATTGAAAAGTGTCATGTGAGCCTTAATGACTAAGACTATTGGAAGCTGTGAGTAGAAGGTGTCTACATTCTTAAGAGAATGTGTCAATGTACTAGTGGTGTAGTGGTGGAAATTTTATACTTCTCTAAGATGGATATCTCATTGGAACAATCTTATTTCTTCATTTCTATAATCTAAAAGTGAGCCCTTCTTTTCTTCTAGGTAATGAGCCCTTTAGCGATGAGCCTATTGTATTTGGTATTGTAATTACTTTATATTTGGCCTGATCCTCACCATGGTTTTTCACTTCTTGCATTTTACACATAAATCTGGTGTTCTCATGTGTATGGATGTGTTTGTATTACTATTTCTTATGTTTATATTCTACTAACTTATGATAAAGATTTGATCATTGATAAAGGTTTAAAGACTAATGTAGATCTGAATGTTAATGATATTTTTGATGTTTTAATGTACAATTGATTCACCCCCCCTCTCAAATGTCTTGTGCATTCAAATACCAATTAATAAAATATATGTGTGGCCTTCATTCTTTGTTATATAATTTAACCCAATAGAATAATTATAAAATTGAGCATACTTAGAGGTAAAGGGTACTTAGATATTATAATATGAATACAAGAGCTCTGAGAAGAAGAGATAAATTTTGAAATCACTTGGGAAAAAATGGATAATTCATTAAAATATTGGACATATTTAATTCTTTACACCATCTCTCATCTATTCACACAAATTCCATTATATCTTCAAATCCTTTTAAGAAATTCCTTCCTTATAGAACTTATTTTACCAATAACACTTTTAGGAGCCAAAAGAAAAGATAATAAATACAATAAGAATATTCTAATAAATATTTAAGTAAGAACAATCAAACACCTACTCAATGAAAGCTACCTACCTTTCCAACCTTCCAATAGTCTTCTACACTTATTCAAAATCAAGTTCAATGACACTTTAGGATTTGTTTCTTAGAGAAGAGGGAACCCTATATAGGAATATAGGAAATAACCTTTCCTAAAGGAAAGATAATTACATATACAGTATTGTTCATTTTTCTTCATATTGAGAAGATAATTTTAGATTTATATTTGTTCACCATCTAATCAAAATCATATTCATACTTATATAATAAATATCTATTTCTCTTAATTTATAAATATCTATTTCTCTTAATTTATAAAGTAGATGTAATAAATAAATGTTATCAAATAATACACAAATTGTTAATTAGTGAAATATTTTCTTATAGATGAAATTTTGATACCTTGTATGGAAATCTTAATTTTATGAGAACCCAAATGTCATCCAAGAGATTTAACCAAAATAATATATAAATAAGGGGAAACAGGATCCCCTCATATGATACCTCTTGAGGATGAGAAAAAAACTTCAATAGAACCATTTATAAGAACTAAAAATAATATTAAATAAAAAAATAAAAAACTAATCCCTCAAATACTTACTAAAACTATTTTTTTCTAAATTTTTCTCATAAAATCCTCTATTTACACAATCATATAATCTCTTAATTTATATTTTTAAAAGGATACCAATTATTTTACTCATGATAAATGAATGGATCATTTCATGAAATAAGATAATCATATCCATTATTTGATGACTCTTAACAAAAACTTATAACCTTCACAGACTAAACATGTAAAGGTGTGATTCTATTAGAAATGATTATAGAAATTATCTTATATGGTATTAACAAATATAATTTTTTTACTATAATAGAATTATTCCTTCTAGAAAAAATGTAAGAAATGTAGAGTTCATGGCTTTGGTGATCCTATAAAATTCATAGACTCTTGCACCACATCTTGAAATTACTCGCCTATAATATCCCAAAAGTGTTGAAAGAAAAGTTCTAGAAACCATAATCATCAAGACAACAATCTCTAACCATCTCAAAAAGAGCATATATAACTTATTCTAGAAAATATTCTTCATTATCTTTTTATTTTGTTCCTAATTAATCTTAGAAGAAATAAAATTAAGGAAAATATATTGCTTTTCCTTCTAAGTGAGAACTTATTTAGTAAGTGTATTTTCCAAAAAAAATCTTATGATTAGATTATAATTATCACTTATTTGTCCAATTTCACTTGTTCTATCTTAGAGATTAGATTATTCATGTTGAGATCTAAAATTGTGATCCCCTTCTTTAAATCGTTTGATTCTATATTTTGTAGCACCCCTTCGATTTTCTAATGTTTTTAAACTATGCTTTTATTTTGATAGACTTTGATACTATGATGTTGTTATTTGATCGCTGACATTATAGCGATGATGGTTTTTATATTGTGATGTGATGTTACACTATATTGATGATTATGGATTATGACATGCTTTCTGGTTAGCATAGTTGATTATGTGAGTTGATGTAGATATATGTTCATCTGTAGTTATTTGATGTTTTAGTTTCATCATTTTTTATGTGACATTGTATTGGTGAAGGGGATGAGATTGCATCACTCGCTTGTGAGCGCCCTATGATTCTGTGATTTTCTCTTCATGGTGTGATTGTTCATGATCTATATACATATACAACATATGTTTTGATTGCAAGATTGCACATAGAGGACATCAAATCCACCTAGATTCACAAGTTTGAGCATGTCCATTGCCCAACGAAATAGTTGATTGGGAGATAGTAACATGATTTCCTTGTCAAACCACAACCCTAGTCACAGTGTGTCATCAGTCCTTGTTTTGGTCATGCTTTATTGTTATGTTGTCCCCGTTTGCCTTGACGTTAATTATTTGGCAAAGTATACAATGTGGGAAATTAATGTTAACTAATGTTTTTAATGTTTTTAATTGATTATTTATTTAATCATGATTAATGTTGTTAGAAGCTCTAAATTTGATTTAATTAATTAGATTTAATTTATCGTGTAAAGCAATTTAATTATTTAGATTAAAATTATTTTACATAGTGATTACAATTATTTAGATTAAATTTGATATTAAGTTGTTAGATTATAAAAGCTTTATTTAATTAATTATTTAAATTAATTAAATGAAGTTGTGAATTTAAATGAATGGATAATTAAAATTAATATTTTATTTTGAATTATTAAATAAACAAATATCTTAAAATATCTTAGAGGAAATATCTTGTGATTAATTTGGGAAGATATTTTGGGATTGTGACATGAGTTGGAAATTAATATCTGGTGTTGGGAAATAATTCACGAAGAGAATAATTGCATTAACTGAAAGAGGCCAAAAGGTTATTTGACGAGAATGAAAATTGTATTTTGGGGTTGTTGAAAATTGAAAGAAGCTCTCGAGATATTTGTTCTGGTTCTATTTTCAATTTTTTGGAAAAGAGGATTATTTTGGAGAAGGTTTTTGATAATTTTGGAATCTGGAGGCGAGGCTCTACTTCAAACTTCAAATCTTCAATCATCTGAAATAGGTTCTTTAATTGTGTTATTTAAATTTAAATTGGAAAAGATTGTCTGTACATTGAAGAAAACTTTATTTGTTTAAAACTTTTGTATGTTTTGAAAATTGGAAAGATTGTCATGAAAAATTTAGAGCTTCAAATAAAATTCATGTATTCTTTTGAAAAGATGATTGTTTTAAAACAATAGAATTTACCATAATGATTATATAGAAAATTTTGAAAACCTCTGTAGGAATTGATTTCAATCTTCCTATCAAAATTTGTGAAAATATTTTATTGTATTGGGAAAGATTTTCCTCTAGAAGATTATTGTTTTCTTCTTCCAATTGGATTTATTTGGCTCAGGAAATTGAAAACCTCTCAAAAATTTTGTAAATATTTCCTATAGAAAATTTTGTGAAAAAAAATTGCTCATATGGAGCAATCATTTTGATATATTTGTATATATATATATATATATACTAGCAATCGCACCTTAGTGTGCAATGGATATGTCGAAGATGTGTGGAAAGTCAATTAAGGATAGTTTTTGGTTCAATGTTTTGCAAGATGTATTTAGTTTAGAATTTGACTATATACGAATACATGCAATATAAAAGTGGAATATGTGGAAAGAAATGCATTAGAAAATAAATTAAAAACTATAATGTGATACTCATTTATCAGTAACATGACTTGTTGGTATGCTAAAATCAGGTACTTGCAGTAATAATCCTTTGGAATTTGTAAAATCTGCACTGAAAAAATTTAAAGTGCAGAAGAGGCTGCTAATGTTCAAAACTTAAAAATGAAATACACAATTTTGAACTTTTCTTGAAATACACAATAGTTTAGAACTATATAATTTTGTACAAGAGAACATTTAATGTGCATATTTTTATGTTTTATTCAACAATTAAATGTTAAAAACTAATATGTTCCCAGTAATCTATCCCACATTGTGTATACATGTTTATCAGAGCACTTTTTGGTGCAATAGTAAATGTACAGCAACATACAAGATTGTTACAAAAGTATGAAGTAGTATCATATTTTTGAATGATTGTTCTCATTAGCTGGAATTTAAGAGTAAGAGGTTAGGGACATATGAATACCAAACAAGTATATATTCAATAAATCTAATGCACAAGCATAGTGACCAACATTGATATTTTCTTGACTGCTGAAGTAGTACAATCCAAAATTATATAAATGTGAACAACAACATTAACCAAGAGAGTATTGTACAGGGTTGTGTTCTCAAAAAAACTATGAAAGTTTAGCAATGTAGAGTACAAAATAATATTGAATCTTCATATATTGTAGGGCAAATTTTTTTTCCAGCTGTCACTGTTGATGCTCATAAGAATTTGCAAACCTGTAAAAAAATGAATAGCAAGTAGATTTTAATGTTTGATTTGTAATGTATGATTTTATAGTATTGGAGTAGGGGAAATGTAAGCGGAAAAAGAGAAGAAACTAACTTGTGACTTTTTTTGTCACTAGTGTGTGCTCAAAAGATGGAATTTGACAATGCCAATAAGCATTATTCCTCTTGCTTGCGGCGAGCTACATGAGGACTTTGTTGCATGCGTGCGTATCATTCAAATTTGAAAGTTGGTTTTATGCAAAGGTTTGCAAGTGCACGCACTCTAGAAATAGCTGTGAATGTGAGGCCCTGTCGATCCACGTTGTCGATGTCGATTGTTTCCTTTTCTAGTGTTAGTCCTTGTGATTTGTGTATTGTTAAGGCCCATGCCATTTTCAACAAGATTTGACGGCGGAGCCCATGACTCAAAAGGGAAAGTGGGATATTTTTAGGATTATTGTGGTCCCAAACAGGGCCAATGTAATTATTGAATTGAACAACAACAAACAAGGGAAGTGAAGGTGGATTCTCACCATCCTTGTAGATGATTGCTTTCACTACCCCGAGTGCACCACTAACAAGGCCTATTTCCACCCATAAATTTGAACATAGCATAACCTTTTGCTGAACACATAAAAGAATCCTAGATTGAATTTGTTCTTCTGCTAGATTTGAACATGGTGGCCCCCGTAGTTGCTCAGCTATTAACACTGCAATCGGTGCTCCTAAAGATAATAACATACAATGGTTATGTAGCGAGACCATTTCATTTGTTGCAAAAAGATGTATGGAGGGTAGGAATGTAGTCAGCTCTGTACGTGACAGTGTTGAGCTGGAACGTGACATTAGAACTTGCCAATCTTCAATTGTAGGTTCTGCATTGCACAAATTAGAGAGGAGAGACCGAAAAGAAATTTGTGTAGGATCTTCACCAATTTGATGAAATATTTTGGTTAGTGTGACAACCTTTGTGAAGCTTTTCCATAGAATGCCCCCATATGAGCTAGAGGCATACATGGGGATGTCCTTGACCGGTGGAAGCTGTCCTAGATCACCGAAGAACATGATTGAGTGACCTCCAAAAGGAATCTGGTTATGGTTGGGGAATGCTTCACGTAACCTCATGCAAATGCGTTCAAGCAACTTGGGTCCAATGAAGCTCATTTCATCTATCAATATGTACCTAATGTAATACATTTTTTCTTGGAAGTTTGCCAGTGATTGACCTTGTAGGGGGTCCATTTCTTTGATAGGTATTCAAAGGGTAGAGTGAATTGTCGATGCTTGTATGTTGAATGTTGCTACACCTGTAGGTGCAAGAAGTAGTAATGGTGATTGGCCATTATGGGTTGAGGTCATCAATGCAAATTTTATGGCTTTTATCAGATGTGATTTACCAGTTCCAACAGTACCTTGAACAATTATTTTTAGAGGAGGTTGCCAAGTATTAGCATTTGCATGTGATAAAATTATATGAAATGCTTTTTGTTGTTGGATAGACAACTCTTGTTGGGTAGGGAAAGTGGTAAGATGGCGGAGTTGGAATGTTGGACGGTTGGATTCTATGAATGTAGTAGCAAAGACTTGTTGGTGTGGATTGAATTAGGTAGAACCCCAATCATGGTTAAGGTCAATGTCACGTCTACCAAGCATTTCTAGTTCATCAAAGTGGAGGGGAAGACTTGGGTATAGGCGAGACAATACTTGCCATTCAGATTGGTTGTTATCTTGCATTGTATCATCTCCATTGGAAGAGGTGCTTGAATCAGTATCTTCTAGAGCTTTAGGTGTTGTGCATAGTACATGCCAAGGATGATAATCCTTGGAAAAACTCTCCCACTTTTCTATAATTTGAATAGATGATGAACCCAAATCATTGACAATGTTGCGAAATGGCTTGTATAGAAGTAGTTCACTCCAAAAAAATCCTTCAAAGTTTATGTCATCTTTTGCAGGGATCGTTATGAAGTGAGGGGAGATGCAAACAATGGCAGGTATGGAACGCTCTTTCCAGAGGCTACACTTTCTAGATGTTTTGAATGTCCATTTTTGGGTTACTTCAATAAGAGACATGGACTCAAGATTAGGTGGATGGGCCATGTAAGCATCAATGTAATTTGGGGATGTGGTAGTTGTTGCTGGGGAGATAGAAAGATGACGAAAGTTTTTTTGGCTAACATTTAAAGAAAAAAATATCTTGCTTGAGAGGGTGAGGGGGAGTTTTAGTAGAAGGTGGCAACTTTCTTGGGCTCCAATATCACGATCCACTAGTGTTTCAGCAAGCATTTTTCGAAAAGCTGTTGGGGTTGGCATGTCAGACTCAATATTGGTTGAAATGCGAGAAAGCATGTCATGGTATGTTTCTGATTTGCTTTCTGCTTTAGCTACATATTTTGCAATGTATTTGAGGACAGCATGGATGGAGAGTACAAGTTGGCAATCTACATTGGCCCTCCAAATAGAGAGTATAGAAGGGTTGTGTAGGTTTATACGATCATCATTGCGACATGGGGTGAAAGTAGGTTGGCCAAGCTCATCTATTATAAGGCTTGAGTGATTTTGCATGGTCCAAGGGGCTTTATATCGACATTGAAGGCTTGGGCCTTTTCTCCTAAGGCATGTTTGCAAGGTACACTTTGTATGACGCTCTACACAATTAAGCAATTCAGTGTAATTGGCAAATGGGTCTGACGACATAATCAAGCCTGTGTTCATTAAGCAGGGATCATTGAGAGGAGCTTGTTGTATTCTTTGGTTCCTTAAAGGAAGGGGTTTGGGATTCCATGTAGAGACATATCTATTAATATATTCAACTGCATTTTCTACTGAGTGGAAGTTTTTCCATTATAGTGTCTTGATATTAGGTGCATCTTTTAGCCACAGGAATCCATGGATATGTGCAGAGCCCTTATGTTGCCATTCATACCTGGTGGAAGGTTAATGTTTAGAAACAACTTAGAAGGTAAGTAATGTAAATAGAGGAGAGTAGAAAGAGTATACCTATAGGTCAGTAATCAGTTGCACCAAGTAGTTTTTCCAAGACCTCTTCATGAAATGCAGTAAATCTCTGATGCATGTACTGTGCTGTAAGGTGTGGATTTTGAACTATATTTTCTATCCTCCATCTATAAGCTGCTTGTGGATTTGTAGGTAGAGTAGATGGCATAATACTATGCAAGTCTGGCCATTTTGTATCAGCTGCACTAAGTGTAAAGAATAGTGTTGGACAACCAACTTGTATGACCATATCTGATGGCTCTCCAATACAACGGTTTCAAAATGGGCGTGTTCCACGAATTGCTGAGCCAAAGTGCATGAGTTGTTCAGCAAGCTTGTCATTAGGCAAGTCCTTTAGGTGCTGACAAAGATCAAAGATAGTTTTGGGAAGGCAAGGGTCAATGTTTTTTTGGACGAAAACAAATGATGTGGCTTGGCTGCGATGGTGCATGAGAATATTCAGTATGAAGTACCTAAAGCGTGGGTGTTGGCCAAACCTATTATCATGGTACCTAAGAAGGTGGCGAGCATATTCATGTAATTTGACTTCTTTGATGCATTCTTGTTTGAACGCAGCAACACCTTTTGGAAACAAACTAGGGAATGCCATTACAAACAATCCTTCAGTGGTGTACTCATTGATGGGAGATGAAGATATTGGTGGCCAATCTATGGACAAGCGTGGTTGACCTTGTCCAAGTTGCAATAAAGAGCATAGTTCTTCAACTTCTATACGTCCAGCAGGAAGACTTGCAACAAATGAAGTACTGGGTGGCATGTTTTCTTGCAAATAGTCATCATTTTCTTCATTTGTATGCATCATGGTTGTAGCTATGGGACTAGGAATAGTGTTTGTTTCATGTAGCAAGTTTATAATGTTAGTGGAAGCAACTGGCAGTGATGATACTGCAATATCATCAAATTGTATGAATTTGTAGTATGGGTCATGTAAGATTTTATATTGCAAGGCCGCAAATACACGTGTTCTACTTACGTAGAAGTTGTAGTCTTGGTGCCCTATGTTTTCTTTGTTAACAATTAATATATCTAAATCATCTATACACCTAGGCAAGTGGGTTGCAATAGTAGAAACATGTTGAGGAAAACAAATAGTGTGGCCACTATATTTTAGTTGGCCGCCCTTGGCATAGGTAACTTGGAGAATTGAACTGACCCTTGCTATTAGCATCTCTTCAATTTGTGTTAGTTTTTTTAAACAGAGTGGTTGCTCACCAGGATCCATGTTATTCCATTTGGAAAAGCGATGGCCATTTTTTTCAGATGCACATCGATAACAAGTAGAAAGTCCATGTGATTGCCTCGTTTTAATGCCAGGATATTTCTCCATGCAGATGAAACAGGTTGAAATATTTGCAAGTTTATCCAACTTTGAACGAAAGGTATTTCTAGCAGCGTAAAAATGTTGAGAAAAATCTGGAGGTGGATGGACATGAGAAAATGAATTTGCTGGAATTGGATTATGGAGTTCAATTGCAGGTGTATGTAGGTGGGAGGGATTAGCGAGCAGAGGGAGTGTAGACATGGAGGCATGATCTATGGAAATATGTGCATTGTGTCGTCTTCTTTTGTTGATGTCATCTTTTCTTGCATTGTAGCGTACTCGTTGTTGCTGATTTCGATGAGCATGCTTTTCTACCTCTCTTGTGTTTTCCAAGTCCATTGAATAGTTTCTGTGAAAATGTGTAAAAAATGTTGAAATCAATGTAAATTGGTAAGTATATATATAGATCCTTTATGGTTATTTCGACATATTTATGTTTACAAAAATATAAAATTTGAAATTGATGTAACATTGTACATGAAAAGAGTTTATTGCACCATAAGTGGAAATAACATAATTATAAATGATCAAAAACTAATAATAAATCGTAAGAAATAGCATGTTAAAAAATAATCCAAATATTTAATTGTAGCATGGGGGAATAATAAATAACCAAGCGAAGAATTGAATGTGAGTAGAAATATGATGTAAATAAATTGTAGACATGATGTGGTGATAAAACATTGAACAAAGCAATAGAAACCATTTTGTTTGAGATGTAAAAGCATATATTTACAAACATAAGCATGCGAAAATCCGAGGGAACAACATGATGTGGCGATAGAACATTGAACATAGTAATAGAACCATTTTGTTTGAGATGTAGAAACAAATATTTACAAACATATAGTAGATTTTACATGTCGAGTGACATCTTTAAAAACTAAACACATTTTGTAGCTGTGGTAATAATGCTTTGTGTTTCATGCCCACCAAAAATAGTTGTTTGGATGGTAAGAGCAAGTAGAAACTGGCAATTGACAACATTGGTGATAATGTCATTAGCAACATTATTGTCTGCTAGTAGGAGTTGAAAATCTTCTGCAGAAACACCTAGCAATGTAGTTGCTGGTTCTTCAAATGTTGTAACTTTAAAAAGCTGGCCTATAGCATCTTGTAAGTCCATCTTCAGTATATAGCTATAATCACACTTTGAATTTTTTGAAGAACACTTGGGGCATTTAAACGAACCAGGAGAAATTTGCAAAAGCTTTTTTTTTACATTTTTTGTTTTCCACCAAATGAGGGCAAGAAAGGTAGTAAAAGTTGTCTAAGTGCAGCTTTGTGATAGTGGCCTTAATGCAAACATTTTTCTTTTCTCAACAAAGCCTATCTCTGTAATACTTGAAATAGGAATTGGATTTTCAAATTTGTGGGTGGGAAAATGGCTCTTTGAGAGGGAAAGGTAGGGTTTTGCAGTACCTTTAGTTGCATACTAGGTTTGTAATGTAGTGGCCTCTACCAAGTTGGGATTGATTATGATGGTAGTTTGGAAAATAGTATCTATGGATGTTCCAGACCAAGATGTTATGCGTCCACTCTTGATCAAAATAATGGGGGGGTTTGGTTGCATAGAAAGGTCAGATATTTGTTTACCAACAATTTCACAATGGTGACCCCAAAGTGTAATATCAATGGTACGACTTGACATGTCTATAATGGTTGTTGTACACTTTATTGTTTCTGTACCATCTCTCTTATGTATGGTTGATGTAGAGGAGATGCGCAAGAGAATGCCAATGAAATCTACAAGGGTATTAATAGGTAATGACATTAATGACTCTATGCTTCAGATATGATAGGTGTGCTCGGGTATACTGGAGTCTACACAAGTGGATGGAATTATACTTGAAGAGGAATGGAGGAAAATTTCATAAGGATTTGTGTTGCTGCTATATTTCATGTAGGTAACTCTGATGCAGCCATTAGCTATTACATATAGGCTATTGGAGTTTACAAGATGGTAGAACGTGTCTACAAGGTCATTAAAGCAAGTGACATGTATTGCAGTGCCTGCTTTATCTACGAAATCAAACCCAAAAACTTTTCCATCATGGCTTGCATTTTTGTACTCGTGAATTGGACTTTTAGCCAATGCACAACCCTCAATTGTCCAAAACTTATGGTTGGGGGTTAATGATGCAATTGGAATGGGTTCAAATGGGGCCTTGTTGTGGTGTTCCATTGATGTTGTGGATTCTTCGATAGAAGAATTGGTGGCTTGGGAATTGGTAAATTGCTCTTGAGAGCTGATAGAGGGCATATAAGTTGTAGCTTGATGGATAGCAGTTGGAGTTCCAACCAATGATTCATTGTTTGATATTATTTCCAAACTATGAATTACAATTGCCCTGCAATGAAAGAACAAAGATACGTATTAATGAGATGTAGATGCTTAAAAAATAAGATTTAAACAGTAGAAGGGAAGTATGCACATACGTGAATTTGGGGAACTTTCTACAACTGTAGTTTTTGAGATGGACAATAGAACCTTTAACTAACACCTCCTCTAAGACAAGCTCATTGAACTCTGTTGGTAGTAGAGCAGCATGTTTATGCATTCCATCAAATAGTTGCATGCGGAATTTGACAATTGTAGTTTTAGGTTGTTGAATGGACTCAATAGATACAACCTATAAAATTGGGCCTAAATTGGGTATGCCATCAAGTATGTTGGAAATTGCATTTGTAGTTAATGTTGACATAATAACCTTGGAAGTTTGAGGAAGTGGTTGTCTTGCATGCAACTTAAGAGTATGGGAATTAGGTATTGAAGAAAAGTTGTTTCCAATCTTTAATATATGTGAAATTAAAATATGTTAAAAATTTTAATTGACTAGGGTAGTAGGGGAAAAAACGTAGGTGTATGGTTTGAATGTATCAAGTGTATGTGTGCAGAAAACATGTATATAGTGAAAGTTGAAATGTACATAAAAAAAATGTATATCCATAAGTGAAAAATAATAGGTAAACCTATCAAAATACAAAATATTTGTAATAAGTCTAGGTTATAATTATTTTGTAACTATTTTTTTTGAAAATGATAATAAATTAGGTAAATTCATTATTAACACAATTATAATAAAAGTACAAGAAATTAAAAGAATTTGCAACTATAAATCTATTGAGCAAGTGCTTTGAAAAGGAAATTTTTTTATTCTATAGCATATAAGTAGAAGACTCTTAAGTCACTTTAGATTGTAATACATGAGGTCGAACAATACAAAGTATGATTGTAAACATAGTTAGTTGTACGAGATTTACATAGTGAGAAGTACATGTATAAAGTGACATATTGTGCACATGGATATGTCTATGTAAATTGCATACCATCAAAATGAAGGGTTCGCTAGAGTGTTATGATTATATACATAGTTAGCTTTAGAGAGGTTACATAGTAAATAGTTCAAGTATTTGATCACATATTTTGTAGGTACATCTCGTATGCATGGACTAGAAAGGGTGTGTCATCATTTTCGTACAAGCGATCATAATATATTTCCCTAAGGAAAGTGCAAAGGCCCTCCAATTTAGTGTAGCTCTTTTGGAACAAGGACAGTGTATCCTGAAGCTTTTCGATGTCCAAATCTTGTACCTAAGGCGTTGATTGGAAAACATCTTTGAAATTGTGGACAATAGTGTGGCAACTATTTGTGATAGTAGTTGCTAGATGTTCGACAATAGGTCCAAGGCTTTCTAGTTGATTTACAGATGCACAAGACTCTACTACAACATGATGGGGATTCAAAGAGACATTAGGGTTTTGTTTATTGTTTAGTGTATCTGCACTAGAAACTTGGATGATATCAGGCATTTGATTCTGGCTAGCCATTTCCTGAGATGAGTTAAGTCAAGGATTTTATAAATTAAAAACAAAAGAAATTGAAACAATGGGAAAACATAAGTAATATAGCTGAAATAAAGATAAAGAATTGTAATGCATGTTTTTCAAATAAAAATAAAATCACACTACTATTAAATAAATTCACAATATTTATTTTTTGTAGTACACTATATTCAATTATAATACATCATTGTTGGTACTAGGAGACCAAAGATATCTGGCACATGTATTTACTCGAACAATAAATTTCTTAATAAATAAAATATAACAAAAAACAAAGAAGGGAACCTAATGTGATTTAATAAGTTAAAAAACCAGCTCTTAAATAAATTTAAAGTATAATACAATAGTAAATAAAATAACTTCAAAGAATCTGAAAAGAAAATGGTTGAGATTGAAGATGAGTTATAAGTAATTATTTAATATAGGTAATGTTAAATGAAACTTAACTGAAGTAAAAAATTTAAAAGTTTTCTTTCTTTTGGGTAAAAGTTATATAAAATATATTAGAAAGGAAAACTAAATTTTCATAGCAAATTTTTTATTTTCTCCTTACTTTTTTCATAGAAACCATTAATATCATCTTTAAATAAATTAGGGTAAGTAGATTTTAAATATGTTTAAATCTCTGTTTGGTACATTAAAAATTAGATTTTGAATATCTTCAAATATTTCTATTCCCATTTTTATATATAATAATTTGTTAGAAAAAATTAAGGTAAGTAAATATCTTGAAATATCTACTTGGTAAAGTAGAGAGTAGATTTTGAATATTTGTAAATATTTGTTTTACTAAAGTAGATTTTTAAATAAGGGAGTGAAGAATTTGAAGCCACATATTTGAAATAAGTAATAAAATAAATTTAAAGAATCTGAAAAGAAAACAGTTGAAACTGAAGATGAGTTATAAGTATATATTCAATATAGGCAATGCTAACTGAAATTTAATTGAAGTCAAAATTTAAAAAATTCTATTTTTTTTGGGTAAAAGTTATGTCAAATATATTGAAAAAGGAAAACAAGATTTTCATACCAAATTTATTAGTTTCTCCTTATTATATTCGTCTAATTATTATTTCTATTAGATTTTCATAACATTTTTTATGTGTTCTCCTAACTATTTTCATATAAATATATTAGAAAATAGATTTTGATTATCTTCGAATATTTCTATTTCCATTTATATATATATAATAAATTTGGAAAGAATATGTAAAAATCAGTTTTAAAAAAAACAAGCATATTTGGAAAAATGAATATAAGTATTTAAAAATGAAAATTTTATGAGTTTTTTTTAAAATCACAATGACAACTATCAAACAACTTGTAAAAATAGATTTAATTATTTAAAAATGAAAATTTTACCTCATTTATTTATGAAAAAAACTATAAATTATAAATAAAAGTTGTCTATATTTATATATGGTAAGTAGTTTTTTTTTCAAATAACAAACATCAGAATTTTACCATGAGTGGTTGTTACCATCCCTCTCCAGACCCATTTTTTATCCCCTAACATTCATTTGCTTTACAAAGAGGAAATTCTGAATTTCTCTCTCTTTTCCACATCATGCTCGCATTAGCCAGCATTAATGTAAAAGGAAGAAGCTTTTGCCATAAAATAGCAGTTCGGTCAAACCAATTTAAGCTATATATAATATTTTATGTATATTAAAAGGACCCACAACAAGCATACACCTCGCAGTTGCATGCCTCCCACATTTGGCTCGGTAGCATTGTACACGTTGCTTATGATTTCCTTGTTCTATTTTTTGTAACCAAATGATTAAGAATTATAGAATGTATAGTTTAGTTTTATATTCAGTATTTTGTTTTGTCCATGATGAGCAAAATGAAGTGTAGCAAACATTAGATCTATCTAATTTGTTATACCTCTCTTATCCAATTATAAAACTGGAATGTTGGACATTACATTTTGCTGAAAGTATGTTTGCACAAAATAGATTTGGCTAAAAATATCTTCGTAATTGAAAGATTTGTTTTGAATTAAAATATAATAAACATTATAAAGTAATTATATAAATAATGTTATATAAAGTAATATAAATGCTAATTTAAATATATAAATAATTTAATATTTAAAATGTAATATAATATTAGATTATAGTATAATGTTTATTTATTATTATATAGCATATATAAATTTTATATATCATAATATATAATATAAAATTGTAAATGTATTTTAAGAATTTAATAATTGAAAATGCTAAATATTGAGAGCTTATTTATTATTTAATTGTATACTAAATTTTAATTTATTATATATATATAGTTTAAAATAAATATATAATTAATTCTATATAAAGTAGTATTAATACGAATTGAAATATATAAATAATTTAATATTTAAAATGTAATATAATATTATATAATAGTATATTGTTTATTTATTATTATATAGAATATATAAATTTTATATTATATAAAATTATAGATGTCTTATAAGAACATAATAATTGAATATGCTAAATATTTTAAGTTTATTTATTATTTAATTGTATATAAAATTTAAATTATTTTTTATTATTATCATAAAACACAAAATATTTGTTATATAATAATTTAAATTGATATTAATTTTTTAAAATTAATTAAATAAGAAACGAAAAGAATAAAAAACAAACCCAGGCCTCTCCAATTAAAAGAATGCTATTATTTTATAGAATAATATAAAAAGAAATATAATAATAAATGATATATAAATTCTATAGTATTCAAATGGGTACAAAATTTAGTATTTTAAAATTGAAATAAAGTAGTAATAATGACAAATGTATTATTAATAAATGAAAAGTAACTTTTCTTTTTTTTAACTATTTTTTTTATATTTAGACTAAATTATATATAAACTAAATTATAAAATGAAATAAACAAAAATATATATAATACATTTATAAAACACAATAAATAAAGTTTATGTAATACTTTTTAACTATATTCTAAATTTAAGAAATATATAAATAATTAATTTGGGAAAAAAATAAAGCTTTTTAATTTTAACTATTTAGTGTAAATGTAAGAAATATATAAATAATTATTTTAAAAAATTAGAACACATAGCAGCAGAGATTATATTTAACTAAAAATAAATAAAAGAAATGAATGTAAAGTGATAAAACCAAATTTGTAATTTCTTTTTGAGATACTTATACATTTGTATTTATTATTTTATACTTATATAACTGTTACACTGACTTTATTCAAAGAAATTAGCCCAAAAAAACAACACATATTTTTTTAGTATGGTTTGGGTCATGTAGATAAAGAGGATGGATGCAGCCCTAACCCTAAATGAGCTTACGCGTAGCCTGTAACTATAGAAAACAAGAAAATAGTAGCAACTATAGCAAAAGTAAATTCTAGTGAAGTATTTTTTTTATTTGGACTTTCAAGAAAAAGCAAAGACATATGTAAAGCCAGGTTGCACTACCTTGCCAGTAGCCTCTTTGTCTGGTGGACGTGTATGCAAAATGTGGAAGAAAGAACATGGCACGTGTACTGCCTTTGTCACGACATACCTTGTAAATTCTGGAAATGATTTGTGAATTTCCTCTGTTCTTTCTTAAACTCCTGTGGTGTTTTTCCTTGCTGCCTTGGACGTACCCTATACCTACCAGTATGTTAGGGGAAGATTAAGAGTTTCTTTTAGGCACTGGCTGTGCCAAGCCTTGTGAAGTTTGTTTGCTCCTTTCTCTGGACTGGCTTTTGTAAAAAGCTTTTGAAAAGTTTTGCTGCAAGTAAGTGTACCGTTACTGAAGAACACTCCTCTAGTCGTGTTGTTTGAATGCTTGACATGTTTTGTTAATTTCATTCAATCATTATTCAACTGTTAACCATACAAATTGAGTCTAAAGAAACGCCCACTTGAGACTTTTGAATACAAAATCATTGTAAAGCCAAAACTTTGCTCTGATAATGTTATTTGGATTCTGGGTCTGTTTTGTCATTGTGAGTATACTTTCCTTGATTATATGACTATTGATCATAAATATGCAGTCGTGATATCATTACCAATTGGGAATTTTGTATACCCAAATCATTCTTAGGTCAGATCAGATTAAACAACTATGCTGTAGTTTTGTTATTTGGATTTTGGGTTTTAAATTTTTACTCAACGAGTATACAAATGTTAGTCATGCAAACGAATCGAAGGACCATACACTCTTTAGAATTTTGACTACCCAAATCACCATCAGTGCATCTTAGACCTAACAACTCTGCCTGTTAAACATACAATTGCAGTCATAAAATCACACTCATTTGAGAATTTTGAGTACCCAAATCACTCTTAGGCGAATTGAGATGATAATCTAAGTAACACTTCATCCCAAAATTTTGAGGTATTCAGTTCTATATAATCATTTACTATTTTCCATATATTAGTCCTCAGCAGTTGAGAATTTTTACTGATTTTGACTTCCCAAAGTATATGAAGCCAAAATGAGACGGCCCTGTTCTCAATTTGTCTCTGCAGGGTTTTTCAAAATTTGAAGAGCTCTATCTGCTTCTCAGGGCGTCTTAGTTGGATTGATGGTGTTCTAAAAATATTTGTATATCCTAGTTGCCAATAAACTCACTACAAAAGTCCCAAGCTGTCGAGCCCTACGTTTGAAGCCCAAACCAGATGATCCAAGTACCTTGGGAGTTTCAGTTTTTGACAGCTTAATTAAATTATAAGGGCATTCTCTCTGTTCTATAATAGCTTCAAATGTTGGTTTTTCCCTGAAATTAATTCTTGCAAATAAAAACAACTATTTTGGTTAAAAAATTTATTGCTTGTTCTCTATTTGTTGTAGAGTGATTCTTTGGCCTTCTTCTTTGGAGGAGCACTCTATCAGTATTGTAATTGGGATTGGAATTAACCTTTCCAATTCCAGGGGTAAATTGAACCCAAGTGATGTTCTTGAACCGTTAAGACACTTAGGCTTATGATTTGATTTGGCTCATCAAGGAAACTACAGTCATCTGACCGGTTTGACTCTACAGGTAATTTCATGTTCTGGTTTCACTTTCATTTGTTTTATATTTAGAATTTCAGAATTTATAAGCAAATAAGATTTGAATAACTGTGTAATACAGCTAGGAACAACATTTACAACATTTATGGATGTTGGGTACTTAGAAAGTGAAATCTTGATTATTAATTTATACAGGTGATGGATGGGCCAATTCCTGAACAGATATTGTTAAGCCAGTGTAACATTTGATTGCTTGGTGATATATTGTTGGTTCTCCAAATACGTGATGCTGGAGAAGAAAAATCCAGTAGTTTGGATCCTCAAAACTCATTCTAATTGTTTGTGGCCCGGCATATTCATTTGATGCTATAAAGTTTGCTACCTTGTTAGAAGGTGGTAAAGCTCTAACAAAAAGAAAGACACGCCATATGTTTTAGATTTCAGAAGAGTTGTACCTTTGGAAGATGGAGTTCACACTAAAATCGAAAGAAGGATGTAATGGATGCAGGTTTTCTCCTCACTGCGCATGGCTCCCTACCTGGCCGTGCCCTTTCCTTGACCTACCAAGTGTGTGGGAGTGAGGAAACCTCTATGATTGCGTGGGATTTGGAACAAGAATCTTTGTGATTGGAAAGTAGTAGCCTTCCCTCTTCCTGTGTGCCCTCTCCCAATGTGCAGCGGGGAAAGCAGCAAAAAACAGGTAAGTAAAGAAGGCAATGAGCAGCGGGGAAAGGAGAAAAAAACGGCTAAGAACAACCGAATTCGTTTAGTTCTAGCTCCTCCAAGTTTTTCTTCATTGGTATTGACCTACAGTCTTTCAATTTGGCAAGTTGTAGCCTAAAAATAAGGTATGGGCGAGGGTTTTAGAGTATGTTTATTAAAATTAAAATTACATCCAGGAAGTTTAAGAGTATGCTTAGTAAAATGGAAATTACGGGGAGCATAAGTCGTAAGGGTTTCTAAGAATGTAATAAAAATTTCTGGAGGAAAAGAAGCAAGCAAACAATTGAGTGTAAAAGAATATCTTATTGACTGGAAGAATTGGCAAGCTTTGAGACAGTTTTTTAAAATTTTGCAGGAGCAGATGATCTGTAGAAGATAAATACATGTAGAAATATTAAAAAAATTAAGTGAAACAATTGTTGTAAAAGAAAGGCCATATTTAGAGAATATATAGGAGAAATTTGAAGCATTTGCCAACATACAGGTATGAACAATTTTCGTGTTCAGCTGAAGACAGAAGTGCAAGCAATTGCAAGTACGAAGAATTAAGTTAATTGTAGAGAGTAAAAAGAAGATGGATAAATGAGAGGATAATATCTTTACACAGGGTAGATGAGAGTAATTAATCTACCATGCGCTGTAAAGAAAAACCGTGGAGCTGTACAAGATATTTGAAATATAATATTCACTTTCCCATGCGATGAAGGTGTAAAAAATCTAAACATTAAATAAAAATAAAATAAAAATACAGCCTGGTGGTTGTAAGGCGAACGGCGGCTGATCGAGATTATAGTGTTTCAGCGTAAAAATCAAACATCGGGAAGCAGAAAATAATAAAATATTATCCAAAAGCGTTAAACGGGCGAGATTGATATAACCGTTGGCAGTGAAAAACAGCTCGGGTATTTCAAAATAGGATACGCCTTCGGCGTAAATAAATATATATGCATATTTTTATATGAGTTCTTAAAAAAAAATTATATTGAAAATCCAGATGAGGAATCCGTATGGCAGTTTTTTTTTAAATCACAGGATTGAAAGAAATTTTAAAGTTTATATAAATGTTTGTAGGGGGGCTGGGGGCTACCCCAACAATCGTGCCCCCTATGAAGGGGATCAGTTGTGTAAGCCCAACTTGTGATTAATAATGGTGTATCCTTCAATAATTAGTCCGCCTTTGTAAATTTGAAAAAAATAAATTAGTTTTGTTTTTAATATATAAAAAATATAATATAAATATATATATATGCATAGATATATATACATAAATATTTATTTATATATATTTATATACATTATATTTAATATTTATTTTTAGAAAATTGTAATTTCCTTTTAAATATTTATATAATATATATTTATATATATATATATATATATATAATTATATATAAATACATATATAATTGTATATATATATATATATATATATTTCTATAATAGGTGCATGTAAATGCACAAATTTGATGTTTTAAAATGAAATGATTTGAAAGGGAAATTGAATTAAATAATTAGATTTAATTTTTTATTGATTTTAAATGAAAATGTATTAAACTAGATTATTTTGAAAAATGTATTATTGTTTTTTTTTAAATGGAAATTAATTTAAGAAAATCTTAATTATAGTTTAATTATTTTCCTGAATTGCTTATTTAATTATGACGTCTTTTGTTCACATAAGTTGGGAAATCAGTTAGTTATGAATGTGTAAGCCTTCCAGATGTATTATTATTTGGGGGTTGTTGTGATATTTTGTATAGCCCTTTGTTTTCCTTGGGTAGTGCACTTAGTTGTGATTTAGTTTTAAACAGTCAGTTACTACAAATGGGATGTGTTGCTTCTTGCATTATGGATGGGATTTTATATCCTTTTTTTGTGCACTTTGTTTACCCTTGGTCTATGGATTAGATCCTTGTGTTGTCAGTAGGGGAGTGGCTCTCAATGAGGGCGGCTCTCAATGGGGGCCGCCACACAAAGTGGTGCCAAGGTAACTCATGTGAGAGTTAGTTAATTCAATGGAAATTAAATAAAAGTATTAGAGGAAAGGATATTTTTAAACACATAATTTGTTAATTGTGCCTTGTTGATTGGCTCAAGGGCTCGTATAGACTTGAGATGAGACGAGAAGGCCTAGAATGGAAAGATCTTTATTTTGTCCCTATGAAAGATATTTGATTCTGCATCGGTTTGCATGTGGGTCTGGGGATCGTGAGAGGCTACTAGGGTAACCTAAGATGGGGGTCGGGGCCTAGGAAGATCTGCTAACATAACCCATGCTACTTTTTGATGACACTCATCTTGTGATAACAAAGTGTATTGTTCAGTTGATTTACTTGATTCTTTACTTTGGAAGCAATGTAACATTTATGTTAAGTATTGGACTTGTATAGTTTAGTCTTGTGATTGCATGTGTCTTGAGGTTGTTGGTTTTTCCTAGGAAGCCATTTTACTATCTCTTAGCACAGGGGGTGGGCCTTCGGGTACCACTTGGTTGGGTGGAACGTACATCTTACACCGTTGGGTTTCCACTTCATGTTCATGATAGAAGGATCTTCCAAATTGGAGAGCTCGCATGTTCCATTTTCTGTGTACCATCTCTTGTATACTATTGGATCAGCTAGATTTGTACTACTCCTCATTTGTATTCGAGTCCAAGAATCCTTGAACAATCATTGTAATTATAATATTGTTTGTATGATCTACCTCATTTTGGAAATGAGCCTTGTAATTTCTATATTGAATGAATGCAATCTTGAACTATGTACCTTGCAATCTTTTGGAATGATTTTAATGTTATTAGATCTATGTTCTTTATTTCATGAGTATAATTTATATGCTATGGATTAGTTTACTTTTGTATGTTATGGGTTTCAAATGTAAGCGTTGTCATGTACCTTAGAGGATGTATGCATTAAGTGTAGTTCAATTTACTTATTGTCAATTTCACTTAAAAAAAATTTGTTACGCTTCTTTTGTAATTGTGTCATCCTCTAAGGTTACGTGGCGAGGCGTTACACATGGTATCAGAGCTTGAGTTTAAACATCAGGTGCTCTGGGATAATGATGAACCCATTAAGCTATTATTTGTGTAGGATTTTAGTTTGTGTTACCTTGTATTCTTGTTATGTCTATGTAGGATCATTTCACCTAGGTGAGATCACGGTAGAGGTCGTGGTTGAGGCTGAGGAGGCGGCCATAGAGGTAGTTAGCAGGATTCACCTCCCCATGTTCCCCACGGTTTAGATTGCGAGGAACAATAGGATTCCCATAATGCTCTGGGACACAGTGACCAGAATCAAGATCCATCAAGGATTAAGGGTGCTCAGTTGTGTCAATTATTAGAGGAGACTCTTGCTCACCTTGGTCTGAGGCAGGATAGAGATCAAATAGATATCGGTGAGGGAAAGAGATCTCCTAGATGGAGAGAGGTTCCAGCTCAATAAGAGGTAGTCACAACCGCTCATATGAGAGACCTACTTAGACCTCATCCTCCCACTTTCGATGGTTCTGGTAGTGGACTAGAGGTTGAGACATGGTTGATAGACCTGAACTGGTGTTTTTCTATGCAATGTTACGGTAGCAACACCAAGTCCAAATGTGCTATCACACACTTGTGAGACTTTGCATTTACCTGGTGGAGATTGGAGGAGTAGAAGCTCCATATCGACATTAATTCAGTTTCTTGGGATATGTTCATTGAGAGATTTTGAGCTAGATTCCTATCTAACCATTAGCGACAGTGTTGTGCAGATGAGTTTCATGCTTTGTGACAGATGGCCATGTCGATAGAACTGTATGAGTGTCAATTCTACGAGCTCAAATAGTACGTTGGTATTGGTGACGATGAGGGCATGCTTTTTCAACACTTAATTAGGGGCTTAAATGCCTCAATCAGTGTTGGTGTTCAGGTTTTCAAAGCCAAGACCATGGAGGTAGCAGTAGAAAAGGCCAGATTGGTGGAGGAGAATTTGGTGATGGTGTTGGTTGGACATATTGGAGTATAGATAGGTAGTGCTTCAGTTGTAGGGCCTAGTTCACATAGTGGCCAGGCTTAGGGAGCTGGACCACCTAGGACACAATAGGTGCCTACCTAGAGTGGTCAACATCAAAATTCAAAGGGAAAAGATAAGTGTAACATTAGAATAAATCTTCTTGATAAGATCTGTAACTAGAACGAACAATTGTTAATCCTAATCTAATCAAAACTAATCTAAAATCAAACAATAAAGAACGAATATGAAAACATGATAAAAACTAAACAAACTGAATTGATCTCACTGAATATGCATTCATTCCTTCAAATTATCTCCATTGCTCTTCTCCATTTTGCCTTTTTAGTATTCTTGCCCTCAAATTTCTGTGTTTGAATGCAAGTATAGCTGTGTTGAATGTCTAAGCAAAATATCAAAGATTGTTTCTTCTCAAAAATGTATAATGATTTCGGGAGAGGAGGAAAAATGATTATGATAGGCCATTTTATAAATTGTGTGTTTTCGAACGATCGACTTAGATTGAAAGAGAGATCGACGGACGAGATTGATGAATGCCATGCGATGTGAGTTCTATCAGATAGAACGTGAGTCAAGAAAGACTAAAAAAAGAACAAGATCTTAATCTTCAGTTAAGAATCTTCAAAAATAGAAGAAATAGACTTTGAATGTCAAAGACAAAGTTAGAAGTTGAAGAATAATGCATTCGAATGCAAACTTGAGTTAATTAATTAAATAAAGATATTTAATTAATAAACGCATACATGCATATGAGTTAGAACTAGTTAATCGACTAGTTGTGATGGAGAGTCTTCTCATAGAGATAAACTTGTGTTGAATTCAGAAATAACTGAAGAACTAAAAATAGATCTCGAGTCAGAAAGTGAGTGGACAATTAGATAACTGATTGATAGAGGAACATGACATAAATGAATTAAATGTGAATTAAATGTTAATTTAATTCAACATTTGAAAATAAAAGATTTAATTAAATAAATAAAGATAATTTATTTAATTTGACTTTCGAAAAGGGTGGAATTGAATAATTAAATAATAAATATTTAATTATAGTTGAAAAGGGGGTTAAATGAATAATTAAATAAAGATATTTAATTATAGTTGAAAAGTATGATAAAGGGGGTAATAAATTATTTAATTGATAGAGGATTTAATAAGTTAGGGACATAATTAAATAAATATGATTTATTTAATTAATCAAGTTGAATAAAGATTAATAATGACTTAATGAATTAATTAAAAAGGGGTATTTAATTAATAGAGGAAATATGTGTTAGAAAAGGTAATTAAATAATTAACATTATTTAATCATGACCATGGACTATAGAAAATTATGTCGAATGTGTACTCGCAGACATAGACCAATTTTCGGTATCTACAGTTTGCCCCTCTTTGATACAATGTTGGTACGACATTGTGTCAAAGAAAATATGCCTCGGTTGTGCCCCAGCATGAAACAGGGTAAGGTATGCCCCAGTGAAAGGGAGAATGACGAGGAGGTACTGGTATGCCCCCTCGAGAGGATAGGCGGGTTTGAAGAACATGAGTGTTTTCTTGAAATGGATAGATAATGGTGGTGAAGATGCAAAAAAGAAGAAATGTTAGCATGGATGATTTCAGAATGTTAGTAAGAAATAATTAAAGTGTGATTGATAGAGAAAATGATATAATGAAAGTTGATCGATTGAGAAAAATATATAATCTTCGATATATTTCCAAATACGTTATGCTTGGTTTTTATCATCATTGGGTGGGACATGACTTAGATGGATAGTACACACTATGATATGAGATAGACCATAGTGTACAAAGTCATCCATCTGTGAAAAAAAGACAGTCGTAGACAAGGAGTGTCTTAACTCAGACTAAGGACAAGATGCCCCAGTCGTTTTGTCGAGACAAACCACAAACAATAGACAAATAAAAGATGGGTCATGAGACGTCATTGCTCCTCTAAATCCTTGATAGGAAATCCTTGAGGAAACTAGTAACATGACTCAAAAACCAATGTTAAAAAGATAGTTGACAGACAGGAGCCAAAGAAAAAGAGTCTTGAGACATCATTGCTTCTCTAAATCCTTCAAGGGACATCCTTGAGAAAGCTAGTAATAGGATCTTGCACAAATCGATAAAAAGATAAGACAAAATAAGATATAAAGTCATAAAGCCAAATAAAATTATTCACCAAAACTTGATCTTGTGGAATTGTTTGATGTTGATGTTTGACATAGCGTAATGTGAGAGAATGCCACATACCGCATAAGACGTTGAGTCTGGTTTCGACTTGGTGACTTCTATATAAAGCATGACAAAGCCTGGTTTCAGTAAGACATGTGTCGTATAAGAGGTTGGAGTCTGATGACGTTGAAGTGACAAGCCACATGAGACTACGACAATTTGATGATGTTTGTTGACAAGAAATACATATCTTGCGTAAGACATAGGTTGATCACTTTGACAATGTGTTTGATATTGACTTGATGACTGTTGAGACATTTTGCCTTGTTGATGCATGACTTGTTTTGATTCCTTTACTAATACAAGTGTGTGCATAGATAGTGTTTGACATGAGATGTTACCTTAAACTATGATATGCAACTTGTGTGATAGTGATTATGAATGAACCCTATTGGACTGACCTAGTGTGGTCTCAGGAGCTCATCAATTGATTAGCCTTGCCTACATTGTACACGCAGAGACCTCATAGTTCGACATGACCAATGAATTTTTATGTACAAAGAACCATGATTTAAAGTGTGTGATACATGATAGACCTAGACTGATAGACCTAATGCCTCGGGGGCACATCGATTGATGGCCTTGCCTACGTCCCAGTCATATAGGCAACATAGTTCAACTAAAGTCTATGACTGACTTAACATGACCGACTTGACATGATGGACTTGACATGATTGACTTGACATGATGGACGAGACATGACTGGCATGACATGATTGACTCTATTTTTTGGGATTTTCTGACTGTTTTGATTTTATTTTATTTTTTATGTTTTCTAATGTTTTGGGGATTTTTTCAAAACATTTTTGATGGTGTGACAAATGCATGTAAATCATGCCCACACACAAGAATCCAAGGACAACCATGATCTTTCTACTAGCCTAGCTGAATAACAATTGACAGGTGATGATGACAAGAACGTTGTTTGATGTGGGAAGGACACATCACGAAACAACGTGAAGATGACAATGATATGACAAGAGGATAATAGTCTGTAGTAGGGCCAGGGTCAAAGTCAACGAATGTTTTGGATGATGCATCAGGTTTCTATATTGTTACATTTGTAATGACTTGGATAGGAAAAGATGAGGTGATGAGGGATGATAGGTATAAAAGGACAATGGATGGCTTTGGTAAAAGACATGAGACATGAATGGCTTGGACTAGAGAATTATCATATGGTCTCCAAGGACGATGTCACATAGTAAAAAGGAGGCTATGAAGGTAATGAAATGATTTTTAATGAAGAAGGTATGACGAAAAGATAGTCATGTCAAAAAATAAAATTTCAAAGCATGACCTTTTTTTTGTATTGTAGTCCTTATCAAGATCAAAGTTGGTGGGAAAATGGATGGAAAGTGATAGGGTTTAGATGGATAGATGGAAATTTCATAGGAAATTTCATGTGAAGGGAATGGGAGATGAGACGACTTGCCCCCAAGTGTAATGATCCACATAGGTAATTTATTTTACACACGACGCTTGTTTGCCAGGTTTTCATCATGGTACTTATCCAAAGCACCTGTTTGCCAGGTTTTCACTGTTGGACGATTTTTTTTTTCTCTTTACTTTTTTTTTGTCATTTTTTTAATTTTTGTGGCGTCACCATGACACCTATTTGCCAAGTTTTCATCAAGGTAACAATTTTTTCAACATTGTCTCGATACTTTAGATGATCACTTATTGTGTTGAATCCATTGATGGTGATGATGTAGAGACTGGAGCCATGATATGCCAATAATGACCTTTATGAAGTAGTTGTCTTGCTAGGATCATAGCACTTGCATACAATTGATCGATGTCATTATGATCCTTTATGATACTAGAGTTGGCCTTATCAGAATACACACATCGCGATAGAGTGTCATGAGAGTCCTTACAATAAAGAGTTGCTGCCAAGATGCGATGGATTTGTGACATGGGTTTTTTGGACTTTAGATGAGATGTTGGATTATGATAGATGATGGTAGATATAGAGGGATTGTTCAAAAGTTCAGATGAATCATTGTTTATTTTCCAAACTTGGGATGTTGGATGGCAGAATTTGGAATTTTGATTGGGATAGCATTTGGAACCAACAATTTTATATGTCTTACTTGATGACCATTGTGAAGGAGGTGGACATTTATTATATGTGGGAGTCCTCTTTTCTTGTGGCTCCACATTTTGATTGACTTTTGGATTTGAAATATTTTCTTTGCTTGATCCATTTTTCTTTGGGATCCATTTTAACTTCATTTGTTCACTTAGATTTTTGACTGCTTTGATGGTCTTTGACATTTGATTTTGAACTTTGGATTTGTAATAATTATTTTCTTTTTGTTGGTTCCAAATGGAAGGTTTATTTATGTTGGAATGATGGTTTATGGTGTGGATGGAAGGAGTGTTGGCAGCAATCTTATGGTAAGAACTACTCATGGCCCCCATTTTGATGTTTATATCAAATAAATTTTCCCCCAATATCAAGGAGGTATCACTAACATCATTAGATTCTCTAATTGATGAGTAACCAAGACCCTGATGTCTAGGATTTTCTTGAAGTTGTATTGGTTCTCGAATTCCTTGTTTGTGTAGGCCTAGTCCTTTGCCTTGATACTGCATGTTCTGATAGATTCTGTTTACAATGGGGTACTTGTTATTGTGAAGCAAGATGTTAACCCATCCTTAATGTGTATGTAGACATTGTTACTTGGAATCTTCTCATCTGCAAGAAATCTTGCTCTGACAAATATAGATGATCCTATTTGATAAGATGTTGTAGCTTCATCAACATGTTGGATGTATTTCTGATTAACATCTTTGGTTTGATTTTGTAATTTTGACTATTCTTCAAAAGATATTAGTGCTTCCATGTCGATGTAGAAACTATCCTTATGGTCATTATCATGGAGTCCAGTGAATTTAGCTATAGCTTGATCATTTGAAAATATGTCTAGTGTAGAAGACTCTCGTTCTGGAGGAAGATCATCTATGTTTCCAAAGGAGGCAAGTGTCTCATTTTGGGAAATGGCGATGTTCAAAGTTTGGGTAGGATCAACCTAAAATGTTTGATCATGAATGGCATAAAGGTCGATGAGCGGATCGTTTTGAATTTCTTGATCAATGGTAGTGTCTTGGTCAAAGATAGGTTTGTCTTGGATGACTTGATTAGGAATGAAATCTCGATCAAGGATAAATGTATTTTGGCTGGCATTATTATCTAGAAGGACTTCTTGGATAGACCTAAAGATAGGGTCATGGGATGGACTTCATTGATCTTGACATGAAGGTGAAGCCATGATGTCATTCTTTGGATTTTCTTTTTGACATGTATCCTCAAGTGTAGGCAATGCAATATGATTTTGGAGACCATGAATAGTTGTGCTTTCATGACTAAATGTATGTTGAGATGGAGTGTCTTGGAATGGATTGGTGTATAATGGACTAGGATATGGCATGGAGGTTTGGACTTGGTTGAGGGATGATGGGCTTGGGTAGGATATGAATGCATGACTAGGATATGACATGGACGGAGGACCAGGAAATGGTGTGGATGGAGGACTAGGATATGACATGAATGGAGGATTAGGATGAGATGAAGGGCTAGAATAGGACATGGATAAAGGAATAGGATAAGATGAAGGATTAGGATATGATGTGGAGACTTGGACTGGATTGATGGATGGTTGATTTCCCTTGTCAAGGTTAGGGTGGGTATGACTAATGAAAGTTTGTTGTGACTTAGTGTCATGAATGGTGTTAGGGGACTCTTGATAATGAGGGTAGGTGGATGGAATACTAGAGTTTATGGGTTGTTGATAAGATGGATATGTGGGTAATTGACCATGGGTTGAGGTTGATTGGCATTTGGATTGGATAAATTTTCTTTTGAAGTCTATGGCTTGTTGGTATTGACCCATGCAAAGTAATTGGTATTCAGCTTGACTAGCAAGCATATCAAGGTCAATGGAAGACATGGTGATGGATGGTAATGCAAATGATATGGAATTATGTCTCTAAATGATATGATTTTTAATCTATGTTTTTTATTGGATTTTCTGAATATGATAGATGTTACAACAATGACGTATACTAGAATGACATGCTCTAGGATGTATGATATGCAAAATGTCGAGCAGACTAAGACGATAAATGAGTCTAAGATGGGTATAACCTACCACCTATGGAAGAAATGAATAGAAGGATTTGTGTTTGACCAAGGAACCTAAATGTAGGACAAGGACAGTAACTAGAACCTTTACTGTAGCTAAGATGGATATGACAACTAATGATGGTAACTAAGACGTATATGACACCTAATAATGGTAACTAAGACATATATGACACCTAATTATGCAAGGTTTTGAGCAAAATTTTCAGTTTCTAATCCAAGGTTGACCCTAAAAACCCAAAGCAAAAAGTGACAATAATGTTTCAAACTCAGCTCATAGTTTTTGATGTTTTTTGTTGATAGGCAAATGCGATTCACGAGACAGTTGCGGTTCAAGGTTTCACAGATGCATTTTTTTGACAGTGTATGCAATTTTCTTGACAGTTGCAGTTTTTCCACTGATAAATACAATTTACTAAGACACATGCAGTTCAATGACTGACAAATGTGGTTTACCGGGACACATGCGGTTTTAAAACTAACAGATGCGGCTTTCATGCACACATGCGACTTGTAATATGCAAACTGTGAAGACCGAATGTTTTTGACAGCCAGATGCGGTGTTTACCCTAACAGATGTGACTCTCTATGACACATGCGGCAATTAAACTGACAATTGCGACTTTGTTTTCCGACTGTGTGAAATGTTCCCGAAAGTTATTGACTGACTTTGGTTGCTTGATCAAGATTTTGATGAATATAGCAAAGAGAAAACATAGTAATCAATATATTTCATTTTTGTGATGGGAGGACTGTTTAAGACTCGAAAACATGTACAACCTAGGCTTTTAGGACAATATTTGTTGAATTCTTACTTGGATTTCTCCAGCTATGGATATTTATGGTGAATGACTAGTAGCTTGACGCCACTGGCTCCCCTCCATGACACTCACTTATACGAGGCAGCCAAGCTACTGTATCCATGAAATCCCATGACATACATTTCATTTCCACACATAAACCATAAATATGTAAGACGGCTTCACAGGGTCGACCTTGCTACGCCAACAAATAGGTAGGATTTTGGTAACTCTACAACAAGGTGTTTAATAAGGGCATTCCATTCGTGGGACACTATCCAACGCTAGCAAGAGTCCATTTTTTTCCATCTCATCAGAATAGTGCGCGTGATTCATGGGGTTTCCCCAAGAATCCACTTTTATATACTAGTTGAAAGTCACTTGGCTTTAGCGTGCTACCGGTCTGAGTCATCTTGGGGTGAGTACTTTTTCCCACCAAGATAGGCCCAAGTTCTAAAGTCAGCAACTGTTTCTCTTACACCCAAGATCGCATGACTGTGCAAGGGGAGAGGATACTTCAGTGTACTGAATCGTAAGGGTGACAAAAATGTGCAAAGCACCAAACAGAGAAGACAATGGTTCTTTTTAATCCAAATGAAAATTTTTTATCTATCAATCAAAAATTCATTTTAATCTCCACGATAATTGTCTATCTACCAAACAAATGAATTTTTTTTTTACCAGGCAGATGCGGCTTTTGGAGCCACATATGTGGCTCAACTGTTGATAGCTGGATGTAGTGCGTAATGGTAGATGCGGTTCAATAGTCAAATGCGGTGCAGAAAGCTGCAAATGTGTCACACAAAGTCACATGCGTCACAGGAAGTCAGATGCATAACATCATAATTTCAAAAACCATAATTTTTTTTTTACCAGTCAAATGTGGTGCAGAAAGCCACAAATATGTCACACAAAGTCACATGCAGTGCAGAATGCCACAAATGCGTCACTTCAACTCACAGCCAAAAAAAAAATTGTGTTTTTCTTGTAAACAATGCTACCCTTAACGAAAATATGCAGTATAATATATAAAGATTCATCTCTCAACCCTTTTGGACGCAACCATGCTATCTATTTGATCTCAAAGTTCCCCCAAAAGTGTGATTTGGAAGATTTTTCAAAAGTGTGATTTTTTTTTTGAAAGGCAGATGCGTTGCAAGGTACCATAGATGCGGTGCAAAATAACAGATGTGGTGCCGAAGATAGTAGATGTGGTGTGCCGTACAATTCCTACAAAAAAAAGAAAAAAAATGGAAAAACGGAAAGATGAAAATATGTGCAAATTTTGAAGCATGTTCACGTCGGGTTCACCAAATGTAACATTAGAATAAATCTTCTTGATAATATCTGCAACTAGAATGAACAATTTCTAATCCCAATCTAATCAAAACTAATCTAAAATCAAACAATAAAGAATGAATATGAAAACATGATAAAAACTAAACAAACTAAATTGATCTCATCGAATATGCATTCATTCCTTTGAATTATCTCCATTGCTCTTCTCCATTTTGCCTTTTTAGTATTCTTGCCCTCAGATTTCTATGTTTGAATGCAAGTATAGCTGTGTTGAATGTCTAAGCAAAAAATCAAAGATTGTTTCTTCTCAAAAATGTATAATGATTTCGGGAGAGGAGGAATAATGATTATGACAGGCCATTTTATAGATTGTGTGTTTTCGAATGATCAGCTCAGATTGAAAGAGAGATCGACGGACGAGATTGATGAATGCTATGCGATGTGAGTTCTGTCAAATAGAACGTGAGTCAGGAAAGACTAAAAAAAGAACAAGATCTTAATCTTCAGTTAAGAATCTTCAAAAATAGAAGAAATAGACTTTGAATGTCAAAGACAAAGTTAGAAGTTGAAGAATAATGCATTTGAATGCAAACTTGAGTTAATTAATTAAATAAAGATATTTAATTAATAAATGAATACATGCATATGAGTTAGAACTAGTTAATCGACTAGTTGTGACAAAGAGTCTTCTCATAGAGATAAACTAGTGTTGAATTCAGAGATAACTGAAGAACTAAAAATAGATCTCGAGTCAGAAGGTGAGTGGACGATTAGATAACTGATTGATAGAGGAACGTGACATAAATGAATTAAATGTGAATTAAATGTTAATTTAATTCAACATTCAAAAATAAAAGATTTAATTAAATAAATAAAGATAATTTATTTAATTTGACTTTCGAAAAGGGTGGAATTGAATAATTAAATAATAAATATTTAATTATAGTTGAAAAGGGGGTTAAATGAATAATTAAATAAAGATATTTAATTATAGTTGAAAAGTATGATAAAGGGGGTAATTAAATAATAAATTATTTAATTGATAGAGGATTTAATAAGTTAGCGACATAATTAAATAAATATGATTTATTTAATTAATCAAGTTGAATAAAGATTAATAATGACTTAATGAATTAATTAAAAAGGGGTATTTAATTAATAGAGGAAATATGTGTTAGAAAGGGTAATTAAATAATTAACATTATTTAATCATGACCATGGACTATAGAAAATTATGTCGAATGTGTACTCGCAGACCTAGACTAATTTTCGGTATCTACAATAAGAATTTATGGCCTAGATAGTGTGACAAATATCAGTTAGGGGTTGGCACAAACTAGAGGCGAAACAAATGCTCCAATTATGAGCAACAGACATAGAGTACACAGTCTACCTATAGTAGGGGTAGTGTTCAGTAATCGCGCATGCCTCCTGGAGGTAGAGGATTCGACAGGGGTACATGATGTTTTTCTTGTGGCCAACAAGGTCACATATCATGACAATGATCCAATAGGGGCACATCAGGTTATACTCAAAGGCCAGCAATGTCAGAGCCAACTGTTGGTGATGCGGGTGACAACCACTAGGATGATCATCAGAGCATAGTGGTAGATACTTCGGGTATGTTATAGGATAACAGGGTTACCATTTTATTTGATTCAAGAGCATCAATTTTTTTTTATTTCATCGTCTATCATAGCATGTTGTAGACTGAGGGCAGTAAAGCAAGACATTAGGTGGTAGGTCAAATTGGCCTCTGGTCCTAAAGTTGTAGTGCATTCCCTAGTACATGATTGTAGATTAGAGATTGAATCCTTTCACACTATAGTAGACCTCTACATTATACCATTGGGGTCATATGACATGGGATGCATTGGTTAGAGGCTCATTGAACCATTATTGACTGTTGACGCAAGTTGATTCGATGCATTGATGTATCTAGTAGGGAGGTCAAGATAGTGGGATTTTAGAGACCCATATCATTGAGGATGATCTCAGCTATGCAACTAAAATGATGTGTACATTAGGGTTGTCAGTTGTTTTTTGTGATAGTAGATGACTTGGAGTTGGGAGATAGTGAGGAGAAATATTTACTTAATAGTCATCCCATACTTCAATAGAATGCAGATGTATTTCCCAGTGAGATTCCAAGGATGCCACCTCAGTGTGACATCAATTTCAAGATCGATCTTATACCTAGATCTGAGCCCATTTCACGAGCTCTGTATCATATGACTACACAAGAGCTTAAGGAGCTTTTATTGTAGATGGAGGAGTTTCTAGTGAAGGGTTTCATCTACCCTAGTGTTTCACCTTAGGGAGCACTAGTAAATTTTGTGAAGAAGAAGGATGGATCCCTCTGATTGTGCATAAACTACCATCAGCTAAATAAAGTGACAATCAAGAATCGATATCCCTTACCTATGATTGATGATTTGTTTGATTAGATCAAGGGTGCTATGGTCTTTTCAAAAATTTATCTTAAGTCAGGGTACCATCAGCTACATATATTCGATTCCAACATCCATAAGATGACATTTCACACTCGTTAAAGTCACTATGAGTTTACAATGGTACCATTCGAGTTGACAAATACACCATTTGTAGTCATGAGCTTGATGAACGGAGTCTTTCACACATATCTTGATAGATTTTTATTGGTATTCCTTGATGACATATTGATCTATTCTAGGACAGTAGAGGAGCATCTAGGGCAAGTTTTATAGTGTTTGAGAGATAATCATTTGTACACTAACCTGTCCAAATGCAAGTTCTTTAAGACTGAGGTTAAGTACCTTGGACGTGTGCTATCAGGAGAGGGTATTGCAGTGGATCCTTTGAAGATCCAAGTGATCATTGATTGGCCTATTCCCACTAATGTGGAAGAGATACACAGTTTCATGGGATTAGCAGGTTATTATAGACACTTTGTTCAAGGTTTCTTGAGGATAGGAAATCCTATCACTTCTCTTCAGAGGAAAGGAAAGAGATTTTTTTTGTCAGAGTAGTGTGAAGTAGCATTTCAGACTCTGAAGGAGAGGTTGACTAGTTCACCGATTCTTGTGATACCTGATCCTACTAGAGATTTTTTGTTTGTGCAGATGCATCTTTAAAGGGATTAGGAGTAGTCTTGATGCAATATGGTTGAGTTATAGTGTATGAGTCTCACAAAATCAAGGATCATGATTTGAATTACTCCACACATGATCTTGAGTTAGCAACGGTAGTGCACGCTTTGATGAGGTGGAGAAATTTCCTTTTAGGGCACATATATGAGTTGCATAATGACCATTGGAGCCTATAGTATATCTTCACATAACCCAATCTTAATGCTAGGTAGAGGTGATAGATGGAGTTCCTTTGCAAGTATGACTTTGAGGTGTATTTCATCCAAGGGAAGGAGAATGTATTTTCTGACGCTCTTAGCAGACAAAGACACGAGTTGTTAGATTTGACTCTTGGTGTGGATTTGAGGAGTTAGATTCTTTCTACACTTCCTACAAATAGTTGGTATCAGGAGGTGAGATCAGAGATAGAGACAGGCAGGAATCTTGAGGGTAGATTCTTAGGTTATTCTCTAGAGTTAGATGGTTTGTTGAGACACATGGGATGCATTTATGTTCCATCTTCTGAAGATCTTCATAACTTGGTTATGATAGAGGCACATCAGGCACCCTATTTAGCTCATCCTGGAGTGAAGAAGATGCATGTCGATTTGCGACAGCTATATTTTTGGGCAGGTATGAAGTGAGACATTGCTGACTTTGTGTCAAGGTGTTTGGAGTGTCAGTGGGTGAAGGCTAAACACCACCATCCGGCAAGACTTTTGTAGCCATATTTGGTGCCAGAGTGGAAAAAAGAAATCTAGTTGGATTTCATTGCTGTGTTACCCAACTCTTCGTGATGACATGTTGCCATTATGGTGATGGTGGATAGGTTGATGAAGGTAGCACACTTCTCGTTGGTTTGATCATCCTATAATGCTTCATCTATTTCTAGAGTGTGTTGGAGCTTTCACAATTTTCCCTGCTTGCTCATTTTGGTCTTGGGGTTTTGGGTTTTGAGCCAAATGTCGTCTTGGGTTTTCTGATTGCATTGAGTATTCTAATTTTGAGTTGATTGGTTATCTCGGTTGCTAGTTTTATTAGTTGCCTTTTGAGCCATCGAGATACATTCACTACCATCCCCAAGACCTTGTGATCATCGGTTGCTTTAATTTTCCCTCATGCCTGATTTTAATGTTTGATTATAAATGACTTAAAGCTTAAGTCATTGACCCTTAAGGGTGTCATCCCGTCGGCTTAGTTAGTCCCCCTTTTTTACTAACATTTACTACATGTGCAGGCTTTTTAGCTGTCGAATGAATATGAAATAATAAAATCCAGATCATTTCGGGTTGACCTCACGAGGTTTTCACAAAATGGTCAAACGGTGTGCAGAATACTGACATGTGGATGTCATCGCTGAGAGAGGGCTTACCTACTCTATCCCATCCCACTATCTGGAGCCTAAAGATCAATGGTACCAATCAAAGCATGGGGAATGATCACCACCACTCCCCACCATATCACAAATGGAAGATGAGCACACTTTATGGATCATGATATCATGAGAATCTACCACGTACACTCTACAGTTGTAGATGAGTCGAGACCACAAGTACATGGAGAAGGCCCACACAAAGCTAATACTAAAGGAGATAGCACAGGATCAATGACTCAGAAGGAAAGATGAAGATTCAACTCGCTCCCCACTCTTGATCGTTGGTTCACACCCCCAAGATGCTAACCAGTTAAAATTTGCAAGTTGTGTGATAGGGTGCCACCTAGAATCTGGGCCTGGTGTTGCATTTTGAAATGCACAAGATGGCTTGATTTTTAAAATGAGAAAGTACTTTTTAAAGTAGTCGGAGTTCGACATAAAGAAAGAAGAGTGTCGCCCACAAGAAAATCCTGGCAGAACGCAACATGTAAATCCTCAGACAAGATGTGAATGATTTCATAACTAAAGGAAAAGTTGCAAAAGAAGAAGTTGTGAATGATAAGAGCGAAAAATTTTGCTCGAAAATTAATGGATTTGTGATTATTATCAGCTTTTGTTGCATTTTTATTTAATTTCTTGCTTTGTTATCAAAAGATGTGACCATTGGTCGGAAGCTTACCACCTCTCATGAGAATGTGAGAAGACCAAGGACAAAAGGCACACGAGATTTTTTGGGAGGGTATAAAAGGAGAAGATTGATAGAGAATATGGGGTTAATATAGATAGTTTTCAGAGGGTTTTTTTACACTATGAAGACCAAATGCATGTATAAATTTTGAAGAAGTCAATGAAGGTATATGATTTTGTGGATTAATTGTGGTATCAACTGTTTGTTGGAATTATTCAATTATTTGGTTGTCTCCACTTTAATGCTTCTTTTTTATTTAAATTTATATATCAAGTATATACTCAGTTTATCAGTGCACATTTGTTGTACTTGTGTGATATGATTAATTGTTTCTTTCAAGTAAAGAGTAAGTCCTTCTGGTCAATCACAGTAATTTGGGAGTGTTAATTGGATAAATAAGAAGAGCCATATAATTAGGGTTGTCAATTTGTCTCAAGTAGATTTTGTCAACTAATTGCCTCCACGTTTATACAAGTTATAAACCCACAATAGTGTGCTAAATAGTTTGAGTTATTTCCATTACATGTCACATTTTCTAGGTCTTCATTAGACTCCGTTTACCCAACAAGGCACTGGTCTCATGCATTTCATTATTTAGTTTCATCCTTTTTTTACATTTGTTGATTGGACACATTAGATTTTTATATTGCTTGGACAATTTATACCAAATTAATTTTGCATCTTTCCACTTCCAAATTTCCATTGTGGATAGATTGTTTAAGGAATAAAACACAGAGTTCAAATCCGCTTCATTCATATAGATACACTTGCCTAGGTTTAATAGAGCCTAAAGAGTAGAAGGTTCAAATTCATTATTTGGCCTTGTACATTAGCCAAAAATGTTGTGATATCTTGGCAACCTCTTGTGGTTAAAACCTGCATTTTTGAGACCTAATAGTTTGGCAACTCTACTAGGGATGCATCAAATTGAACTCAGGCCCTCATCATAGAGTTAGTACCTTGTAGGAGACTCTGCTAGGAACAATGAACTACATAATTTTCTCACTTTTGGGAAGTGAGTGGCGACTCTAAATGAACAAGTGCATTAAAACTGATAAAGTGAAATATACATTAGAAAGGAACCATCCTAGAGTTCAGACTATCAAAATTACTCACAACATGTAGGGAAGAAGATCTTTGTATAAGGAGGATCCTAATAATGAAAAAAGTAAATGGAATCATAAGAATGATAAGGGCAAGAAGGTGTCTGATGACATGGGCCCAACAAATAAAGACAAAACATCAAAAGCACACCTGTAGACATATAATTCCTATGGTACACTGGAAACTGAAAACAACCCATCTAGAGAACCTCACACTCTTGAGGTAAAGAGGAATCCCTTCTATCAATTAGACCCCAAGAAATTTGAGGAGTTCATGGTTGGACTTGAGGCTGAAAGGGAAAGGAGGCAAAATGAATATGATCATAAAATAGTGTTACTTGAAGAAAATTAGGATGGACTTGGCTATGAAGCAGCCTCTAAAGATAACTATGAACACATGGCTCGGGATGAGATAAATGCATGATTGGAACATGAAAGACAAGAAGTGGAGAGATCAAGAATAGAGTATGAGCATAGGCTCTAGGAAATAAAAGAGTTTCAAGAATTGAAGTTACAAAAATCCTAGATCAATGTTCAGATGGCTAACTTACCTAAATATGTGCCACCTCATAGGCAAGGGAATAATAATGCAGGACCTTCAAATCCCTCAAAATCACAAAAAAAATAGTTGGGGAACCAATATAGACCCCCAAATTCTTCACCACAACATCAAAATTCTCAGCCACCCCCTCACCAACAATATATACCCCCACATGGTCAGCAACACATGCCTCCACAAGGTCAACAATATATGCCACCACCTCACAAAAATCCATTCTACTAGTACTAGCATCCTCAAAATCCACCTCTTCCACCATACACAACCATGATCAAACAATTTGATTTGACTAGATTTCAAATATATCTATATCCTATGGATAACACTTGGAGAAGCCTTGTCCCAAAATTCATAGGAAGTAGTGTAGTCATAGTTGAAGAAAACTTAAGGAGAATTAATGCATTTATTCAAGACTTGGATATGCAATATGAGGATGTGAAAATGAGATTGTTTATGATTTCATTAATTGAAGATGATAGAGATTGGTTTAACAATTTACCAACAACTTCTACTGACTCCATTCAGGCATTTTATGAACAATTCCTTGAGCAGTATGGGAATCAATGTGCACCAGAGTTTTCCCTACATGAACTGGAAACTATCCAAAAGCATTAGAATGAGTCAACTCATGACTTCAACCAGAGATTTTCTAAATTACATAATAAGATACCTCCTAGATCCAAATTAGTTATCTTGTTGCATTGAGTAACTATTTAAAAGGTTTTGATCCTAAGATAGGATATGAGCTTAGGAACAAGTGTCCCAGGAATTTAGCTAAAGCTCAAAAGATAGCACTAACTATTGAAAATAATAAGAAAGTTGCAGGAATGATTGGAAAGAGGGATAATCCTAGGGTTCCCCAATATGCTCCTCCAAATAGGTAGGAAAATACATACAAAAATTAAAGACCAAGGTTGCATGACATGCCATATAATACAAATTGGAAGGATGGAAATCTAGTGATGGATAAGCCAAGGAATAAAGAGACACCTGATCCTTTAAAGAAAAGAGGGGTGTATATGGTAAATAACAGTCCTTGGTACTCAGTTTGTGATTTGCCACATTCTCCAGATCATTGTATTATAGCTCAGTCAATACCAAGAAAATACATACCAAAAGACAAAAATGAAGAGGACCATAATATCTATTTCATTTCCCACACTCTTCACTTTTATGAGCAAGGATATTCATCTTCAAAAGGAGAAGGGTATGAATATGATGTTGATCACCAAAAGTACAATGTCCATATGACAAAACAACAAGTTTTTTTTATCATGAAGAAAGTGATGATGAAAAATGTCCTCCTAGTACATCATATCAGACAAATAAATGCAATGTGAGAAGACTGATTGAGGAAGAAATTAAAAGGTTAACTATTGTGGCAATTGAGTAGGCCAAAAGCAGATACTGGTTGAGAAATAGAACAGTAAATGAGAATGAAGGTGTTCCAAGAGGAATATTTTTGAAGGATAAGAAAATTCCCCAAGAAGTTTCAAAAGGGACAAATGATAAGCAGCTTGATAAAAAATAACAAAAGTATGTTCTTAAGGAGGAGAAAAAATAATTGCCCAAGGACAAACAAAATTTAGATCAGACAAACAAAAAGGAGAAAGAGGAGAACAAAGGAGAGACAACAGAGCAAAAGAAGATGATCAGAATAGAAGGTGCCTCTTTTGATTTCATGTAATCTTTGTCCTAGGTAAAGATGTCTATCCCATTACTTGAAATTATGAATATTAAAGAGTATAGGGAAAGTGCTATTCAATTAATTTCTAGTGGGGGTAATAAAAATACAAACCTTGAAAATAAGGAGATTCCTGAAATTAGTAATAGGAAGGAAAAGATAAAAGTTCTTGAGGTTTTTCTAAGTGATGCATTGATGAATCCACAACAAGTTCATCCATTATTTAATACCCTACTCATAAATGGCAAGTTGGTAAGAAACTGTATGATAGATTCAGGTGCTTCTATGACCATTATGCTAGTAGGGGTGATGAAACAACTCGGTATGTGGGTAGATGTTGAGGGTGGTAAATGTTATGATATGGATATAACATTGATATAAATGTGATTGACACACCTCCTTAATTTGGAATGCAACAATTGGAGGCAATGTACAGTTTGATTTATCATATGCCACAATACTAGTCAATGGTGAGGAAGTCAAGTTGTATAGAGAACCAAGGATGAATCAAATTGTTAAGTATGATCCTTAAGAATAGATTAATTTTTTTTGTGATGTGGATTTAGGGAGCTCTAGAGTGGAATCATCTTAGCATGAATTAGCAAATACTGGCCCAATTGATAAGCATGTTTCTAAAGATCAATAGGGTGTGTGGAAAATATATTTTGATGGGGCATGCAACCAAGAAGGCAATAGATCTGGAGTTTTTTTATATCACTTGAAGGTGTAACATTCAAATATTCATTTTTGCTAACCTTTGAGTGTACAAACAATGTGGAAGAATATGAGGCCTTGTTGATTGGTTTGAATATGGCTATCAAGCACAAGATCAAATTTCTAATTGTCTTGGGAGATTTTGAGCTGGTTGTCTCACAAATCAGATCAAGATATGCTACAGAGAACAAGAGATTGAAAAAATATATAAATGGTGTGAGGGATACAATTGAGTTATTTGATGCTTTCTCAATTGATTGGATGGATAGATCAGAAAATTTAATGGCAGATTTTTTAGCTAATGTAGCCCTAAAAAGAGATGATATCGCCTTTGCTAGAATATCTCAGGTTGAATTCAAAAGAAGACCTACTATCCCTGGAAACATATACAGTTGGGAAGTTTTCAATGATGATGTTAGCCTTCTAAAGTTTCTTCATTGTATAGATCAGTGTGAGGCACATGAGATTGAATTCAATGCTTTTGTGGAAGAAGTGGATGGGAAATAGTCTATATTTGGGAAGGAAGTTTTGCAGCTTAAAACCAAAAATATCCCCAAAGAGATTGTGGCATTAGAAAGAGTGTATGATGGGAATTATCACTCTCTCATGAAGTAGACACCAGTCAAGAGAGAAAATATTGCATAAATAAATCTAGGAACTGAGTTAGCACCAAAAAGGTCTACATTGGGAAGAAGATAAGTCCCACAATAAGGGGGATTTGATTTCCTTATTGATAAAATACAAACATGTGTTTTCTTGGTCTTATGAGGATCTCAAGGTGTATAGAGAAGATCTTCCAGCATGAGATTCCACCTAAATTAGATATAAAGCCATTCAGACAAAAGCAAAGGCCTATTAACTCAACTTTGGAACCTAAGATGTAGGAGGAACTGGAAAAACTTAGAGATGTAGGTATTATTAAACCCATTAGACATTCAACATGGGTCTCAAACTTGGTTCTAGTAAGAAAAAATAATGGTGATATCAAACTATGTATAGATTTCAGAAATCTAAGCGTTGGTTCCCTTAAGGATAATTATCCTCTCCCAAATATGGAGGCACTATTACACAAAGTAATAGGGTGCGAGTTACTATCAATGATGGACGGATTTTCTAGATATAACCAAGTTAAATTCAAAGAGTCTGAGCAATATAAGACATCATTTACTAAACTATGGGGAACATATGTTTATGTTAGAATTCCATTTGGTCTCAGAAATGCAAGGGCCACTTTTCAAAGGGCCATGGATGTGGCATTTGCAGATTTAATTAATTTCATAATAATAGTGTATCAGGACAATCTTATTGCTTATTCTAAAAGGGTAGAAGATCATGTGGGGCACTTAAAGAAGATATTTATCAAAGATCTGGAATAAGGTATTAGTATTAATCCTACAAAATCTCATTTTGTTGTTACAAAGGGTAAGATTTTGGGACATATTGTATCAAAATATGGGATTAGAATAGACCTTGAGAGAGTAGAATCCATAGATACAATTCCCATTCCCAGAACTGTCAAAGCAATCCTATAATTCTTCGGTCAAATTAACTTTGTTAGGAGATTTGTATCAAATTTTGTTGAGATTGTTAAACCTATATCCAAGATGCTGAAAAAGGGGAGAAAAGATAGATTGGACTACAAAAGCCATGGAAGCCTTTATATATATTAAAAGAGCTATCAAGGAAGCTCCCATCCTAAAGTCCCTTGATTTTACCAAACCTTTTCAAATATTTTCTTTTGCCTCATTTCACACCATAGCAACTATTATGTTGAAAAAGAATGATAAAGGTTATGAGAAACCTGTATCTTTATTTAGCAAGTCTTTGCAAGGGTCAGAATTGAAATATGATATTATGGAAAAACAAGTCTTTGCATTGGTCAAAGCAATAAAAAGTTTCAGACCATATCTTTTCGGAGCTAAAGTAATTGCCTATGTTCCACATGCAGTTGTGAAAGATATCCTAGTACAGACAGAGGTGATAGGGAAAAGATGCAAATGGATTAATAAAATCCAAGATTTCAATATGGAAATTCAAATTACCAAGTTGGTAAGAGGACAGGGTTTGGCTAGGATAATGACAAAAAAACATTGAAGCAAATAAAATCTGCAATATAGAAGGTGAGGATAATGCAGTTGCAAGTATTGAACATACTTCTTGGTACACAAATATAATGTATTATCTCAGGCACATGAAATTCCCTGAGGGGTTGATGATAATCAAAAGAGAACTTTGAAGCCGCAAGCATCTAAGTATGTTTTTATAGAAGGGGATCTATTTTGGAAGAATGGGGATGGAATGATGTTGTTGTGTCTAGATGCATCACAAGAAAAACATGTCTTGAGGGAGATGCATGAAGGGGTGTGTGGAGGCCATTATTCTTCCAAGACCACTGCACATAAGATTCTCAGAGCTAAATATTACTAGCCTAAAGTTTTCAATGAATCTTTTACATATGTAAGGAAATGTGAGGCTTGTCAGGAATTTTTCAAGGAAATTGAAGTATCAAGGAGCCTTACCACTTAGATCTTTGTAGGTATAAGCCCCTTTCCACCAATGGGGAATTGACTTCATTGGAGAAATATAGGAAAATTCAAGTGGAGGACATAGATGGATATTAGTGGCTATAGATTATTTTACTAAGTGGGTGGAGGCAATCCCAACTAGACAAGCAACAAGCAAGGTGGTGATGAATTTTCTAATGGAGAATATCATAACTAGATTTGGTACACCGGTAAGAGTGATCATAGATAATGGGATGTGTTTTAGATCTGATGAATTTTAAAAAAATTGTAATACATATGTCATCACTATTTCCTATGCTACCCCTTATCATCCACAAGAAAATGGTTAGGAAGAATCAAGTAATAAAAGTCTTTTAAAGATAATAAGGAGGATGTTAGATACGAATAAAAAGGTGTGGTACTCAAAGTTGAGAATGAATGTATGGGTGGATAGGACTATAGTGAAAAAGGAAATTGGAAAATCTCCATTTGAATTGGTGTATGGAACACAAGCTAGGATGCTAGTAAAAAACCTTTTACCAGTTTATAATTTAATTCTGCAAGAGGATTTGGATATTTCTGAACCAATGGAGGAAATAATGTAGTAGCTTGTAGAACTTGATGAAATAAGGGAATGACTCAGAAGAAAAATGCGAAGATGCAATCATAGATGAAATATCTTTTTGATAAAAGGGCCAAAGATAAAAAATTTGAAGAAAATGATCTAGTGTTGATGTGGAAATCTTGGTGTCAGGAGAAGGGAAAGCATGGAAAGTTTGAATCTTTTTGGTTGGGATCTTTTGTGATCACTGGAAAAGGAGGGGCAGATTCTTATTATTTGCAAAACATGTCTGGAGAGTAATAGGAATTTCTAGTACATGGGCAGTTCCTAAATCATTTCTTCTCTTAAGGAGTTCCAGAGGATTAAGGATTTCTGCTGCATGGAAAATTCTTGACAAACCTCTTTAAACATTCTTTTTCCATGCACAATAGTTTAGGAATTCAAAAGGGGCTGGGACTTGCTAGTACATGAACAATCTCATAATTCCCTCATTGAAATTTTTTTTCTCTCCATGTACAGTAGTATAGGATCATTTCCATCTCCTCCATCTTCTACCTCTTTTCATTTTTCACATCCTTGATGTCTTGATTTGTTCTCCCAAAGATCTAGATTCTTTCTATGACCATGGGGGGCATACATCACCAGTCGGAGCCACTGTTGGAGCTTTCACAATTTTCCTTGCTTGCTCATTCTAGTCTTGGGGTTTTGGGTTTTGAGCCAAATGTGGTCTTAGGTTTTTTGATTGCATTGAGTATTCTAATTTTGCACTGATTGGTTATCTCGGTTGTCAATTTTATTATTTGCCTTTTGAGCTATCGAGATACATTCACTACTAGCCCCCAGACCTTGTGATTCTCAGTCACTTTAATTTTCCCACACTTGATTTTAATGTTTAATTATAAATGACTTAAGCTTAAGTCATTGACCCTTGAGGGTGTCATCCTATCAGCTTTGTCAATCCCCCTTTTTATTAACATTTACCACATGTGTAGTCTTTTTAACCATCGATGAATATGGAATAATCAAATCTATATCATTCTGGGCTAACCTCACGATTTTTTCACAAAATGGTCGAGCGATGTAAAAAATAATGACATGTGGGCACCGATGCTGAGAGAGGGCTTACATAATTTGTCCCACCCTAGCACCTGGAGCCTTAAGATCAATGGTATCAATCAGAGCGTGGGGAATGATCACACTGTTCTCTTCCATATCGTGAATGGAAGATGAGCACACTCTATGGATCAAGATATCACAAGAAGCTACCACGTAAAATCTGTAGCTGTAGATGAGTGGAGCCCACAAGTACATGGAGAATCCCCACACAATGCTAATATACTAAAGGAGATAGCACAGGATCAATGAATCAGAAGTAAAGATGAAGATTCAACTTGATCCCCACTCTTGCTTGCTAGTTCGCACCTCGAAGGTGCTCACCAGTTAAAACCTGCGAGGTGTGTGATAGGGTGCCACCTAGAATCTAGGCCCGATGTTGCATTTTGAAATGCACGAGATGGCTCAATTTTTAAAAGGCTTTTGTTTGAAAAATAGAAAGTACTTTTTTAAGCAGTTGGAGCTTGGTAGAAAGAAAGAAGAGCGTTGCCCACAAGAAAATCCTAATAGAAAGCCATGTGGAAAGCCCTAGACAAGATGTGAACGATGTCATAACTAAAGGTGAAGCCACGAAAGAAGAAGCTACGAATGAAAAGAGCGATAGCTTTTGCTCATAAATTAACGAATTTGTGATTATTATCAACTTTTGTTACATTTTTTTTAATTTCCTTCTTTGTTTTCAAATGGTACAACCATTAGTCTAAAGCTTGATGCCTCTCATGAGAATGCGAGAAGACCAAGGCCAAAAGGCACAGGAGATTTTTTGGGAGGGCATAAAAGGATAAGATTGATAGAGAATAAGGGGTTAATATAGATAATTTTCAAAGGGATTTTTTTACACAATGAAGACCATGATGCATGTATAAATTTTGAAGAAGTCAATGAAGGTATTTGATTTTGTGGCTTAATTGTGGTATCAACTATTTTTTTTCAATTATTTGGTTGTCTCCAGTTTAATGCTTCTCTATTATTTAAATTGGTATATCAAGTATATACTCAATTTATCAGTGTGCATTTGTTGTACTTGTGTGATATGATTAATTGGTTCTTTCATGTAAAGATTAAGTCCTTCTGGTCACTCACAATAATTTTGGAGTGTCAATTGGATCAATAAGAAGAGCCATATAGTTAGGGTTGTCAATCTATCTCAAGTAGAGTTTGTCAACTAATTGCCTACATGTTTATACAAGTTATAAACCCACAATAGTGTATTGAAGAGTTTGAGTTATTGCCATTACATGTAACATTTTCTAGGTCTTCATTAGAATTCGTTTACCCAACACGGCACTGGTCTCATGCATTTCATTATTTAGTTTCATCCTTTTTTTACATCTATTGACTGAACATATTATATTTTTATATTGCTTGGACAATTTATACCAAACTAATTTTGCATCTTTCCACTTCCAAATTGCCATTATGGATAGATTTCTTAAGGAATAAAACACACTATTCAAATCTACTTCATTCATATAGGTACACACGCCTAATTTTAGCATAGCCTAAAGAGTAGAAGGTTCAAATTCATTATTTGGCTTTGTAAGTTAGCCAAAAATGTTGTGAGAGCTTGGTAACATCTCGTGGTTAAAACCAACATTTTTTAGACCTAACAGAGTGTTCATGGGAGATATTATTAGGTTGCATAGTATTCCTCATCGGATAATTTCTGACAAAGATCTTGTGTTCACCTCAGCTCTTTGGACGCCATTGTAACATGCGATGGGGTCACAGTTGAACTTTAGTTAAGCGTATCACCCTGAGACAAATGGACAGACCGAGAGGGTCAACTAGAGCCTCAGGGATATGTTACACATGTATGTGATGGACCAGTAGACACAATGGGAGGACTATATCCATTTAGTGGATTTTTCTTATGATAACATCTATGAGAGTTCGATTGATATGCCTCCTTTCCAAGCATTGTATGGATGACCATGTCAAACTCCTTTGAGTTGGGATTAGTTAGAGGAAATTTTTTTATTGGATCTTGAGATGCTTTAGGACATGGAACAACAGGTGATCCAGATCAGGGAAAATTTGGTTTCTACACAAGATAGGCAAAAAAACTGCAGTGCACATCATGTGGACTGTCAGTTTGCAGTAGTTGACTGAGTATTTTTGCGAGTGCATCCGTAAAAGAGTCCAATCTGATATAGAAAGGGCTCTAAGCTCGCACCTCACTTCATTGGGCCATTCAAGATTCTTGAGAAGATTGGACTAGTAGCTTATCGTCTTGCTTTACTACCCAGTCTCTCGTGCATACACGACATATTCCATATTCCAATACTCAAGCTTTATCACCCTGATATATCTCACATCCTTGATTGTAATTCCTTATAGTTAGAGGATGGGTAGTTGACTTTGGAGCTCATGGTCATCATGCAACACAAGAGACTCACCCCCAGGGGTTGAGATATTGAGCAAGTCAGGGTCCAATAGGATCTGAGGGATGCTACATCGGTTACCTAGGAGGAGGCGACCAGGATGAGGGAGCTCTATCCCTATTTGTTCATAGGCTTCCAGGAGTAAGATTTATCCTAGTGGGGATGATGTAGCACCCCTCTAATTTTGTGATGTCTTTAGACAATGCTTTTATTTTGATAGACTTTGATACTATTATGTTGTTATTTGATTGCTAACATTATAGTGATGATGTTTATATATAGTGATGTGATGGTACACTATATTGATGATTATAGATTATGACATAATTTCTGGTTAGCATAGGTGATTATGCGAGTTGATATAGATATATGTTCAGTTGTAGCTATTTGATGTTTTAGTTTCATTAGTTTTGATGTGACACTGTATTGGTGAAGGGGACGGGATTGCATCACTCACTTGCGAGCACTCTATGATTCCATGATTTTCTCTTCACAATGTGATTTCTGATGATCTATATACATGTACGACATATGTTTTGATTACAGGATTGTAGGTACAGAACATTGAATCCACCTGGATTCACAGGTTTGAGCATGTCCATTACCCAACAGAGTAGTTGATTGGGACATAGTAACATGATTTCCTTGTCAAACCACAACCCTAGTCACAGTGTGTCGTCGGTCCTTGTTTTGGTCATGCTTTATTGTTATGTTGTCCTTGTTTGTCTTGTCGTTAATTATTTTGCAAACTATGCTCTGTGGTAAATTAATGTTTATAATGTTTTTAATTGATTATTTATTTAATCGTGATTAATGTTGTTAGAAGCTTTAAATTTGATTTAATTAATTAGATTTAATTTATTGTGTAAAGTAATTTAATTATTTAGATTAAATTTATTTTACATAGTGATTAAAATTAATTAGATTAAATTTGATATTAAGTTGTTAGATTATAAAAGCTTTGTTTAATTAATTATTAAAATTAATTAAATGAAGTTGTGAATTTAAATGAATGGATAATTAAAATTAATATTTGATTTTGAATTATTAAATAAACAAATATCTTAAAATATCTTAGAGGAAATATCTTGTGATTAATTTGGGATTGTGACATGAGTTAGAAATTAATATTTGGGGTTGGTAAATAATTCACGAAGAGAATAATTGCATTAATTGAAAGAGGGAAAAAAGTTATTTTAATGGGAATGAAAATTGTATTTTGGGGTTGTTGAAAATTGAAAGAAGCTCTCAGGATATTGGCTCTGGTTTTATTTTCAACTTTATAGAAAAGAGGATTATTTTTTAGAAGGCTTTGATAATTTTGGAATCTGAAGGTGAGGCTCTACTTCAAATTTCAAATATTCAATCATCTGAAATAGGTTCTTTAATTGTTTTATTTAAATTTAAATTGGAAAAGATTGCCTATACAATGAAGAAAATTTTATTTGTTTAAAGCTTCTATATGTTTTGAAAATTGGAAAGATTGCAGTGAAAGCTTTAGAGCTTCAAATTAAATTCTTGTATTCTTTTGAAAACATGATTGTTTTAAAACAATAGAATTTCTTAGAATGATTATATATAAATTTTGGAAAACCTTTGTAGGAATTGATTTCAATCCTCCTATCAAAATTTGTGAAAATCTCTAATTGTATTGGAAAATATTTTCCTATAGAAGATTATTATTTTCTTCTTCCAATTGGATTTATTTGGCTTGGGAATTTGAAAACCTCTGGAAACTTTTTTGAAAATAAATTGCTCATCTAGAGCAATCGTTTTGATATATTTGTATATATATATATGCATATTTTTTATATGAGTTCTTGAAAAAATTTATATTGAAAAACCAAATGAGGAATTCGTACATCAATTTCTTTTAAAATCGCAAGATTGAATGAAATTTTAAAGTTTATATAATTTTTTGTATTGGGGCAGGGGGCTACCCCCACAACTGCCGCCCCATAGGGGAGGTGGGTTGTGAAGGTAGCGCCCAACGCTGCCTTCATAGGTTGCATCCCCTATGATGGGGTCAGCTGTGTAAGCCTAGCCTATGATCAATAATGGTGTATCCTTCAATAATTAGTCCACCTTTGTAAATTCGGCTTTTGTTTTTAGTTTGATTTTTAATATATATAAAATATAATATATATATATATGCATAGATACATATACATAAATATATATTTATATATATATATATGTATGTATATATATATATTTATATATATTATATTTAATATTTATTTTAAGAAAATTGTAATTTTCTTTTAAATATTTAAATAATATAAATACATATATAATTGTATATATATATTTAAATAATTTTTTATAATAGGTGCATGTAAATGCACAAATTTGATGTTTCAAAATGAAATGATTTAAAAGGGAAATTGGTTTTTATATAGATGTAAATTGGGAAATTGAATTAAATAATTAGATTTAATTATTTATTGAGTTTAAATGAAATTGTATTAAGCTAGATTATTTTGAGCAATGCGTCATTGTTTTTCTTGAAATGAAAATTAATTTAAGGAAATCTTAATGATAGTTTAATGACTTTCCTGAATTGCTTATTTAATTATGATGTATTTTGTTCACGTAAGTTTGGAAATCAGTTAGTTGTGAATTTTTAAGCCTTCCAGATGTTGTATTATTATTTGGGGGTTGTTGTGATATTTTGTATAGCCCTTTGTTTTCCTTGGGTAGTGCACCTAGTTGTAATTTAGTTTTAAACACTCGGTTACTATGAATGAGATGTGTTACCTCTTGCATTATGGATGGTATTTTATCCTTGTCTTGTCAGTAGGGGAGTGGCTCTCAATGGGGGCTAACACACAAAGTGGTGCCAGGGTAACTCATGTGAGATTTAGTTAATTTAGTGGAAAATTAAATAAAATTATTCAGGGAAAGGGTAGCTTCAAACACATAATTTGTTAATTTTGCCTCACTCATTGGTTCAAGGGCTCGTATAGACTTGAGATGATACGAGAAGGCTTGGAATGGTAAGATCATTATATTTTCCTTTTGAAAGATATTTGATTTTGCATCAGTTTGCATGTGGGGTTGGGGATCGTGAGAGGCTACTAGGATAATCTAAGATGGGGGCCAAGGCCTAGGAAGATCTGTCAAGGTAACCCATGCTATTTTGTGATGACACTCCTCCTATGATAGCATTTTGTATTGTTTAGTTGATGTACTTGATTCTCTTACTCTGGAAGAAATGTAACCTTTATGTTAAGTATTTTATTTGTATAGTTTAGTCTTGTGATTATCAGTGTCTTGAGGTTGTTGGTTTTTCCTAGGAAGCCCTTTTACTATCTCCTAGAATAGGGGGTGGGCCTTCGGGTACCACTTGGTTGGGTGGAACGTGCACCTTACACCATTGGATTTCCACTTCATGTTCATGATGGTGAGATCTTCCAAATTGGAGAGCTCGCATGTTCTAGTTGCCTTGTACCATCTCTTGTATACTATTGGATTAGTTGGATGTAATGTATTTGTACTAATCCTCATTTGTATTCGAGGAGAATCCTTGTATCATTGTAAGTGTGATATTGATTGTGTGATTTACCTCATTTGGGAAATGAGCCTTGTAACTGCTATATTGAATGGTTTTAATATGTACTTTGTAATCTTTTAGAATGAGTTTAATGTTATTAAATCTATGTTCTTTATTTCATGAGTATAATTTATATGCTATGGATTAGTTTACTTTTCTATGTTATGGGTTTCGAATGTAAGCATTGTCACGTACCTTAGAGGATGTATGTGTTAAGTGTAGTTTAATTTACTTATTGTTAATTGCACTTTAAAAAAAAAATGTTATGCTTCCTTTGTAATTGTGTAATCGTCTAGGGTTACATGGCAGGGCGTTACATATTTTTTTGAAAAATATCTCTTCACATTTGTATACTTTCTCAAATGGAGAAGATACCTCCTCCTCATCATTTTATATAGAATATATAAATTTTTTTATCATGATTTAGTGCTTGTTTTTCAACCACTTTTCTAAATTATTTTTCCTAAGAAAGAGATTTCAGAACACCAATATTTTCCAATCTTTGAGAAAAAAAATTAATCATATTTTTTAAGTTCTTATAATTTAAATAAATTTTAGTATCATATAAGGAGTCCCAATATCCTCTCCAAAAATCTAAGATAACTTCATCAATTTCCTTATGTTTTAACCATATTATTTTGATTTAAAAGGCATCTTTATTAAAGAATTGTACTTATTAAATTTTAGAAAGATAAGTCAATGATTGAACCCTATTTTCATAACAACGTCAAACTTAAAAATCATATCAGTTTGAAGAAAAATAAGCAAAGCTAAAAATATATCAAATTTGATTAAAATATTTTCATGATTTTTTTATATATTGGATTAAGTAAACTAACCTCTCAAGGTTGATATTTAGAAAGCTATAATATCTAATAAAATGAAGAAAATGTGAAGTTATCTCTAGAAACTTGAGACTCAATTTTTTTATAGAGTCAATTTAAATATCAATTTATCTATCCACAATCCATATTTCTCCCATACTTTCTTTAAAAATAGAAAAAAATTGATCCCAATAATATTCTTTATCTAGAGTGAATTAAGACCATAAAAATTAATAATAAACAAATCTCTTAAAATCTAGGAAATATACTTGAACAACCATCCATGATTTAGAAGATAAGATATTTGAAATAGAAACCACCAAAAAAATCTAGATCATAACCATCCCTCTAGTTAAACCTTTATCTTCCTTTATTGAGACATCCCAATTTTTTTATGTGAACTCTAGAAAGAATTGAAATCATCCATAGTAATGGATTCATTTTTTAGTATTAAAATGATTTCTAGATTATATTTCTCTATTACTCTCTAACGGTAGAAATTATTGTATCAATAATTTAATCTTAGTATGTTCATCAAAAGAACCTCCATAAATAAACCTTAGTTTTCTTGGTACCCACCAAGACAACCTTCAATTGAGCTTGATTACCAAAAGCAACCTTAGTATTTAATTAATCTTTTTTTCGTTCTAAAAATTATCAATTGAATCTCCCCACCTTATTTTATCCAAAATATCCCTTCTATCCAAATATTTTAGAAGAAATTGATTTGCCCATATTTTCATGAAAAAGATTAGTGTTCTCCATTAATTATAAGTTAGCCTTTTTAGATCATTGACTCTTTTTCATGGAGAAAATGAGCTAAAGGGATCTTTTCTATTTCTCTTGAATCTCTAATGTATTGACATCTACAAAATATTATCCTATTATCAAATTTTCTAGGTAAACTTTGAATTCATAATCCTCAAACAAATCTCTTAGTATTTGTTCCTTTACTTTAATGAAAAACTTCTTCTTTGACTTCATGTTTCCTAGACTTAGAGGAACAACTCAACATTCTTCAAGGGTTTTTGAGAGACTAACATTTTATATGTGAAATTTCATTTGTTATTAAAAATAATTAATCCTTAAACATTTTTTTTTCCTTATATTTCTTTTTTTCTTTCAAATATTATTTGAAATGGTAGACATTCTTAGATAAAATTGATGGCATCCTTCGTTGGAAGTTTGAAGCTCACCATTAATGATGCAATTTGACAATATGAGAATGAAGTGTATATACATTATTTGATCCAGTGGTTTCATTGATTTCAACATTTTTATGATCATCCTAGCATAGTTTCAAAGTATTTTTGGTGACTTATGTATAGTGTAAGATGATCCAAAAACTATGGTTTATCAAGAATTTGGCTAAGTATTTCCTTTAATAGTTTTGTAGTTTAGTGTGTCATTTTTGGTTCTACTCTTCACCGTAAATCGGTATAATATTCTACAGTCGTAACTACAATTTTGAGTTCATTAGATCTGATATTATTCAAGTTTTTGTGATATTTTGTAAAGTTTCCAAAAAGATATGAATGGCAGTGTGCAACCCAGTATATCGTAGTTATCTTTTGTACAATGTACTAGTGTGGGAGATTCTTCACTTCTCTGTGAATAATTATTCTATTTTGTGATGATGAAGATAAGCTAATAAATGTTGATTGAATGGGAATTCAAAAGTATATCGATCTTTAAGGTTGCACGTTTAGCGAATTACATGTACACATGAAGACTTTGTGTTTAGGTCTATTTTGAGCCAACCTAATATGTTTGATGTTTTATGGATGATATGTAAGTAAATCTATCTTATGTGGGATTTATATTAGGTCCATGCTGACCTATTTTGACATAAATTGAATTTTAAATTTAGGTGCTAAGTGTGGATAAAATTGTTTGAGGAAAACATTCTTAATTTTGTGTGTTATTTATAATTAGGCCGACCTAATTGAAGTTACACATGGTGTGGGTATATATGTGAGATCGTCACCAAAAATTTTGAGCAGTGGGTAGAGAGATTGTGTGCACAAAAGAACATGATATGAGAATGTGGCAAATAAGAGTATATTGTATGTGATTTATGACATGTATGGTGATTCACCTACATGTGTGTGATCCAATATTGAGTAGATTATGAACAGAGAAGAGTATTAATTCAAACAAGTGTGAAGATCATTGTGTACTTCAATGGAACTGTAATCTAGCATATGATATATGCTATTATACCAGTTCAAGTAGGTAGTGTTGTCAAACCCTTATTTGTTCTTTCTTAGTGGGTTGTGAGCATTTTTCTAGATAGTGTGTCTTGGCAGTGAGCCTTTTTGTAATATCTAATATCTAGACATAACATATTATGAGCTAACCCTAGCCATAGATTTTACCTTTTGGGTTTGGTTAGCAATCAGATATGCACCTCGTCAGATTTGCAAAAAATCAAACTATTTGTTGCAACATGGAAACTCTTTCCAAATGTGGGCAATCTATAAGAAAAACGAATCTCCAAAGTGAGTTGGTTCTATGTATGATGATCCTATTCTAAAGGTCTTTCTGGGAAAAGGGATAGAGAATAACTGAAATTAAAACCTATGATTTGAAATGATTTTTTTTTAAGATTTGATAGTAACCTAATGATGACTTTGGTTTTTCCTCAAAAAACAATTTTTAGAAAACAATACAATCTCACAACCTCTCATGAACAATTTTACATAAATTATTTTCATAAAGATTTTATTTCAAATACGACATGCAACATGTATCCTTGATATTTTCTGCATAAAAAAAAAACTACAATCTTAGGACATAACAAGGACTCCTTAAATAGAAATCACAAGATAACATCAAACTGAAACTGCAAGTAGACACCAAAAATGATAAGTAGGAATGTTGTTTTTATTCAACTATAGGAGTATGCCAAAATCTCAAACTGAGTACAAGCAATTTACAAGCTAAAAAATGTGTGAGAGCAAGAAACTAGAACTGAACTGAAAAAACACTAAGCTTTCCTCAAAGATATCTCTCAAAACCCTAATCTGAGCTCTTGAAAAAAAACTCAAGGAAAGGTCTCAAAAATTGCTCAAAAAGTCAGCGCAAAAGTGGTGAAGTCTCACTTTTTGCATGCTCATACTATCAGGCTTCTAAAAATAGACACAAAATTCTTTTTAAAGCAAAGAAATCACCTTATCTCTCCAACTGGAATCTCAAATCTGACCAAAAAGAAAGTCAACACCCAACTACTAAAAATAGCAAGAAAACACAAAACAATTTATAAAGTATTGTTTTATGCTTCTGCTTTACAAGGTCTATAGTTTTATAATTACTTTATTTTGCAATTACTTACAAAACATCACCCTTATTTCTCCAATACAAATTTGATTTTTTTCTTGTAAAAAATCATAAAAATAATTATAATCTTCTAATACACATTTAATTAATTGATTTCTTCTAAAATCAATTGAAAATAAAATACCTAAATCTTGAATCTTAACCTAAGGCATATCTCCAATACCTATTGATTTCTATAAAATCAATTCACCAAATAAAGCCTAAGACACTATTATTCCACCTTTTAATTTTTTTCTCAAAAACAATAAAACACATAAGGTATCATGCATTTTCTCCAATTGTCTAAGGCATAACACGAATATTATTTTAAAGATCAAATGCCTTATTTCTTTTTTAAAAACCTTAAGATTATAACACTAAGGCATATGAAACTTGGGAAAATTCCCCAAGGCTCGACCTATGAATAAATAAATGAAGACTTTAAACAAATTCGACCTAGGGTATGTTAGAATTCGACCCCTCATGGTATTAACCAAACTTTAAAAAAATGCAGAAATTTCAAAAACCCCTAAATCCGAATTAGGGCAACATAGACAAAAGGTAAGGGGAAAACCATAACTCCACTCATTTCGCATTTTTGAGCTTGAAAGACTTTTCCTCTACCTGGAAGAAAATATGCCACCATGATCATGCTTTATCTGCAGCTTGGAAAACCCTCAAAACTTCGAATCTTGTCCTCTAATCTAGTCGATTCTTTCTTCTGGAACTATGGTAAGTTGGTTCTTTGATAGTTTGTGGCTCTCCCATTTCATTTTGAAAGGAAAAATGGCCTCCAAGGCCGCGGTTTATATGCACCTCTTGTCTGATTTTTGTTCTATTATTTGTGTTTGACTTATCACTGGTTGCCATGGGAAGGCTCAACCCTGAGTTTGGAGCTCTCCATAGAGCTTGGCTGCAATTGTTTCTCTTCCTCCAAACTATGAATGGTAAGATCTTACCTCTCCACACTTTTCATTGCTTTCTTTAATCAAACAAAAGCTCTAGATAGCTAAAAAAAATGTAAGGCTACGATTGAAATTTTTTATAAGTAAAAAATAAAATGTAGACATAACAGACCACACCATGAATGTATTATGATACATTTCACTTAGCAATTTTATGTGATTATCTATTGTTTACTTTAGATCTTGGGATTTAGATGATAGACCCAAAAGAATTTTTTTTTCTCCAAATGAAACTTGAAGTTGTAAATCCCTCTCTTTGGTCGTGCCATGTTCATGCAACAAAATGGGTTCCTGTCTTTTTTGAGCTCGACCCAAGAGAGCATATCATGTATTCTTGCATCTGGAACAAAACCCCCATATGGGTATTTGCTAATTCTAAATGAAATCATTTGTTTTGTACTTTCCTGTTGCAAACCCGATGTGGGTATTTCTTGAAAATGGACTATCTATATTTTAATTTCAAAACCCCCATGTGGGTATTCTAAAAATCATGGTAAAACTGCATTCTGAATAAAGATCTGTATCTGGGTATTTATAAAAATTGAAATAATCCTCCCATTTATGCATTTGTTAAAAAACCAAGGTAGGTACTCCATGAACTAGTAAAAACCCAAGTAAATCTTTATTTGTATTCTACATACTCAAAGGGGTGTCCTCTATTTGAAGCACAACTGCATTTTAATAAAAATGCTCATATGGGTATATTTTGAAAACATAATAAATAGATGTATTTGAATAAGCAAACTGAACGTGGGTATTTTTTATTTTGAAGAAAATGTTCGCTTTGATGCATCCTGAAGAAGACCACACTTTTGAGATAAAAATTCATATGGGTATTTAAATTTTTTATGTTTAGCTCCAAACCAATACGGGCACTTGACATACTCAAAAGTGTAAATTTGCAGCTCTGTTTTATCTCTATGACACTATATGCCTGCTTGCTTCCTTCAGTATTCTTGGTGAGTTAATGTCTTCTATTTGGCACTCTTCATGCCTTTTTATGCTCCATTCAATAAAAAACTGTATCATGCACTTGCTCTCTTCACAAATGAAAACCTGAAACAATTCTCTTTGTTAAGGCATTATGTATACCTATTCACTATCATTGTCAAGAGATAGAACACTGTTGCTCCAAAAAATAAAATGAAACAACATTTAAAGTGAACAGACCTAAAATAGAAAAAGGGTATTATGACAACAACACATAACCTTTCAGAGAAACATGATAGATTGATAGTTTTCAGCTGAAACAGTTTTCAAAGTATCATTCATTTGCAACTCTCATTTCAACATGTGGATTTGACTGTAATAAATGAATGGTAGTTTGATTACTCCTTAAGTTGTAAAGCTTAGAAAAGCAAGGTGATTGAATTTTTTCTCCTCAACCCTCCGGCAATATATAAAGGCAGCATGTCGGGCTCTACCCTTGTGGGAGCCCGTTTTTTCCCACATGCTTGATCTTCAAATGATAATCAACTACATGACTTTTCTTATACCTACACAAGGAAACAAACAATTCTAGCACAAAAAAAACAAAGAATGATGATGATGTTTCCCCCTTTTCAGTTCATGTTTTTGTTCCTTCCTTTAGTTGATTCTATGCATTTTGAAGAGTGAATTATATGTCTATTGGTAAAGCTTGTAGTACAACTCATATCTAGACCTCAATATTGACAACCCCCTTAATCTCTTGTAGGAAAACTCAGGAGCAGAAACACGATGGAGCAAGCAGCAACATCCTGGTTGAAGATGAAGAATCGGGCAATGATGGATATGTTCTATGCTATCTACTTCCTTGGTTATTTTAACTTCAGCTGTAGAATTTACTTTCCGCGATGAATAGAATTGGCTAAAAACAACGGCTTGTGTGGATATTCAAAATTTGTTCTTTCATTTTCATTCTAAAAGAAAAGCATTAAAAATGCAAGACTGTAGCAACATTTTTATTCTCGTAATCAAATGACATATGTAATGTGAATCACTTCATGAAATAAATGAAAGCATTATGCTTTGTCATTTGTATACTTAGTTCTATAATCTATTTGATTTATGCAAAAACATGAATGATACTTCTAAAATTCAATTTTCTCAAAACACCCGCACAACTGTCACTTGATAAATGATAAATAGGTGTAAACAACATCTAAGCATATGCATAAATAATTGTATTTTCACTTTTAAATATAACAATATTTAATTCAGCTCCACCAATTTGAGCTATAGCAAAAAATTGGTAACATTTTGGTGATTTCCGTGAGATGCTTGCCAGCTAAGCATAGATCAATTGCCTTTGAAAACTCCATTGGGCATGGAGTCAAATCTGCCCCTTCATGAAACTCAGAAAACTTTGAACAACAATACTCCAAATAGGAGCAGAACAAAAACAAAACAAAGCTGAAAGAAAACTAACAGGCCCTGATGGCCAACTAAAACATATGCAACCGTGCTTAGGGAAAATAGGAAAATTGAAAGGAAACGTGGGTGAAGCACTTATTTTCAGCAACACTAACTCTAAACTACTCTAACTAGCCAGAGGAGCTGGTCAAACAAAACCATTCACTAGTTGACTGAAATAGCTACCTTTTCTACAGAAAATCCGATGCTTTACATGATTTTGGACAGCTACAAAAAGAAAAATGGATGAAAAACCATGAGATAGTTGTACCACTCCTTGAAGAGTGTGTACTAGCCTACTAACCTCCTCATACAAAACATAATAATTACTAATCCAAGGTGGCAAAGTGTCTCAAATTTGTTCCTATTCAACTACACTTTCATGATTGGATTCAACCATGATAAGAACCTTCTTGTTGGCCTCTATTCTAGCAATGTGTCTAATTGGACATCCTCTTGATAAAAAGAAATTGGAACTGCTTCCTCTGATTTCACCCTTGTCAACTACCTCCACAACTACTTCCTACCTTGGTTGAATCATGCATTCAAACTCACACTCCTCCACAACTGAGTTGCCCTCATTTATTTTCTCATGGATCAGTATGTGGTCTGAATGGATTTCATCATTTTGCTACCCAGAACTGGGCATTTGATTGCTATCAGAACTTAGCATAGCGGCAATCTCTCTAAAAATGGAACAGTCAGGATCCTGACAATCAAGCATAAAGTCACCTTGAAAAGGTTGGATGTCCTCAGCCGGTAAGTTAGGGACCTACATGATGTCTTCAACAAAAAATTGCAATTCATTAAATAAATAAGCTACAACTTGTGAACCACCAACCATTCCTTGATCTAGAATTTGTAGCTCTTTGACTCTAGCCTCCTCTTTCCTTTCTAGCAGTTGTTCCTAATTTTCAAGATCCTCCTCATCACTAGACCAACTGGAGACTTTAAAATAATCTTCAATATTTTGTTTCTCCAATGAAAAAAACCCAACAACAACCTTTTTTTGTGAACCAACTTCCTCTTCTTGAAAGGGATGCTCCAGAATGGCAAGAGTTGCTTGGGCTTCCTGCCTTTGAAACTGAGCAAGCAGAAGCTTTGTTTGTGCAACTGCCTCCCTCTCCAAATTCTCCTCAAACTGTATTCTTTGGGCTTCCAACTCTTGCTCATGAAGATAGGTTTGATAAGCCATCTCTTCCTATTGTTGATTATACGCTTGTTGCTTCCTGAGCTCTTCCAACTATCTCATTTAATCAAGAAGCGTGCTCTTTATGCTTTCCATCTCCTCCTGCTGATAAATTATATTTCTTTGGATCACTATCTCACTCATCTCCCTTTCATAGTTCAACCTTATATCTTTGAAGCTGAAAAATTGAATATTTTGGGGCTGAGTTTGAACATATGAGGGCTGAGATGAAAAATGAGCAGAGGTGGGTGGGTGGTAATATTGGGCATGCTGATTTTGAAAGGTCATAATATTGAAACCAGCAGCATGATCATGGTATGGTAGATGATATGACACATTATCATGAAGCTTTGACATATTTATTCATAAGATGAAAAAACACAAAATTTAGGCTTTTAAAACAAGCCAACACTTGATTTGGTTTGTACCTTTCTCATGCGTAGGCTACACTAAGTCCGCATGTAAAATCAAAAGTCAAAGTTGTTGGGTATATTGAAACAAGCCTCCAAAAGTCTGAGAAATCTACTACATACACCAACCATCAAATTTAAAACATTAAAACTTCTCTGAAACTAATTTTTAGAGTCCCATTGGGCATGCCAAAAACTGTTAGCAATTAGATATGCACCCCATCAAATTTGCAAAAAATCAGACTATCTGTTGCAACATGGAAACTCTTTCCAGATGTGGGCAATCTATAAGAAAAGAGAATCTCCAGAGTGAGTTGGATCTCCATATGATGATCCTATTCTAAAGGTCTTTCTGGGAAAAGGGATAGAGAATAACTGAAATTAAAACCTATGATTTGAAATGATTTATTCTAAATATTTGATAGTAACCTAATGACGACTCTGGTTTTTCCTCACAAATAGTTTTCAGAAAACAACACAATCTCACAACCTCTCATGAACAATTTTACATAAATGATTTGCATGAAGATTTGAATTCAAATACAACATGCAACCTATATCCTTGAATTTTTCTACATCAAAAAACAAATACAGTCTTAGGACATAACAAGGACTCCTTAAACAAAAATCACAAGATAACATCAAACTGAAACTACATGTAGACACCAAAAATGATAAGTAGGAATCTTGTTTTTATTCAACTGTAGGTGTATGCCAAAATCTCAAACTGAGTACAAAGCAGTTTACAAGCTCAAAAATGTGTGAGAGAAAGAAACTAGAATTGAACTGAAAAAACCCTAAGCTTTCCTCAAAGATATCTCTATCAAATCCCTAATCCGAGCTCTTGAAAAAAAATCAAGGAAAGGTCTCAAAAACTACTCAAAAAGTCATCACAAAAGTGGAAAAGTCTCACTTTTTGCATTCTCATACTGTTAGGCTTCTAAAAATAGACACAAACTACTTTTTAAAGCAAATAAATCACCTTATCTCTCCAACTAGAATCTCAAATCCAGCCAAGAAGAAAGTCAACACTCAACTGCTAAAAATAGCAAGAAAACACAAAACAATTTATAAAGTATTGTTTTATGCTTCTGCTTTACAAGGTCTGCAGTTTTATAATTACTTTATTTTTCAATTACTTACACAACATCACCCTTTTTTCTCCAATACAAATTTGATTTTTTTCTTGTAAAACATCATAAAAATAATTATAATCTTCTAATACACATTTAATTAATTAATTTCTTCTAAAATCAATTGAAAATAAAATACCTAAATCTTGAATCTTAACCTAAGGAATATCTCCAAGACCTATTGATTTCTATAAAATCAATTCACCAAATAAATCCTAAGACACTATTATTCCACCTTTTAATTGTTTTCTCAAAAAACAATAAAATACATAAGGTATCATGCATTTTCCAATTGTCTAAGGCATAACAAAAATATTTTTTTAAAGATCAAATGCCTTATGTATTTTTAAAACACCCTAAGATTATAACACTAAGACATATGAAACTTGGGAAAATTCCCCAAGGCTCGACCTATGAATAAATAAATGAAGACTTTAAACAAAGTCAACCTAGGGTATGTTAGAATTCAACCCCTCATGGTATTATCCAAGCTTAAAAAAAATGCAGAAATTTAAGAACCCCTAAAACCAAATTAGGGCAACATAGACAAAAGGTAAGGGGAAAAACCTAACTCCACTCATTTCGCATTTTTGAGCTTGAGAGACTTTGCCTCTGCCTGGAAGAAAAGGCGCTGCCATGATCATGCTCTATCTATAGCTTGGAAAACCCTGAGAACTTCAAATCTTGTCCTCTAATCTAGTCGATTCTTTCTTCTGTAACTATGGTAAGTTGGTTCTTTGATAGTTCATGGCTCTCCCATTTCATTTTGAAAGGAAAAATGGCCTCAAATGTCGCGGCTTATATGCGCCTCTTGTCTGATTTTTGTTCCATTATTTGTGTTTGACTTATCATTGGTCACCATGGGAAGGCTCGACCCTAAGTTTGGAGCTCTCCATAGAGCTTGGCTACCATTGTTTCTCTTCTTCCAAAGCTACGAATGGTAAGCTCTTACCTCTCCACACTTTTCATTGCTTTCTTTTATCAAACAAAAGCTCTAGAAAGCTAAAAAAAATGTAAGGCTATGATTGTATTTTTTTAAAAGAAAGAAAAAAATATAGACATAATAGGTCACAACATGAATGTATTTTGATACATTTCACTTAGCAATTTAATGTGATTATCTATTGTTTACTTCAGATCTTGGGGTTTAGATGACATACCCAAAAGACTTATTTTTTCTCCAAATGAAACTTGAATTTGTAAATCCCTCTCTCTGGTCGCGCCATGTTCATGCAGTAAAATGGGTTCTTGTCATTTTTTAGCTTGACCCAAGAGAGAATTACATGTATTCTTACATTTGGAACAAAACCCCCATATGGGTATTTGCTAATTCTAAATGAAATCATTTATTTCGTACTTTCCTATTGTAAACCCAATGTGGGTATTTCTTGAAAATGGACTATCTGTATTTTAATTTCAAAACCCCAATGTGGGTATTCTGAAAATCATGACAAAACTGCATTCTAAAAAAAGATTTGTATCTAGGTATTTATAAAAATTGAAAGAACCCTCCCATTTCGGCATTTCTTAGAAAACCAAGTAAATCTTCATTTGTATTCTAGATACTCAAATGGGTATCCTCTATTTGAAGCACAACTGCATCTTAATAAAAATGCTCATATGGGTATATTCCAAAAACATAATAAATTTGTATTTGAATAAGCAGTCTAAACGTGGGTATTTTTTATTTTGAAGAAAATGTTCGCTTTGATGCATCCTGAAGAAGACCACACTTCTGAGATAAAAATTCATATGGGTATTTGAAATTTTTGTGTTTAGCTCCAAAACCAATACGGGCACTTGACATACTCAAAATTGTAAATTTACAGCTCTATTTTATCTTTGTGACACTATATGCTTGCTTCCTTCCTTCAGTATTCTTGGTGAGTTAATGTCTTCTATTTGGCACTCTTCATGCCTTTTTATGCTCCATTTAATAAAACTGTATCATGCACTTGCTTTCTTCACAAATGAAAACCTAAAACAATGCTCTTTGGTAAGGCATTATGTATGCATGCTCACTATCATTGTTAAGAGATAGAACATTGCTTCTCCAAAACACAAAAAATATGAAACAACATTTAAAGTGAACAGACCTAAAACAAAAAAACAATATTATGACAGCAGTACCAAACCTTTCAAAGAAACATGATAGATTGATAGTTTTCAGCTGAAACAGTTGTCAAAGTATCATCTGTTTGCGACTTTCATTTCAACATGTTGATTTGATTGTAATAAATGTATGGTAGTTTGATTACTCCTTAAGTTGTAAAGCTCTCAAGATCAAGGTGATTGAATTTTTTCTCCTTAGCCCTCCTACAATATATAAAGGCAGCATGTTGGGCTCTACCCTTGTGGGAGCCCCTTTTTTTCCACATGCTTGATCTTCAAATGATAATCAGCTACATGAATTTTCCTATACCTGCACAAGGAAAAAAAAAATGTTAGCATAAAAAAAACAAATAATGATGATGATGTTTCCCCCTTTTTGGTTCATGTTTATGTTCCTTCGTTTAGTTGATTATATGCATTTCAAAGAGTAAATTATATGTTTTTTGGTAAAGCTTTTAGTACAAATCATATCCGGAGCTCAATATTTACAACACCCTCAATCTCTTGTAGGCACACTCAGGAGTAGAAATAGGATGGAGCAAGTAGTAGCATCTCGGTCAAAGATGAAGAATTAGGCAATGATGGATATGTTTTCTGCTATCTGCTTCCTTAATTATTGTATCTTCAGCTATAGAATTTACTTTTCGTGATGAATAGAATTGGCTAAAAACCACAACTTGTGTGGATATTCAAAATTTGTTCTTTCATTTCCATTCTAAAAGAAAAGCATTAAAAATGTAAGACTATACCAACATTTGTATTCTCGCAATCAAATGACATATGTAATGTGGATCACTTCATGAAATAAATTAAAGCATTTTTCTTTATCATTTGTATACTCAGTTTTGTAATCTATTTGGTTTATGCAAAAACATGAATAATACTTCTGAAATTCAGTTTTCTCAAAACACCTACACAACTGTCACTTGATAAATAATAAATAAGTGTAAGAAGCACCTAAGCATATGCAGAAATAACAATATTTTCACTTTTAAATATAACAATATTTAATTCAGTTGCACCAATTTGAGTTGTAGCAAAAAAATGGTAATAGGTTTTCCATGTAAAAATATTGGGATTCATGTGTTATGTGATTTTATGGTTGTATTCATTCTTTCTTATATCATTGCAATTATTTCCATTATGTTAATTTGATGGGTTATATTTAATTAGTTTAGAGGAATACTAATTCACCCCCCTCCCCTCTTAGTATTCTGGGTGTTCAATAATTGGTATCAGGGTTTACATCCTTGGAAGGAGCTTGACCGCTTTGAGAAGATCTCTAAGTTTGAACATACAGCTGACATAATGTATCCTACTCCCCTAGAATAATTTTTTGTCATTGAATACATAGAAGAAGATTGCATACTAGAAAAATATTGAGAACTCAAAGTGGCACTTGAAGATCTTAACAAAATTGAAAATAAGAATGAAGATCTGAAGGAAAATCTAAAAGAGGCAAATGAATGCATCAAGAAGTTGAGAGAGTAGATCAAGAATTTCAAATAAACACATAAGGAAGTCAATGAAAAACTTAATAAAGAGAATTAAGACATTATCAGATTAAGAGTACAAGTGGAAGAAAATAAAATAATTGAGGAATGTCCAAATACAATGGTAAAAATAAAGACTGGTGAGTGCACTAGACTCGAACAAGAAGTGGTAAATTCGATATCAGATTTGGAGAACGAAATAACTCATGAAGATAAATTTAAGACAAGTTATACAATGCTTGATGAGTTGATTATTGGGTGGAAAGCGTCTAAATATAAAGGAGGTTCGGGACTTGAAATAGGAGAAATCTCTAAAGCAGATCAGACATCTAATGAAAAAAATATTAGTGAACCCAAAAAATTGAAGATAAAAGGAACTATGCAAAGTTCTAGAATCAAAGAAGCAATGTTAGAAGAACCCCTATCAAACAACCAAATATTCAACGATACCAATCTTTCAATGGTTTATGTTATTCTTGTAATAAATTTAGACATAGAGCTATGGAATGTAGAAACATAATGAATCAAAATGTTTCTTCTTTTACTAGAAAATGTTTTACATGCAAGAAATTTCGACATAGAGAAAGTGAATGCAAAAATCAGATGATAAATAGATACAACAATGGTAGAATGATTCAATATTTTAGTGGTTATTTCTATACATGCTATGTATTTGGACACAAATATAGTCAATGCAAACTCAAAAAAAATGGAATGAATAATAATCAAAGAAATATCATATGGAACAGTTTCAGAAAGCCTCGAAATATTGCCAAATTTTGCAGGAATAAGAACATAAGGAAGAATGATCCTATGAAGAAAGATGAACCAGCCAAGAAAGTTGATCTAAATGAATTGAAGAAGGAAATGGAAAAATTATGGAGAAAGAAAGAAGAGACTATGACAATGGAGAATCTATATCAATATTTGGTGCAAATGTTTCCTCTAGTAACTAAACCCATAGCTATGGATTAGGGAGAGTTTTATTAAAAATCATATAACCCCCCCTTGCTGATATGTTGTGGCATGGCTTGACACAAATATGTATGATAGAGATGAATATTGTGGATCTATTGGTGAAAATTGCAAGAGAAAATATTTTAATACAGAAATTTGCAGATCTTTTGAAAGTTGACTGTGCATACAAGATTTGAAAGTTTACCAACTTTCTGTCTGAAGCATTTATTGCTGAAATATGTCAAATAAAAGAGTTAAAATAATCCTTGGGAAGGAAAATTAATTTCATTATACGAATGCAAGTGGAAGATAGGTGAAAAAGAATAAGTTGAAAGGCTTGATGTGCCTTCCAATAGCTGAACATCAAAACCCTAATTTCACTGAGCTATTTAAGAAGTATTTTGCATACTCCAATTTTCTAAAAAAATTATTTGAAAGAAACTTATAGATGTAATGGAAGGACCAAAGGTTGTGGATGTCTCACAAAGACCACAACTTGAACATAAAAGACATTCTCGAAAGGTTTTATTAGAAGATCCACCAGGTACATTTTCTTGTACTCCCTATGGAAGTTTACCGATTGAGGATATTAACGTGTATATTCATGAGAAAATAGAAGAGATTTCCTCTAATAGATCATTTATTCTATGGTAAAATAAATTGGAAGGAAATGATGACACCATAAAACCATAATACAAACCCTAAGTGAGAAGAGGTTGGATGTGTGGTAGAATTTTTCATCATTTGAAGACAAAGAGAAGTACACCAAAATGTTGTTAAGCATAATTCATGATGAATCCATATGGATTGATGGGTCGTACTTGATAACCAAGGAATCTATTAGAGATATAACTAGTTTGTGGTCCTCCAAACCAATTCCAAACTGAAAATCTATCAAAGTTAAGGATATAATGGAGAAGAAAGGTGCTACCCTTGATGGACAAGAACTAACTTTGGAATCAATTGGAAATCCGACTATCTGGTACATTACAATTCTTATAGGTCACAAATATTGTAATGCCTAAATAGAGACAATATTGTCTCTACCATTTTTGTTCAGATTGCTCAAGACATGATTATAAGTGGTGCTAACTATGACCTTTGCGAATTTCTTTGATAGAATTTGTTGAAAAACCTAACGCAAATGAAGAACAAAAAAATTACATTCAAGTATGGTACATTGGTAATATTTTTTCTTTTTTACTTCATGAAGGAAGTATCGGTAATTGGGAAAGTAGAGTGGACAAATATGGAACTTGTTGCACATTAGATAGAAAAATATATGAGAATCCTTGGTCGAGGTCTAGATGCTCAAGATGATTCTCTTGCGACATTATTTGTAATGTTTCAAAGGAGAATGAATGAAAGAGTGAGAATTCCTAAGAGTGTGTTTGGAAGTTACTTAGGAGACATTAATTTTCATGTCTCCAATAATTTTTACTTCATGGAAGCAATTGAGCCAATAAATATTTGGATATCTAAATTAGACAATGAAGTGATTAAGGTAGAAGTTATTCACTATGTAGAAGTGCTTCTAAGAAGCCCCAAAGACCTTAGTAGATCAGGGTTAGAGGATAGGACTAGAGTTGAAGCCTCTAGCATCTCTAGAAGAACAGGTAAGAAGAGAAAGAGCATTGTTAATCCTCTGGTTGAAGTTAAACAAGAAGTTAAAGAGAAAGAAGATACTAACATGGAAGAATAAATAATTCACATAGATGATGCTCAACATGAGAATGAAACTAGAGTCAAAACTATCAATGCACAAGATATGGATGAAGTCATGAAATCCTTACAAGAGATAACCCCCAAAAAAATAATTGATGCATCATTATCCAATATAGAAGATTTCAAATGCTTGGTTGATTCATTCAAGGAATATGTATCTGAACTAAAAGGACAAGGTATAAGTGAATTAGAGGCAAGGCCTACATAGAATAATCTATAGGAAATCAGAAGGAAATGTGCAAATGCATATCACAAAGTTATGAAATATTTGAATGATTCTCAAACCTATGAAGAAGAAGTACAAAAATTGCATTCATACTGCTTGAAATGGCCGAATCACACACAAAGTATAAAGGATTCTGTGAGCTCAAATGAAACTCAAATAGGCTTTGAAGCATATACATATGATCTAGTAAAAGATACAGATAATTAGACATGGATTGGCATTATGCACAAATACATGATAACTTCTTTTCCTTGTAGAATTAGAGAGAAGAAACAATCAGAAAATATTTGATGCTAAGGGACTTAGTGAAGATAAAGCATACTCCTAGATCTCAAGTGACCTTTCAAGTGTTGATAAACTCTCAAAAATAAATCTCAACCCTAATATCGTGGAAGAAGGAGAAGATACACTAATGGAGCTTAAGTTATAGTGCAAGACTCTAGTAGAAGAAAAAATACTTTGGGAAGAAGGCAAATCTACTTGGCAAGACATTCTGAAGAAGATAAAAGGGTCAACATCTTCACGTTCACAATTCTTACTTCTATGCATTTTACTAAGTTTTCATAATCCCTTATTTGCATAAAGTTCCTTTTTGGTTGAGGAGGAATCAAAATATATATCTAAGGGGAGTATTCTAAGTTTTTGCATGCCCTTTTCCATTGTTGTCAAATGGGGAGATGTAGTTGAAATGTTTTTTTGTCAAAACATTTGGGAAGTGATAGTTACATTTTGGGGAGAGACAGCTGAAAAACCTTTATTTCAAAATGCTTGGAGAGATATGTGTAAGTGGGAGACAATATTTTGTATCAAGCCTTTGAAATTTTTTTTGATATGCATGTTTCCATCAATGAAAAAGGGGGATATTGTTGGAATTTGGAAGCTTTTCATTAATAATGTAGTTTGAAAACATGAGCATGAAGTGTATATACATTATTTGATCTAGTGTTTTCATTTATTTCAACATTTATATGGTCATCCTAGCATAGTGTGCAAGTATTTTTGGTGACTTGTGTATAGTGCAAGCTGATCCAAAAAGTATGGTTTATCAAGAATTTGGCTAAGTATTTTCTTTGACAATTTTGTGGTTCAGTGCATGAGATTTTGGGTCCGCACTTCATTGCACGTTGGTATAATATTCTGCAATCGTAACTATAGTTTTGAGTTCCTTAGATGTAAAAAAATTCAAGCTTTTGTGACATTATGTAAATTTTCCAAAAAAATATGAATGACAGTGTGCAACCTTGTATATTGTAGTTATCTTTTGTACAGTGTACTAGTGTGGGAGATTCTGCAGTTCTTCGTGAATAATTGTTTTTTTTACAATGATGAAGATAAGCTAAAAAATGTTAGTTGAATGGAAATTCAAAAGGAGATCGAGCTTTAAGGTTACACATTTGATAAATTACATGTACACCTGAAGACTTTGTGTTTAGTTCTATTTTGGGCTAACCTAACACGTTTAATATTTTGTGGAGGATATGCAAGTAACTGTATCTTATATGAGATTTATATTAGGTCAATTTCAACCTATCTTGATGTAATATTAATTTTAAATTTAGGCACTAAGTGTGGATAAAATTCTTTGAGGATAACATGCTTAATTTTGTGTGTTACTTCAAATTAGGCCGATCTAATTGAAGTTACAACAGATGCGGGTATATTTGTGAGATCATCACCAAAAGTCTTGAGTAGTAGGTAGATATTTTGTGTGTCAAAGAATATGATATGTGAATGTGGTGAAGCAGAGAAAATTGCATGTGATTTATGACATGTATGGTGATTCACCTACATGTGTGTGATGCAGTATTGAGCAGATTGTGAACAAAGTAGAGTAATAATTTAGACAAGTGTGAAGATCATTTTGTACTTCAATGGAATTGTAATCTGGCATATGATAGATTTTATTGTATCACTTCAAATAGGTAGTGTTTATTGGAGTGAAAAAGACACTGAGCAGGGGGTGAATCAGTGCAATTAATTGTTTTGACAAATTTTACTAAAACTGAAATAAAACAGATTTATGCTCTCATTTATCAATGATAAAATCATTCATGTATTAAATGCAATCACATATAACTTAAATGAGAAGTATGATATTGAAACATAGCATATTAAATAATTCACACAAATAATTAGATGAACCATAGATAATCAAAATGACACAAGATATGCCAAGTGGAAAACCCTCCTGGGGTAGAAAAACCACTCCTAAACCGTTTCCTTTCTAGGCTTATATTTTAATAACCACTTTTGACAATGCCTTATAGGCTGATTTCTAAGTACCAACTCAAGGAGAACCAACCCCTCATTTTGAAATACCAATTTCAAGGAGCACCAACCCCTTTTCTATTTTCAGTAAGACATACAATGATACAGCAAATCTCTATGTTTCTCTCTTTTCTCTCAAGTGCCTCTTGATAGACAATATCTAAAATAATCAAAGTTCAAGAATGAACCTTCAGAATTAAAGCCATTGTCAAGCCTTAACACAACTTGATATTGAACTCATATTTCAGATTTTTAATCTCAAAACTCAAAATTTCTTTAATACAATGGTTGTGATGTTCTCACTATACTTCACATTCATTTCTCATAGTTCTGAAATAGTTAACACTTTCTCTTTGTTTTTCATGAATAAAAAAAAACTCTGATCACTCTTTGTTTTTCTTCTTACATATATTTCTTCATTACATCTCAAGAAATTACACCACAGTAACTTATCTCATTTCAATTAAATAACCAGAGGTAATTTTTAAGTACCTAGCTTCTGTCGAAACATGTTGCCAAGTATTGCAGTGATTTTGAGAAAATGTTCAGCATGGAGGATTTCTTCTAACAAAGAGGTCAAGGAATACGCATTTTTATAAAGAAGACTGAACCTTGACCACACAAGGAGCCTACACATGCAATGCTAATTGAAATAGGATTAAAAAAAATATTCCACGTACACAATACCCTTGAATATCGTTGCAACAAAAAATGTAACTGAAACACCCATTATAGTGCACTCAAGAACAACTATCACCAAATCCAAGAGAAAGACTGAAAATATTTGCAGAAAGCATTATTACCCACTAATCGAAAACATAACCCCTTAAAGTAAGAGAAAAAATGATATGATAAAATATCTGGGTATCAATATCAGATTATGAGAAAATTGAAATGCAACATTTCTAACCACACAAAAAAATTAAACCCATTTGATCATTTTTCAGAAAAAAGAAAACACTTGTCTTCAAATTTTGTGCCAAGAGAGGTAACGGTTCCTCAAGAATCGGATGATAAGGTGAATACCTAAGGAGTGTGAGGGAACAGTCAAGGAGAAGTTTACCAACCCAGCTATAAGACAAAATAGTAGAGATTCTTCCTATTTTGAGCCTCCATCCAATGACAAAAGGCTGACTGAGTAACAAATGAGACTCAACACCCATGGTGGCGACAGAGCTAGGGTTCCAAACCCTCGAGCTTGTGAAGTACAAAAGAATGACCTAATTTCATTTTGCAAAGCAATTGATGCCATTTCCAAGAATTGATAAATTTTGAAGTCTGAAAGGACTGAATTCATAAGTAGAAACCTCATAATGAATTCTGAATTCCATGGAAAAGCGAATGCAATGCATGTCGATAATCTCATTACCTCTAGAATGCATACAAACTGTCGATCAACATTATCAATGGTAAGATTTAATTGAAGTTCAATGATTAAGCAAGTAAGAATGCCGACACAATTATGTCATTAGTAATTTGTCATGACCACTTAAAAAAAATGCCGATTACCTTAGCCATCATTGTTACCAAGAATTCAAATCCATGCCACTTTCATAGTGGCTTTTAAGTAATCAATACCTCATACCTTCTATTGGCCTTAAGGCCTAGTGAATTATCAAACATAAGATCTTATTCCATACAGATGTAAGGTTAAATTTATTGACCTTTATTCAAAGCCATTTTCCAGGACATAAAGCCTGGTTTATCCAATGCCTTTTGTAAT